>CM020216.1:1395365-1692975 GCA_009819775.1 Phoenicopterus ruber ruber
GCTCCGGCAGCACCAGCGAGCCCAGCGGCGGCAGGTCGCCGGCGTCCAGCCCCCCGGCTTCCAGCTCCAGCGGCTTCTTCTGCAGGGCGGGTTTGGGGGCCGTGGGCCGAGGGGGCGGCTGCTTCTTCATCTCCCTGCCGGGAGGCAGCGGGGCTCAGCGCGGCGCCGCCGCGTGCCCGGGCGGGCGCAGGGAGCCACTGCGCCGCAGCCGAACCCTGGAGCCACGGCCCTGACCACCCACCGGCACCCGAAGGTGCTTCCCGTCTCCCGGGGGGGGTCCCGCCGTGCTGCGAGCGGGGGCTCGGACCCCCGCCCCGGCTTTACGCGCCCCCAGCCCGCGCGCGCCTCACGGCGGGTACGGCACCACCTACTTCTCCAAGATCTGCTGCCTGTTGGCCTCGGCGGCTTGGCAGGCGGCGCGGGCCTTCTCCAGCAGCTTGGCGGCTTTCCCCTCCAGGTCGGTGTAGAAGTCCTTCCCCTCCTGCGACTTCTTCATCAGGTCCTCGTAGGCTTCGTAGGAGGCCACCAGGGTCTGAACGGTGGTGTTCCACCTGGGGAGAGGCGGTGGAGGGGCTGGGGGGCAACGCTGGGCCAAAGCCGGGCATTCCTGCTCCCGGGGAACCCACCAGCACCCACCTGGGACGGACAAACCGCCACCAGTGGCCTCGCAGCAGGGGGGCACAAGGGACAGACTAGAGAAGCCGGCAGCGACCCCACACGGCTCCCTGGGGTGGGCGAGGGCTGCTCCCACGCACCGGGACCCCCCGGGGAATGCTCCCCCCCTGCCCCAGCCCCGGCCAGCCCCGCACGCCACTCACTTGTGCTCCACCTCGGCCAGGGCCTTGCGCACGGCCGCGTATTTGACGTTGGCGTCGGTCAGGGCCTTCAGGACGTTCTCCTGGGCGGCCAGGTTCTGCTCCAGGTAGACCTTGATCTGGTCGTACTTCTTCAGCTGCTCCTCAAAGAGTTTCTGCGAGAGAGGGGGGGATTTGAGGGGCCGCAGGCGGCTGGGGAGGCTGAGGGGGGGTCGGGACGGGGCAGAGCTCGTGCTGCAGCCCGGACCAGGACGTCTGGCACGCGAAGGGGCATCCCCAAACACGGCGACTGGCACCCACCTTCATCTCGGAGCGGTCGGTGGTGACCAGCGAGGTGGTGATATCGTCCTTCTGGATCATCTCGCGCAGCTGCTGCTCCAGGGACATCCGCTGGTCCCGCATCTCCTGCACCTTGCCCAGGATCCGCTTCAGGTTCTGCAGCACCTGCTTGTCGTCTGGGGGAGGGGGAGGGCTGAGCGGCCCCGCTGCGCCCCACGCGCCCAGCGCAGCCCCCCAGCCCGAGCCCACCCACAGGACGTGCCGTGGCCATAGGGGCGAGGAGCCGGCCCGCGCCTGTCCCGGCAGACGCAGCCGTGAAGCCAGGCATTCGCCGAGGCAGCAACGGCGCCTCTGCCCGCTCTGTCCCCACACCAGGACCCCCTTTTGCATGTTTTTCAGGGGGCCCAGCCCCCGCCCCGGCCCCCCAGGGACCACGCAGCCGGCCGACGCCACCGCAGGGCCAGCCGAGGCCCAGGGCGCCAGGAGGGGAGCCCCGGCGAGGCGGGAGGGGGGAGCAGACCTGCCTCAGCCCAGCCCGGGGGGGCCCACGAGCACGACCAGCCCCCCGGGGCGCAGCCCCGCTCACCTTCGGTCAAGGCGGGCGAGGGCAGCGCGGCGCGGACCTGCTCCAGCGGCCCGCTGAGCAGGCGGAGGTTGCCGATGTGCAAGTTCATGGCTTTGTGGAGCTCGGTGTTGGTGAAGCTGGCCTTCTCGTGCACCTCCACGTACTTGGAGCACTCCTTGCTCACCTCGGCCAGCCCCGGGGACGGCGGCGGGGGCGACCCCTGGGGCGGCGGGACCTTCCCAAGCAGCTCCTGCAGCTTCCGCTCCTGAGCCTCGTCCTCCTCGAGGAGGTCTCGGATCTCCTTCAGGGAGGCCTCCACGTCAGTGAAGACCCCGGAGAGCACTGGGGGGGAGAGACGCGGAGGCTGGCAAGGGGCTGAACCCCCACCTGCTCCAACCCTGAAGCCCGGCATCGACGCAGCAGCCTGAGGAACGAGTCTGGCTGTGGGCAACCGGAGGCGGCGAGGGCTTCACGGCCCAAGCAGTGGGGCTGGGTTCGGGGCCTGCCGGCGCCGGGGAGACGCCCGCAAGGGGCTCCGGATGGCGCCGACCCCCTTGCCCACAGCCCGCAGGCAGGGCACGGGGGGCTGCGGCCACCAGCGGGGCGACAACTGGCCTGGCCAGCATCCCCTGCGAGCGGCCACCGGGAAAAACGCGTTGGGGTTCAGGAACTTGCCCGGGGAAGGGACTAGCCGTCGGAGCGGCCGTTCCCAAGGCCAAGCCCCAGCCCCGGCGCAGCGTGCTGGCCCCCAGGGCCAGCCCAGACACCCCCAGCCCCCCCGCAGGTCCCCGCGGCCTCACCCTGCATGGACTGGACGAGGTTCTTGACGGTGTCGGGGCGCACGCTGAGCGCGGCGCATTTCTCCATCAGGACGGGCGGGATGTGGCTGTACATGTCCAGGTTGTCCACGGTCTCGGGGTCCAGCTGCATGGAGTCCATGAACTGGCTACAGGCGAGAGAACGAGCCCCTGAGCGGCGGCAGAGCCTCCCCACCTCCCGGCAGGTCCCCCCCATCCCAAACGGCGGCCAGCTCAGGGTGCAGCCCCGCGGCATCGCCCCGTCACCCTCAGCAAAGCTGCAGGGTGGATTTGGGGACCAGCCACTGGGACTGGAACCCGCTGGGGGACGGGGCCTGCCCAGAGCTGGGCAAACTGGGACTTGACCGTGCTCAGCGCGAGGGGGACAGAGCAGGGATGTCCGCGGTCCCGTCGGCGCCGGGGTGGGAAACCCAGCGAGGGGACGGGGGGACACCCCCATGCCAGGCCCCAGGGAGCCCCAGCTGCTGCCGGGGTCTCCGGCGGGGAGGAACTGGCCGGGGCCCCGTTCAGGTACAGCTCACACGTACTCCAGCACTTCGTTCTTGGCTTCGATCTTTGCCATCACGTCCCTCAGCAGCTTGGCCTTCTCCTCGCTGCGACAGAGGAAAAACAAACCCTTCAGTGCTGCGACAGGAGTAGGGAAACCTCCACCGTAAATCACCAGGGCCCCGAGCCCCGCGGGGATCGGCCGGAGCCTCGTCCCTCCCCGGGCCTGCCGCCCGCGGCCCTTTGGGGCAGCAGGGCCAGCTCCAGCTGCCCGGAGAGACAACGGACAGGGGCCAGACAGGAGGACGACTCGGGGACGGCGGTGGCTCGCGAGGAAACCACCGCGGCTGGTTTGGGCCCCTCCAGCTCCCTTTGGCCTGCAGAGCGGCTGAGCTGGGGCTCCTCGTGGAGCTCGGTGCCAGAGACCTGCGCCCCCAGCTCCGGCACCGCCGGCGGCTGGCTGCCCGTCCTGCTCCGGCCGGAGCTGTGCCCACCGCGCCGCGGCCCGGGACACACCTGTACAGGGAAGAGGCCTCGTGGGCAGCCATGGGCACCAGCTTGGCAAATATATCGGGGCCGGTGACGGCCGGATCCGTGGGGTTGACGGGGAGGGCTTTCACCAACGGGGCACCTGGGGGTGGAAGACACAACACACGCCTGAAACCTCCCCGGGGAAGCGATCGCTCCCAAGACGGGCTCTGCCACTCAACGCCTTCGCTCCCGGCAGGTCCCCGCAGAGCGGGGCGTCATGGCACGAGGCCCCGCTGGCCCCACGGACCCACCCCGTGTCACCGCGTGCGTCCCTCTCCCGTCAGGAGCTGGCAGGAGGGGGCACTGCCCATCCTCACCTTTCACGGACTGCAGCGTGTCCAGCGCAGGCACGGCTTCGTGGTAGATGAAGTCGTTGTCCTTCTTGGCCGAATTGTACCTAGAAACAAGAAGCGACGCCGCGCCGGTGAGGAGCGGGCAGCGTCCCCGGCTCCCTGAGCTGGCTCCCAGGGGGGTCAGGCCCCGGGCGTCTCGGGCTCGCTCCAGGGAGAGCGAAGAGCAACTTCCATGGCAGCCGCACGTCCCGAGAGCCTCGGGCGGCACAGGGCGCTCGCTCTGCGCCTCGGGGGCCGCCGGCGACGCTCCCCGCGCCCTTTCCTGACCCACAGAGAAGCAGGACGGTCACGTCCGGGGGCGCCCCGTGCACGGACTCACTTGCCACCGATCACATCCATGGTGAACCTCAGGGCTTCCTGGACGGTTTCTGGCTGGCCCTGCAGGAACGGGAGCGAGTCAGCGCAGGCAGGGAACGGGCATCGCTGCCCCAGCAGCCAGTCGCAGCCCTGCGTGCCGCGGCCACAGCCCGAGCGTGCCCAGGAGCCGGCAGCGGCCTCGCCAGCCATCTCCCCGTGCCCCGTAAAGGAACGGAGATGCCTGCAGGCAGCCCCAAACCCTCCACGTCCCGGTTTCACGGGCAGACCCCATGGCAGGGCTGTCCTCGGTCTCCTGAGCACCGCAGCACCCACACCAGCGGCTCCGTGGGGAGCCCACCACCGCGGCAGGGCCGAGCGCTGCAGACCCACGGCCCGTCTGGAGCTGCCCACGCGCTCCCGAGCGATTAAAACCAAACCAAACCCGCCTGAAACTCTGGTGAACCAAGCGGCCAGGAGACACCAGAGCCTTGGGCTTGGCTGGATGTCCCCGAGGGAAGCAAGCGGCTGCTTTGGGAAGCCAGCACAGGTTTGCCAACCCAGTCAACAGCAAAGAAAGCTTTTAAACTGGCACCGCCAGTTCTCATCTTCTCACCCCGGCATCCCATTGGCCCGAGCCACTGCTCAGCACAGTAACTTTAAAAAAAAAAAACCCAATTACTGCTACCACAGGGAGCAGAAACGCACCTTTGCCAGCTTGATAGCTTCGTTGAGTTTATCCAGAGCGCTCTGGAAGTAGATGACCTGCAGAGAGACCGGGAATTAGGGGCACCAGGGCTTGGCACAGGAACACCCCACCCGCCCCCACGAGCTGCAGCGTCCTTCAGTGGCTCCCTGAGACCACCCACAAACGCTTGCCGGAGGCAGGACATCATCGGTGACACACTCACGTCCCCCGCACTGCGGATACCCAGCGTCACTAGCGTGACTATCTCCTCCAGGACTCAACCCTCCCAGGGCAGGACCGCAATCCAGAGCCCGGACTGGATGGGATGGGACGACACGGCTCTGCTTACCCTTTCCCCAAACTTCTGCTGCTCCTCGGCCTGTTTTCCCATGTGCAGCTGCAAGAAAACACCCTTTGGCACTGTCAGAGCTCCTTAACTCGAGGGAGATCTTCGAAACGGGCAAGAAACCCCCCCCAGAGCAGCCAAAGCCCCTCGGTGGTCGTGTTGTGGCGAGCACCGCTCCACAGCGGCCCGAGCCGGGGTGGGAGCAAAGGGCAGGTCCCCCCACCGCAGCCAAGCAGCCCCCCAGTTGGTCTCCCCACTTACATGGGCCACGGCAGCAAAATAGTAGATCTTCATTTGCACCAGCTTCTTCCAGTCCTTCTGGATCTTTCCCAGCAGCGAGGCCGTCTCTGAGTTTTCCAGCGCCCGGCAGGCCTCTTTGTAGTAATCCACCACCTACGGAGAGAGGGACGGGTGCTTGGAGGCCCCCCCCGAAAGCCAGACCCCAGGGGGAACCGAGAGTGGGAAGGGAAAGGAGGATTCGCCGGCACCAGCGTTTGTCCCAAGGCCTCGGAGCACCCGGCCAGCCCAGCGCAACGGCCGGCGGGGACCCTGCGGATGTGCTTTGCGTCAGAGCCAGGGACTAGTGACATCACCGTGATGAGCCTACCCCACAGGGAGGGTTAGAATCATGGAAGGGTTGGGGTTGGAAGGGACCTTAAAGATCACCCAGTTCCACCCCCCTGCCACGGGCAGGGACACCTTCCGCTAGACCAGGTTGCTCCAAGCCCCGTCCAGCCTGGCCTTGAACACTGCCAGGGATGGGGCATCCACAGCTTCTCTGGGCAACCTGTGCCAGGGCCTCACCCCCCTCATGGGGAAGGATTTCTTCCTTAGATCTCATCTAAATCTCCCCTCTCTCAGTTTAAAGCCATCACCCCTTGTCCTGTCACTCCATGCCCTTGTCCAAAGTCCCTCTCCAGCTTTCCTGTAGCCCCTTTAGGTACTGGAAGCTGCTGGAAGGTCTCCCCGGAGCCTTCTCTTCTCCAGGCTGAACAACCCCAACTCTCTCAGCCTGTCCCCAGAGCAGAGGGGCTCCAGCCCTCGGATCATCTCCGTGGCCTCCTCTGGCCCCGCTCCAGCAGGTCCGTGTCCTTCTTGTGCTGGGGCCCAGCGCTGGAGGCAGCACTGCAGGGGGGTCTCCCCAGAGCGGAGCAGAGGGGCAGAATCCCCTCCCTCGCCCTGCTGGCCCCGCTGCTGGGGATGCAGCCCAGGACGTGGTTGGCTTTCTGGGCTGTGAGTGCACATTGTCGGTTCGTGTTGAGCTTCTCATCAACCAGCACCCCCAGGTCCTTCTCCTCAGGGCTGCTCTCAATCCATTCCCTGCCCAGCCTGTGTTTGTGCTTGGGATTGCCCTGACCCATGTGCAGGACCTTGCACTTGGCCTCACTGAACTTCATGAGGTTCTCCCAGGCCCAGCTCTCAAGCCTGTCCAGGTCCCTCTGGATGGCATCCCTTCCCTCTAGAGCACCTCACACTCTCCGTTGAGGACCCGATGGTTGTGCTCACAGCCCGAGGCGATGGCAGCACCGGTACCGACACTGCACAAGGTCCGGGACACCCTCCCCAAGCTCCCGACCCCACGCGTTGCTCTGTGCAGCGGGAGCGGGGCTGTGCGGGTAACAGCAAGCGCCGAGGCAGAAGGAGCCGGAGTTCAGCAGAGCAGAGACCGCCCAGGAGCTCACCTGGGCGCTGATCCGGGCCACGAGGAAACTCTTCCTGTTGTCCAGCATGGATTTCTCCAGGAGACACTCCTGCGCCTGGCCCTGCCGAAGCCGAGAGGGGAACGCTCACTTTCCCCCGCGCCTTGGGGCCCCTCCTGTGCCCAGCCAGCACCGGGCCCCGCGCCCCGGCAGGACCCACCAGCTACAGCCCCTTCTCGGGGGGTCAGCGGAGCACTGCCCACGCCGGCCCCAAGGGATGCCCGAACGGCCCGGGGACAAGCAGAGCAGCACAGCCCCTTCCCTCGCCCCCGCTGCCTCCCCAAACCTCCTTCCCTCCCGCCGGAGGGAGCCCCCCTCGCCTAGAGCAGCCTGGACCCCGCAGGCAACAACCCCGGGGGGCACCGGCTCCTGCCTCGCCCGGCTCCGAGCGCTCGGAGCACCCAGCCCTACGAACACCCCTCTCCCGGTCGAGCGGCAGCTGCCCCCCGAGGCACGCGAGGAGCCGTCCCAGCGCGACCAGTGCCCCGGCGGAGGCAGAGCCCAGTTCCTACCAACATGAGGTTGATGTTGAGGTTGAGGATCTGGTGGCTCATGTCTACGCTGTAGGAGTGAGGGAAGTGATCCCGCAGGTACGTAAATGCCCCGGCGGCGCACTGGAAGTGGGTGCAGGAAACCTTCATGCCCTGAGAGGACGGGAGAAGGCGTGTGGGGCGCGCGCAGCCCTCCTGCACGCCCACCCAGCCGGCCGGTGCCCGCAGGCACGTGCCGCTGGACGCGAGGAATTTGTGGAGACTCGGCCAGACCGGAGAAGCAGCGACCCCCTTTCACACGGGGGGGTGTTAGAGTGATAAACCCCAGCTCAGCAGGGGTTAGATGTTCCCTGCCTCCTCCGAGGCCCCAAAAAGCAGCTGCCACAAGGCTGGAGCGAGCTCCTGGGGCTCACAGGGCTCCAAACAGCTCGGTGCTTTCCCCTGGCCATGCCTTGCTGGAGCAGGGACGGCAACGACGGGGCAGGGAGGGACACAACCGCGAGGAGGAGGCTCCTCGTAACGCTCTACAGCGACACTGGGTCACTCAGCCATCCAGAGCTGGCGCCTGACATAGAGACGCTCGGAAGCGCCCGGGTTACAGAGGAGACGTCCTCGGCGTCACCGGCTCGGGGCTGTTAACCCCACGGGAGAGAAAAGGCGTCGAGGGAGGACCCGCGGGATCGTTACCTCCTCGGACACTCTCTTGTCCATGGCGCCCAGCATGGAGTGCAGCGCACCTGCGGAAAGAGGCCGGCGGCTCAGCGGGGCAAGCGCGCCCTGCCAGCCAGCGCTCACCGCTCCCCGAGACGCGGCGACTTGTGCCAGAGCAGCCTACGCCTGCGGCGAGGCGGCCACAGGCACCCGGCCGGCTCTCCGTGCCGGCGGGGAACCACGGCACTCGGGACGCCCAGCTCGGAGGGCGCCCACGTGCTGCAGCGCCCTGTGAAAAGGCTGCACGCGCGAGTCATTCGGCACAGGAAAGTCCCAGGCTGGAAAGAAACCCTAAATGTTAAAAGGTGAGTTATCTAACACCCTCCTGGTTTAACAGATGGGTTTTACCAACTTCAGGGAGCAGCCAGCTCTCGAAAGGGGCCCGGGCACCACAGCAGCTCCTGCTGCCTTGGGCTCCGCAGCGCCCGGCCCCGCAGCGTGCGGGGTTTAAGCTAAACCTGCGCGTGGGAGAGCGCAGCCGGCTCCCGAGCTGCGGGCAAAGGGGCAGCCGCAACACCAGGGACGGGAGCGTTTTCAGCTGCACCGTGTCCAGGGGCTGAGCGTCACCTTCCCTGTGGGGCTACCAAAAAAAAACCCCCGTGAGCCGTGATTGCCCACGGCTGGAGAGCAAGGGAGGGGGGACAAGCGTTAGATTTGATGCTTTTACACCCATTTGCTGCTTTTGAGGAGGTGGGAAGGGCTGGACAGAGCCTGACTGAGGCCGTCACCGTGCCAGAAAGGGCATCTGCAATGCTGCAGCCCGAAGGCAGCCTCCTCGGCGCCACTTCTGACCGAGACACAGGGCAGCGCACGACCAGGGCGCGCTCAGACCGGGAGGAAAGGAGAGGAGGCCAAAGTCAACCCCCTGCGCAGCCCCGACGCCGAGCGCCCGGCCCCGCAGGCAGCGCAGAGGAGGGGAAGAGGCGCAACCAGGCTGAGCCGCGGCTGCCAGGCCCTTACCCAGGTTGTAGAGGATGCACGCCTGCTCGTACTTGATGTCCTCGTGAGTCACCGTCTTGCCCGAGAAGATCTCGGTCCTGCGAGGAGAGAAGCCTCGTTACCAGCTGTAGGTGGAGGTACTGGTGTTCCCGGGCATGGCCACGCGCCAGGAAAAGGATCTGTCGGGAGACGCGCTCCCTCAGAGGTTCGGAGGGGGAGCCCTCCTGCCTGGCATCCCCCTGTGCATCGTATCAAGGTGCCGGCGGCGGTGGGAGAGGGTGGGGGGATGCGTCTCCACATGGCGGGCTTGTCTTGGCTTTGTAAGCACACAGACACCCCGTTTACACGCAGCCAAGCAACTCTGTCACCGGGGGGGGCTCAGCACTGTCACCCTGCATGGTGACGCCGTCCTGGCTCTGCCTTGTGTCTCCTCAGAGCCTTACGGCTCGGCTCGGGCGTCCTGCCAGCCCCTCAGGACAGGACCCCATTTCCCAAGGGGTCCCAAGGACACCCCTGTGCCACCCGGGTACGGCTGCCGGGCTTCGGGGAGGAGCGCGTCGGGTGCCGGTGAAGGACGTGCACAGGGAAGAGGGAGCAGTTGTTCTGGTTTGGATCAGCCTCCTCGTTTCAGGAAGCTCCCGCTGGGAGCCAATCCTCCCCCCGCAACGCCTGAGCCCCGCGCCGGAGAGAAGAGGCTCCTTCCCCGCCGCCCTCACCATGCGATGGGGACTGCCGCCTCCTGCTCGGCACCCATGGGGATGCGGCTCTGCAGGTAGTGGAGTTGGCCGAAGTACTTGCGCAGCGTGCTGCAGCCCTCGAAGTCCCTGGGCACGTTGACGGCGCTCTGGAGGGGAGAGAGGAGGAGGAAGAGGCTGCCCCGGGGACAGGACCGCGCTCACGGGTAATGTCAGGCAGGAACGGGCGCCTGCCTGATTGGTGGCGAGATCTGCAGGCAGGAGGGGACAGACAGAGCCGGGCATCGGCCAGCTCTGCTGGTGATTCTCTGCGAGAATCACAGAATCGTTTAGGTTGGCAGAGACCTTTCAGATCATCGAGTCCAACCGCTAACCCAGCACTGCCAAGGCCACCACTAACCCATGTCCCCAAGCGCCACATCTCCACGGCTTTTCAATCCCTCCAGGGATGGGGACTCCCCCACTGCCCTGGGCAGCCTGTGCCAGGGCCTGACAGCCCTTTCGGGGAAGAAATGGTTCCCAACATCCAACCTAAACCTCCCCTGGCGCAACTTGAGGCCGTTTCCTCTCGTCCTGTCGCCTGTTCCTTGGGAGAAGAGACCGACCCCCCCTGGCTCCAACCTCCTTTCAGGGAGTTGCAGAGAGCGAGAAGGTCTCCCCTCAGCCTCCTTTTCTCCAGGCCAAACCCCCCAGGTCCCTCAGCCGCTCCTCACAGCACTTGTGCTCCAGACCCTTCCCCAGCTCCGTTGCCCGTCTCTGGACACGCTCCAGCCCCTCAGGGTCTGTCTTGGAGTGAGGGGCCCAGAACTGACCCCAGCACTCGAGGTGCGGCCTCGCCAGGGCTGAGTACAGGGGGACGATCCCTGCCCTGGTCCTGCTGGCCACACTATGGCTGATACAGGCCAGGATGCCATTGGCCTTCTTGGCCACCTGGGCACACTGCTGGCTCATCTTCAGCTGCTGCCGACCAACACCCCCAGGCCCTTTCCCGCCGGGCACTTTCCAGCCGCTCCCCCCCAAGCCTGTGGCGCTGCCTGGGGTTGGTGTGACCCGAGGGCAGGACCCGGCACTGGGCCTTGCTGAGAAGGAGCGAGGCCTTACGGAGCGCACCTCGCACCGCACACGGAGCACCCCGCACACGGAGCACCCCGCACACGGAGCACCCCGCACACCTCGGCGGGCAGCTGGAAAAACAGGGCTGTTCACCTAAAAACCAGGCTGGAGGGAGCCGCGTTGTGGATCCGGAGCAGCCAGTCTGGGGAAGAACAGCCTCTGCTCTCCCCGGCACAGGCTCCTCAGGGTGAAATAAACGGGAGGAATTTGGGAGCGACTGCAAAGGGGGTGTCCGGGACAGGGCACAGGACCCGCTGCCACAGCAGAGCTGTGCTGGGAGAAGGAAGGGGAGAGCAGGAGACCCCGGAAAGGTTTCCCAACCTCCTGCTTCAGGGTTAAGCCCAGGGGCAGAGGCCAGAGCTGCCCAGATCTGGGCTGGGGGTGTCTAAGCAGCCCACCCACCTCCGTGCCTGCTGGAAGAGCACCGCCGCGCTTTGGAGACGCTGGCGAGATGACCCCAGTGACAGCAACATGATTCACCCCGGCTCCACCCCGCACATCAGGCTCACGGCCTCGCTACAAAACCTACGGCGCGGCACAAACCGGCACCGGTCCCGGCTCGGGGCGAGTCTCTGACCGTCTCCAGCCGGTTTTTCCACCCGTGTCACAGCCACCAGCTGCCCCAGGGCCGGGGCTGTCTCTAACCTGCTCAGCAGCCCCCAAATTGATGGCCCCAGCGACTAACACAAGTATTTGGGCTCCGGTGCTGAGAGCAAAGGGTTGATTTATTCCCTGCGAAGGCCTCAGGCACCAGCCTGACCAGACAAAGCGATTCCTCCCACCCAACAGGGAACTGGTATTTGACATAAACCCCCCAAATTCAGGGAAGCAGATACTGCAGAGCCCTAACGCCCAATCCCTGTCCCGCTCCTTGGGAAGCCGGAATCATCTGGGGAGCCCAGGATGCAGCCTGGCTGCCAAAAGCCTCGTCCACGGGCCACTGGTGAGGAAGAGGAGCCGCTGTGGCAGCGCTCCAGCACAGCTCCCGGTCCAGGGAGGCGGCAGACGTGGCCTCGAGCGTGGGGCGGGCGACGAACCAGCTCCCCCGGTTCGGCTCTGGCAGGTCTCCGCGGGGCCGCAAGCGATTCGGGACGGAGCCCGGCTTACCTGCCGGAGCAGCTCCAGCTTCCGCAGCTCCTCGTTGTAGTTCTCGGGGTTCTCCCCATAGTTCTTCAGGACAAACTGGAGAGGGAAGAGAGGGGTGAGAACCCGGCCCTGTCCGACACCCCGAGCCACCTTCCCAGCCCCGAGCTGAAGCTACGGCCGGCAGCATTCCGGTGAAGCCCGGGAGAAGCCCCGCGGCAGCTCTGGCAGGGTGAAGGGGCACGCGCCGGCTCGGGGCCTTGCATCTCCTGGTTCAGAGCTTGTTTGCCCCCCAAAACCCCCCAAATCCTGCCCAGCTCCTGCTGAACCTCAGCTTAACGCAAAGCCAGGGCGCAGGGTCCTGCAGAGACAACGTCAGGCAAAGCCCCGGGGAGAGGCACCGATCCGGCACACGCCAGGAGCCGACGGGGACCTCGGAGCCGGGGCGGAAAAGCCGGAATCAAGGGGCCGTGAGGTCCTGAGGAGTCACCAGCAAACGGGACAGACCGAACCGAAGTCACTCCGGATTCATGCCCGATACCCCCCTGCGCTCGGGTGAAAGCAAAGCCTCTTGCCGACCGTCGGAGGGGGAGCGCCGCGCCGGCGGTTGGCCAGGAAGGCAGCTCAGCGCGGCGAGGGCCGAAAGGGAAACGAAACGGGGCAGCGCGTGCCGACGTGGAACAGCCCGGCGCCGCGGCCCCTGCCGGAGGCTCCTCAGTCGCCGCGCAGAGGAGCTGGAGCCAGGGCTTGGCTGAAAATGCTCTGGCGTCCCCGAGGAAGGCGCTCGGTGACAAGTTACGTCTCCCCGCCGCCGCGGAGGGAGCTGCGGGGACAGCGCTCCCCAAACCTGCCTCTAGCGAGGGTTTCGAGATCCCTCGGATCGCGACGCTGTCAGCAAGCACAGCGCTTCCCCACCGGCGGCAGCTCGGGATCCTCCAAGGGCGTGGGCAGGAATCCATCCAACCTGCCCAGCAGCCGAGGGGGGACCCGCAGCCCCACTCTGCCCCGGCTCAGGCAGACGCCGGGGGCCGGATCCACCCCAGCTGCCGGGCTAAGGGAGGCTGGGGACACGCGAAGGGCCGTCCGCGCCTTCCGTCACCTAAGCTCAAGGTTAACGTGGCTCAGCGCCGGAGAAACGAGGGAAGTTTCCTCTCCTCCCTCTCCGTTTCGACCCGGGTGCCACCAAACATCCGCACGGAAGCCTGGCGCCCAAAACAGATTTCCACCTGCTGCCGTACGCAAAAATTCCCTAAACCACCCGCTTTTGAAAAGTCACCATCCCTCAGGCCCGGCTCGGACCTGGAGGCCACCACAGCTCCCCGTGAGGTGCCGCCCCGAGGCCCACGGCACGACGAGGCATGGCAGGGCCGGAGCTGCGCCGACGGCTGCTGCACCTTGTCCCAGCCGGCACGGCATGACTCAGCTCAGCGACCCTGCGACGCCTTCCTCCCGGCACAGGGACGTCCTTACCGCGCTAACGCCGCTGCCGGGACGCCAGCCCCCCAAAAAGTAGCGGGGCGGAAAGCGGGTGGTGACATGGAGGCAGGAGAACCCTCCCTGTTCTCCTTCCACATCAATAAATCATGATTTTCATCCGTAGGCGGCACTAGAAAACGCCAGCCATAGGTGGGGCTTGTTTACAGCTGGTTAATTAAGTGCTTCACCTCCCTTAAGCCACGGGTTTGGTCCCGCCAGGGCGGCAAGGACAGGTCGTGGCCACCGCGGCCCTTGGTGGCCACCGGGAAGGAAGGAGCCCGTCACCTCGCACCCGCCGTACTCTTAACCTTCCTCCGATGGCGCCACAAAGGGATCGGGGCTTTTAATCGACCGGCGATGAGCCTGGGCTGCTGGCGGGGGGAGAACCAGCTCCCCCCTCCTCGGTTCCCCCTTTTACACAAGAGCGGAGGGAGACACGCGAGGGCTCGGCCGTCGCCAACCCGGACCACCGACACCCGCCACGGCGTTAACGACGACGCGGGGCTCGGGGAAGGGCGGCCGCGGCGTCGGGAGCCGGGAGTCAGCGCAGTCACATGCGGCAGGGACGGACTTGCCAACTCACCGCTCGCCCCGAGGCGGCGGGGGAAGGCTCTGCCCGGGACGGGGAGCGCTCCAGGGACTCCCCCCTCCCCAGACTCTGCCCCCCGGCCACCGAGGAAGGCCCCAAAGCCTCGAGCGGGGCCCAGCCAGGGGGGCTGACGGGGCACAGATGCATTCGTGGCCTCGCTCCCTCCGTGCCGGGCAGAGCTGTGACAGACCCAGCCCGTGCGCCTCACCCGCCACGGTGACCCCCCTCCCCGCCCCATCGCACACAGGAGCCCCCCGCCCCACAGGGCTCTGCCTGACCGGTGCCCCCCAACAGCCCTGCCCCACTCCTCTCCACCCCCCCAGGCACAGCTCCCGCCTCTCCAGACCCCCTTCCATACCGCCCTGACCCGCAGCCCCCCGAACATCCCCAGATGTCACTCCCTGCTGCACCAGGGCCCCCCAGAAATCCCTAACCCTCTGCACTCCTCTCCCCCGTGCACCCCAGAGACTCCCCACACCCCAAAGACCATCCCCAGAGAGCCCCCTGCCCCCCCCCCGACCCCAATCACCCCCCACAGAGCCCCTCTTCCTCCCTCAAGCACTCCTCATCCTCACAGACCCCCCACGCCCCTCATGGAGCCACTGACAACCCCCCCTTCCCACACCCCACGCACTCCCCTCCCTCACAGACCCCGAACACCCCCCACAGAGCCCCTGCCCCACACCCCGAGCACTCCTCATCCTCACAGACCCCCCCCCCACCTCTCACAGACTCCCCCCTCCCCCCTCAAGCACCCCCGTTCCTCACAGAGCCCCCCCACCCCTCCCCTCCAAGCACTCCCCTCCCTCACAGACCCCCCTACCGGCCCCCCCCCAGCACTCCCCTCCCTCACAGACCCCCCCACCGGGCCCCCCCGAGCACTCCCCTCCCTCACAGACCCCCCCACCCCTCACAGACCCCCCCCCCAAGCACCCCCCTCCCTCACAGGCCCCGCCCGCCCCGCCCCTGACAGGGCCCGCCCGCCTCCCCCCGGGCCCCTGGCAGGCCCCAGCCGCCTCCCCCCGCCCCAGCCCCACCTTCTTGACGGCGGCGTTGAAGGCGAACTCCCCGGCCTCCTTGAGGTCGAGCCAGATCATGGGCATGCGGGGCACGGCCTCCATCCCGGCCTGCGCCCGCCGGAACCGCCCGCCCGCCGGAACCGCGCGCGGGGCCTCACGGGAAACCGAGTCCTCCGGGGCGCCGCGCCCCGCCTCTTCCGGTGCCGCCGCCACGCCCCCTAAGGCGCCGTTCCCATGGAGACGCCCCGCCCCCTCTGCGGCGCGAAACCGGCGGTTTCCATGGCGACGCTTCGCCCGCCTCCTGTAGGCGGAGCTGTTCGCAGGGCGACGCCCCGCCCCCTGAGGCGTGGCATGGGCCGTTCCCATGGCGACGCCTCGCTCGCTGATAGGGGGAGACGGCTGTTCCCATGGCGACGCTCCGCCCCCGCGGAGGGCACGGGCGGTTCCTATGGCAACGGCCGTCGCCAGTCAGGCCTGGCCCGGTGCAGGCCCGAGGGGTCCCGGCCCCCCCCCCCGGCCCCGCAGCCCCGTGGGGCCCTGTCCCCGTGGGGCCTTGTGCCCGTGGGGGCCTGTCCCCGCGGGGCCCTGCCCGCAGTGTCCCCGCAGGCCTCGGCCCCGCGGCTCGGGCAGGCCTGGCCCGGGCCGGAGCCTGGGGCCCCCCTGGCCACAGCGCGAGATTGACTGAATAATCGGAAAGTGACTTATTTCAGCGCGGCGTCATAGCGAGGGCTTCCACCCCTGTAACGCGCCCTTCTTCGAATCGGCGCGGCTAATTAGCCGGCTAATGAGCCCTTTTCCCTTGGTCTCCTGCGCTTCCCCCCCCATCGCGACACCTATCTAAGTTTCACGGCCCACGGGTGGTGCCGGCGACGCCCCTTCTCCCGTGGGGAACAAGACCAGGTCCGTTCCGACGGCGGCGTCATCCTCGGAACAATAACGGTGTTTTTTTTCCTGTAACGCCCCATCAAGGTAATTGTTCAGCGAGTTCTGGCGCAGGACGAGCTCTTGGCTCGTTAGCGGCTTCCCGCGTGCCAAACGCTTCCGTTTGCCCATCCCTCCTTTTCCGATTCACCGCTCCCCGGAGCACGGGGACACCGGGTGTCAGGGGCATTGGGACACTGGGACATGGGGACACCGGGTGTCGGGGACATTGGGATGTCAGGACCTGGGGTGTCAGGGACATCAGGACCCAGGACACGGGGACATCGGGATTCAGGGAGTCAGGGATATCGGGACCCAGGACATGGGGGAACCAGGACACGGGGACGTTGGGGCCATAGGGATGTTGGGTGCCAGGGACATCAAGACCCAGGACACAGGGACACTGGGTGTCAGGGACATTGGGACATGGGGGCACCAGGACATGGGGATGCTGGGTGCCAGGGCCATCAGGACCTGGGACACAGGGACATTGGGACACTGGGTGTCAGGGATATCAGGACCCAGGACATGGGGGAACCAGGACATGGGGACGTGGGGATACTGGGCATCAGGGACATTGGGACCTGGGGCACGGGGACAGTGGGTATCAGGGACACCAGGTATCAGGGACATTGGGGCCATAGGGACATTGGGGGTCAGGGACATTGGGATCCAGGACACGGAGACCTTGGGATGCAGTGACATTGGGACACTGGGTGTTGGGGACACAGGGACACGAGGACACTGGGACACCAGGTGTCTGGGACATGGGGACTCGGGGTGTCCCCTTGGATGTCAGGACACAGGGTGTCAGGGATATCGGGATCTGGGGCATGGCGGCACCAGGACATGGGGACACTGGGACACTGGGCGTTGGGGACATCATGGCCTGGGACACGAGGACAGTGGGACACTGGGGACATCAGGGCGCAGGGCCATCGGGACACAGGGTGTCAGGGACATCACGACCCACGGCATGGGGGCACTGGGACACTGGCCGTCAGGGACATCGTGGCCTGGGACACGGGTCCCCAAGGGCCCCCAGCCCCCCGGCTGTGGGGTGGCACCGTGGGGACGGCGTGGGCAGGGGGGTCCTGGCGTAGGGGACACGTGGGGCGTCCCCAAGGGGGGGAGGTGGGGGTGCCCCGGGCAGAGGGCTGGGGGTGCTGAAGGGTCCCAGCTCCCCCCTGGCGCCGCGGGGCAAGGCGGGGATGGCCCGGCCCTTCCCTCCCCACCCCACGGATCCCACCCCACCCTGCCCATCCGCCCCTCTCACCCCAGCCCTCCCTATAGATCCCAGCCCATAGACTCCCCCCCCCCCACGCGTCGCCTGCTGCAACGGGGCGGGGGGGGGTTAAACTAAGGGAGGGAGACACAGGCTACACGTGAGGAAGAACGTTGTTATGCTGAGGGTGGTGAGGCCCTGGCCCAGGTTGCCCAGAGAGGTGGGAGATGCCCCATCCCTGGAAACATTCCAGGTGAGGCTGGACGGGGCTCTGGGCAACCGGATCTAGTTGGGGATGTCCCTGCTCATGGCAGGGGGTGGGACTCGATGGCCTTGAAAGGTCCCTTCCAGCCCAAACCGTTCCATGATTCTGTGATCCCAGCTCATCCCGTCCCGCCCATCCCATAGGCATCACCCCAGCCCAGCCCATAAATCCCACCCCACCCTATAGATCCCAGCTGACCCCATCCCAGACACTCCATCCCATCCCGTCGTCCCATCCCAACTGATCCCACCCCACAGATCCCTCCCACCCCACCTCCATCCACCCCACACATCCCACCCCACCTCCACCACCCCATTCCCACCCCACCTCCATCCATGCCCCCCACTCCTTCCCACCCCATATCCCAGCCCCACTGCAGCCGACCTGAGCCCCCCCCGCCCCCCCTGGGCTAGCAGAGACCCAGGCCGCGGGGCAGAGCTTTGGGGGGACCCCAGCCCCGCGCTGGGGCTGCTGGGGGGCCTGGGGGGGGCCACGGGGGCGCCCACCCAGCTCCTCAGTCCCAGCGCACACAGAGGCTTTGGCATCGTCCCGGGGGGGCCGTGGGGCAGGGGGCTGCGTGGTTGGGGGGCAGGGGGCCGCAGTGGGGCCGGGGGTCCTGAGCAGAGGCCAGTGGGGCAGGGTGCGGGCAGGCGGGCAGGATGCGGCCGGGGGGGGCCCCCCCCTCATCGCTCGGGCCAGTAAAGCACGAAGCCGTCGCGGCTCTTGCCGAAATCGGGGGTGGCCGCGCCCGGCCGCGCCTCCACCGTCAGCAGCCGCCGGCGCCCGCGCAGGCTCAGCTGGATGCAGTCGGAGACCCGGACCCGCAGCTCCCGCTTGGTCCTACAACATCCCGGCATCAACGGGGGGCTCGCGGGGCGCCGGGACCCCCCCCCCCCGGGGCGCCGGGACCCCCACTCACGCTCGGCAGTGCTCCAGCAGGACGCCCACCAGCTCGCCCACCCGGTTGTCCCCCTCCGGCCGCGTCTTGTGCAGGCACACGGCCAGGTCGTCCTGGCTCTGGGTGTGGAAGACCACCAGCTGCGCCCGGCAGCTCGTCACGCTCAGCCCCGTCACCTGCGGGGACCGACGGTGGCACCAGCGACGCGGCGGCGCTCGGGGCCACCGCGCGGCCAGCGCCGCACCGCCGAGGCACCGTGGCCGAGGCACCACGGCCGGCGTGGCGGGGATGGCGTGGCGGGGACAGCGTGGCGGGGACAGTGTGGCATGGCCAGCGTGGAGGGGACAGCATGGTGGGGACAGCGTGGAGGGGACAGCATGGTGAGGATGGCGTGGCAGGGATGGCATGGCATGGCCGGCGTGGTGGGGACGGCGTGGTGGGGACGGCGTGGTGGGGACGGCGTGGTGGGGACAGCGTGGCATGGGCAGCATGGAGGGGACAGCGTGGAGGGGACAGCATGGTGGGGATGGCGTGGCAGGGACGGCATGGCAGGGACGGCATGGCATGGCCAGCGTGGTGGGGACAGTGTGGCATGGCCAGCATGGTGGGGACGGCGTGGTGGGGACGGTGTGGCATGGGCAGCATGGAGGGGACAGCATGGTGGGGACAGCGTGGCGAGGACAGCATGGAGGGGACAGTGTGGAGGGGACAGCGTGGTGGTGACAGTGTGGAGGGGACAGCATGGCATGGCCAGCGTGGTGGGGACACTGTGGTGGGGACAGGGTGGCAGAGACAGCATGGTGGGGACACGATGGCACGGCCAGTGTGGTGGGGACAGCGTGGAGGTGACAGCGTGGAGGGGACAGCGTGGAGGGGACTGTGGCACGGCCAGCGTGGTGGGGACAGCACAGTGGGGACAGCACAGCACAGCCAGCATGGTGGGCACATCATGGCATGGCCAGCGTGGTGGGGACAGTGTGGAGGGGACAGCGTGGTGGGGACAGCGTGGAGGGGACAGCACAGCACAGCCAGCGTGGTAGAGATGCCTGGTGGGGACATCACGGCATGGCCAACGTGGTGGGGACAGTGTGGAGGGGACAGCGTGGTGTGGCCAGCACAGCACGGCCAGCGCGGTGGGGACAGGGTGGTGGGGCCAGCACCCCACCTCTGTCCCAGGGGACCTCACCATGCCGACGCGCACAGCCCCGGCGCGTGGCCACGGGGACCACGGAGGGGTCTCCAACCTCCGGGTGGGAGCGGGGCAGCCAGGACCCCGGGGTCCCCCCGACGCAGGCTGGCCAGGACAGGGTGCAGGGGGTGGCCGTGTCCCCCTCACGCCCTGGGGACACCGGTGGGGTTGGGGACACTCACGGTGCTGAGGGGCAGCGCCCGCATCACCCGGTACTGCTGCCGGGGGTCCAGCTTGTAGAGGTGCTGGTCCGTCACGAGGATGGCCCGGTCCCGGCTCTTACCGAAGCGGTTGATCTGCGGGGCCGGGGGCCGGGTAAGGGGACGCGCGGGGGGTGACACGGGTGCGGTGGCCGGGCAGGACCCGCCCCCCCCCCCCCACCTCACCTTGCGGGCGTGGCAGGAGAAGAGGACGGAGCCGAAATGCACCTTGTCCTTGAGGGCCTGGAGGCGGCGGGCGAAGGGCAGCGCCAGCCCCGGGTTCTCGCTGGGCTGCGGGGAGCCGCGGCGTGGGGCGGGGGCGGCACCCCGGGGAGCGCCACCGGGCCCCCCCAAACCCGCCGCCAGCCCTTACCGAGGAGAGGTAGTCCCGCGCCCAGCCGCGCTGGCAGCCCCACTCCTTCCGCAGCCCCCCCAGCGCCTCCATGGCGGCCACCTTGGCCCGGATCTGCCCCATCTCCGACGGGGGGATGTTCTTCACGATCTGCCGCGCCCGCCACCTGCCGCGGGGACGGACGGCACGGTCACGGTCACGGTCACGGCCCCGGCCCACCGCCCACGTCCCTGTCCCGCAGCCCTGTCCCGTGTTCCCGTCCTCATCCCCACAGTGCATTCCCATCCCACATTCCCAACCCACATCCCCCATCCCACGTCCCCGTCCTGTGTTCCCCTCCCACGTCCCTGTCCCACATCCCTGTCCCATGTTCCCATCCCATGTCCCCGTCCCACATCCCTGTCCCGTGTTCCCATCCTCATCCCCATAGTGCATCTCCATCCCACATCCCCATCCCACATCTCTGTCCCACGTCCCCCTCTCACATTTCCCTCTCACATCCCCATCCCACATCCCTGTCCCACATCCCGCACCCCCATCCCTCATCCTCATCCCACATCCACATTCCCATTCCGCAACTCCATCCCACGTTCCCATTCCACATCCCCATTCCCATCCCACATCCACATTCCCATCCCGTGACCCCATCCCATGTTCCTGTACCACATCCCTGTCCCACGTCCCCGTCCCACATCCACATTCCCGTCCCACATCCCATGTCCCCATCCCACGTCCCCGTGTCATGTCCCCGTCCCACATTCCCGTCCCACGTCCCCATCCCACATCCCCCATCCACGTCCCCATCCCATGTCCCCATCCCATGTCCCACATCCCCATCCCACGTCCCCATCCCACGTCCCCCATCCCATGTCCCACATCCACGTCCCCATCCCACGTCCCCATTCCACATCCCCATCCCATGTCCCACATCCCACATCCCCATCCCATGTCCCACGTCCCTGTCCCACGTCCACATCCCACATCCCCACCCCACGTCCCCATCCCACATCCCACATCCCAGGTCCCCATCCCATGTCCCACATCCACGTCCCCATCCCATGTCCCGCATCCACGTCCCCGTCCCACGTCCACATCCCACATCCCCACCCCACGTCCCCATCCCACATCCCCATCCCATGTCCCACATCCCAGGTCCCCATCCCATGTCCCACATCCACGTCCCCATCCCATGTCCCCATCCCATGTCCCGCATCCCCATCCCACGTCCCCATCCCACGTCCCACATTCCACGTCCCCATGTCCCACGTCCCACATCTCACATCCCCGTCCCACGTCCCCATCCCACGTCCCCATCCCAGCGTGGGAGCAGAGCGGGATCCGGGACGGTACCTGCGGAAGAGGCGCTGGCTGGCGTCCTGGAAGCGCGCCAGCACGGCCGGCGGCTCCGGCCAAGCCACGCTCTTGCCGAAATCGGGGAGGGTGCGGACGGCCTGGAAGCGGCGCAGCAGCTCCCGCAGGTAGGCCTTCACCTTGTGCCGCTTGTAGTACGCCATGATGGTGTAGGCGGCGCGCAGGTAACGGCAGCGCCGGCGCGCCAGGGCGCCGCGCCAGGCCTGCCCAACGCCGGCGGTCAGGGCGGGCGCTGCCCCGTGCACCTCCCAGCACCGCGGCTCCAGGGTGGGCGCCCGGCACCGCGCCCCGGCTCCGCGGCTCCAGGAGGCCCCCAAAATGCTGCTCCCCCCCCCCCCGAAACTCCCCGCTGCGGCCCAGGCTCTGCTCCCAAGAAACGCCCCGTGCTGCGCCCTGTGCCAGCCCCACGGCCTGCCCCACGGCCTGCCCCACGCCACGCCGAGCCCCACGCAGTGCCCTATTCTCTGCCCCATGCCATGCTCCGTATGGTGCCCCACGCCCAGCCCCATGCCCAGCCCCATGTCACAGCCCCACGTCACAGCCCATGCCCTGCCCCACGTCCAGCCCCACGTCATAGCCCACGCCCAGCCCCACAGCATGCCCCATGCCCTGCCCCACATCACACCCCCTGCCCAGCCCCACAGCATGTCCTGTGCCCAGCCCCACAGCATGCCCCACGTCACGCCCCACGTCACACCCCATGTCACACCCCATGCCCTGCTCCGTACTGTGCCCCATACCATGCCCTATACTGTGCCCCATACCGTGCCCCATGCCCTGCCCCACAGCACGCCCCACGCCCTGCCCCACGCCCTGTGCCAGGTGCCATGCCACACCCCACGCCACACCCCATGCCCCGCCCCACAGCACGCCCCACGCCCTGCCCCACGCCACGTTTGCCCACGCCAAGCCCGCGCTCTGCACCATCCCGCGCCCCACGCCCTGCCCCACAGCAGCCTGCTGCCCCCCTCCAAGCCCCCCAGCGCCAGCAGCTGCCCTGCCCGCCCGCTCGCCCCGCCAGCACCGGCGTGTCCCCCCGACCCCGCGTCAGCCCGGCGGAGCCGAGACCGGGGCAGCTCGTGCCATGCGTGCCCACCTTCTGCAGCAGCAGGACGATGATGGGGATGAGCTGCGCCCGCTCCTGCTCGAGGCAGAAGAGGGTGCGGGGCGTGCGGATGAAGACCTTGGTGTGTCCGTAAGCCACGTCGTCCTGGAAGCCGTGCTGCTCCAGGAGGGCTTGCGTGGCCTCCCGGTCGCTGGCCATCAGGTGGTTGGGCCACGTGTACTCGCAGGTCATCTTGTACCTGGGGGGCAGAGCGGGGTGAGGGGGCGCGGGGGGCCGGGGGTCCCGGGGGGGCCGAGCGGGCCGTACCGCAGGAGGAAGCGGTCGTAGGGCTGGCGGTAGGCGAAGCCGGCGCGGCGCACCCGGACGTTCTCCAGCAGCCCCAGGTAGGAGACCTGGTGCCGGCAGCGCTCCTCGTCGAAGAGCGTCGGCGACTTCTGGTCGTTGGGTTTGATGCAGCGCACGTAGTAGGGCTCCTGCGGGGACGCCAAGGGGGTGGCACCGCGGCGGCACCCGCGAGTGGCACCGAGCCCACGGGTGTCCTGGGCTGGGGGCTCTGGGGGGCTCCGGGCACGCAGGGTGGGATTGCACTGGGCACGGGTGGCACGGGGACAGGGGGGCTCAGTGGCTTGGGGACATGCCAGGCTGGCTCAGGGACATCTTGGCTGGCGTGGGGACATCTTGGCTGGCTCAAGGACATGCCAGGCTGGCTTAGGGACATCTTGGCTGGCGTGGGGACATCTTGGCTGGCTCAAGGACATGCCAGGCTGGCTTGGGGACATCTTGGCTGGCTCAGGGACATCTTGGCTGGTGTGGGGACACCTTGGCTGGCTCAAGGACATGCCAGGCTGGCTCAGGGACATCTTGGCTGGCTGGGGACATGCCAGGCTGGCTCAGGGACATGCCAGGCTGGCTTGGGGACATCTTGGCTGGCTTGGGGACACGCCAGGCTGGCTGAAGGACATGCCAGGCTGGCTTGGGGACATCTTGGCTGGCTCAGGGACATCTTGGCTGGTGTGAGGACATCTTGGCTGGCTCAGGGACATCTTGGCTGGCTGGGGACATGCCAGGCTGGCTCAGGGACATGCCAGGCTGGCTTGGGGACATCTTGGCTGGCTTGGGGACACGCCAGGCTGGCTGAAGGACATGCCAGGCTGGCTTAGGGACATCTTGGCTAGCTGGGGACATGCCAGGCTGGCTGAAGAACATGCCAGGCTGGCGTGGGGACATCTTGGCTGGCTTGGGGACATGCCAGGCTGGCTCGGGGACATGCCAGGCTGGCTTGGGGATATCTTGGCTGGCTTGGGGACATCTTGGCTGGCTGGGGACACGCCAGGCTGGCACGGGGCCGTGCCTGCTGTCCCCAGTGCCCTACCTTGGAGGCGAGGTTCTCCACCAGGGCCACGATGGAGTTCTTGAAGAGCGTGCCGGTGGTCAGCGGGCGCTTGGTGACCTCGGTGATGCTCTGCTCGCCGTCGGGCCACATGGCGCGCAGCACGGGGTCCGCGCTGGGGACGGCGTTGGCGTGGGGCTGGCAGCACCGGGTGCCCTGCTCCCGCCCCACGGCTGTGCCACCAGCCCCCCAGCTGCGTCCCCTGTGTCCCCAACCTGTTGTAGAGGAGCCGTTTGAAGTCCTGGAAGAGCGTGTCCTTGTTCTTGTCCAGGAAACCCTCCACCGAGTACCTGAGGGAGGGGGACACCACGTTGGGGGGCTCCTCCAGCCGCCCTGGGGTGTTGGCGGGCGGGTGGAGGAGCTGCACCCTGCGGGACCCAGGCGTCCGGGCAGCCCTTCCCCCCACGGTGGGCCAGGGGCTGCCGGGGGCACCCAGCTCCATGCAGAGGTGACACGTGGCCCTGGGGGTGGCCCGGGGGGCACCCATGGAGGCCAGGGGACTGCGGGGTTCAGTGGTCATGGGCACAGAGCCCCCCGACCCTGTCCCCGCTGTCCCCAGGCATGTCCTACACAGCCTGCCCTGCTGCACGGGGCCTCTGGGGACCTCCCAGACCCCACGGACCCCAGTGGTGCCCCAAATGGCCTCCCGTGGTCCTAAACGGCTCCACCCAATCCCCCATGGGTCCTCAAAGCCCCGTGGTCAACCAAGGCCACCCATAGTCCCCCAAGGGCCCCGGTGGCCCCATGGCCCTCCATGGTCCCAGGTGGCCCCCATGCCCTCCCAGGGTCCCGCATGGCCCCAAGGCCACCCATGGTCCCCCACGGCCACTCATAATGTCCACAGTCCCCGATGGCCACCCACACTCCCATGGCCCCAACTGACCCCCCCACCATTCCCCTGTGGTTCCCCACGATCCCCACAACCCGATGCCCCCCGTGACCCCAGACCACCTCCCACAGTCCCTCAAGACCCCCCTCCATGATCCCACATTGTCCCCCATGGATCTCCAAGGCCCCGTGGTCAACCCTAGACCGCCAAGAGCCCTACAGCACCATGGTCCCAAGTGGCCCCTCACGGTCCCCCCATGTCCTCCCAATATGGCCCCAAGGCCACCCGTGGTCCCCCACAGCCCCCCACGCCCCCACGGCCACTCATGATGTCCACAGTCCCCGATGGCCACCCACGCTCCCATGGCCCCAGCTGAGCCCCTACCACTCCCCCGTGGTTGCCCACGATCCCCACAGCCCGATGGCCCCCCGTGACCCCAAACCACCTCCCACAGTCCCTCAAGCCCCCCCTCCATGATCCCACATTGTCCCCCATGGATCTCCAAGGCCCCGTGGTCAACCCTAGACCCCCAAGAGCCCCTATAGCCCCACAGCCCCAAGTGGCCCCCCATGCTCTCCCAAAGTCCCCCATGGTGCCCCACAGCCCCCCGCTGACACCCACAGCCCACCGTGGCCCCCCCGCGCCCCCCCACGCCCCCCTCACGTGACATCTCCAGCGTAGTGCTTGATGCGGAAGTCCCGGTTGAACTCCATGGTCTTGTCTGTGGGGCAGAGCTGGGGAGCAGGGGGGTGTCAGCCCCCCGCCCGCGCCACACCCCCCCCCCCCCCCGCTCCTCCCGACCCCCCCAGAAGCACCTTGCGGCTGGTGTAGTGGGGGTGGCGGCCGAGGCGGGCGTCCATGGAGGCGAGGAAGAGGGAGTCGGTGACGGTGCCGGCGGCCAGGCAGGCCTCGTCCAGCAGCGCCAGGATGCCGCGGTGCGGCTGCTCCACCAGCTCCACGATGGGCTCGTTGCTGAAGTACTCGATCTGCGGGGGCGGGCGGTGGGCACCCCGAATTGTCCGTCCCCCTCCGGCACCCCAAGGTGCCCCCAGGCACCCCAAATCTCGCCATGCCAGGTGATGGCATCCACGTCCCTCCCGTGTTCTCCGAGTCCCCACCACGCTCTGCCAGGCGATGTCCCCTGTCCCCCCCATGTCCCCCCATGTCCCTCACGCTCTGCCAGGCGATGCCCCCTGTCCCCCCCATGTCCCCCTCTGTCCCTCACGCTCTGCCAGGCGATGCCCCCCTGTCCCCCCCATGTCCCCCCATGTCCCTCACGCTCTGCCAGGCGATGCCCCCCTGTCCCCCCCATGTCCCCCCCCATCCCTCACGCTCTGCCAGGTGATGCCCCCCGTCCCCCCCATGTCCCCCCTGTCCCCCCCATGTCCCCTCCATGTCCCCCCCGCCCCTCACGCTCTGCCAGGTGATGCCCCCCCATGTCCCCCCCGCCCCTCACGCTCTGCCAGGCGATGCCCTCCCGCTGGTACTCGGCCTGCTCCTGCCGCAGGATCAGCTCGATGAAGAGCTGCTGCAGCTTCTCGTTGCAGTAGTTGATGCAGAACTGCTCGAAGCTGCGGGTGGGGGGTCAGGACGGCCCCCCCAGCTGCCCCCCACCACGTCCCCTGTGCCCCCCCCGAGCTGCGCAGCCCCGCTGGCGTCCCTCATGCTCCTGCCCCGCCACGGGTCCCTCCTGGTCCTGGCCCTGTCCCCTCCCACGTCTCCCTTGGGCACCCTCCCCCTCCACGTGGCCCTCCCGGGTCCTGTCCCCTCCCCGTGTCCCTCCTGGGCCCCCGTTCCCCCCACGCATCCCCCCAAGCTCTATCCCCCCCCGGGTGTCCCTCCCAGGCGTCCCCCTTTCCCCTCACACATCCTTCCCATCCCCAGTCCCCCCACCATGTCCCTCCCGGGTCCTCTCCCTCCCCGTGTCCCCCCTGGGTCCTGTCCCCCCCTGTGTCCCCCCAGGTCCTGTCCCTCCCCATGTCCCCCCTGGGTCCTCTCCCTCCCCGTGTCCCCCCTGGGTCCTGTCCCCCCCTGTGTCCCCCCAGGTCCTGTCCCTCCCCATGTCCCCCCTGGGTCCTCTCCCTCCCCATGTCCCTCCCAGCTCCTGTCCCCCCCTGTGTCCCCCCAAGTCCTGTCCCTCCCCGTATCCCTCCTGGGTCCTGTCCCCCCCATATCCCTCCTGGTCCTGTCCCCCCTGTGTTCCCCCGGCTCCTGTCCCTCCCTGTGTCCCCCCAGGTCCTGTCCCTCCCTGTGTCCTGTCCCCCCCATATCCCTCCCAGGTCCTGTCCCTCCCTGTGTCCCCCTGGGTCCCGTCCCTCCCCGTGTCCCTCCTGGGTCCTGTCCCTCCCCGTATCCCCCCAGGTCCTGTCCCTCCCTGTGTCCCCCTGGGTCCCGTCCCTCCCCGTGTCCCCCCAGGTCCTGTCCCTCCCCGTGTCCCCCCAGGTCCTGTCCCTCCCCGTGTCCCCCCCCGCCCCGGGCCAGGTCACCTGTTGGTGTCGAAGATCTCGAAGCCGTAGATGTCGAGGACGCCGATGACGGTGCTCTTGCCGTGCAGGCGGGCGTCGTAGCCGCGGGCGGCGATGCTGGCGTTGATGCGCCCCACGATCCAGCAGAAGAGCCGCTCGTAGATGGCCTGGGGATGGGGACAGGGCGGTGGGCACCCAAGGGTGCTGGGGGGGACACACACACCCGTCACCCCGCGCCCCCTCCCTACCTTGGCGCAGGCGTCCCGGGCGTAGGCGGCCTCCTTGGGGCTGTGGCCCTTCTCGATCAGCTCCCCGCCGCCGGCCGCCACGGTGCGGGTGAGGAGCGCCTGGCGCAGGCTGCCGGGCGCCGTGGCCGTCAGCTCGGCCAGCGCCGAGAGCTGCGCCGCGTCCTCCACCGCCGCCGCCTCGCCCTCCGCCACGAACCTCACGTTGCCCTGGGGCGGCCCCGCCACGTTGGCGGATGAACGTGGGGGGGACGCCCTGGAGCCCCCCGAAAGGGGCTGGGGTGTCCCGGTGCCAGCCCCTCCGCACCCCGGGCTGGGGTGGGCCATACGGGGCTGTACTGGTTTGCACTGGGCTGCGCTGGTTTGTATCGGGCTGTGCTGGGCTATACTGGTTTGTGTTGGGCTATAGTGGTTTGCATTGGGCTATACTGGGCCATACTGGGCCATGCTGATTTGCATTGGGCTGTGCTGGTTATGCTGGGTTGCATTGGGCTATACTGGTTTGTATTGGGCTGTGCTGGGCCACGCTGGGTTGCACTGGGCTGTACTGGTTTGCATTGGGCTGTGCTGGTTATGCTGGGCTGCACTGGGCTGTACTGGTTTGCATTGGGCTGTGCTGGTTATGCTGGGTTGCACTGGGCTGTGCTGGTTATGCTGGGCTGCATTGGGCTGTACTGGTTTGCATTGGGCTGTGCTGGGCTACACTGGTTTATGTTGGGCTATAGTGTTGGGATTGCACTGGGCTATACTGGTTTGCATTGGGCTTTACTGGGCTGTTCTGGGCCATGCTGCTTTGCATGGGGCTATACTGGTTTGTATTGGGCTGTGCTAGGCCATGCTGGGTTGCACTGGGCTGTACTGGTTTGCATTAGGCCATACTGGTTTGCATTGGGCTGTGCTGGGCCATGCTGATTTGCCTTGGGCTGTACTGGTTTGCACTGGTTTGTATGGAGCTATACTGGTTTGTGTTAGGCTACGCTGTCGGGATTGCGCTGGGCTATACTGGTTTGCATTGGGCTGTACTGGGCTGTTCTGGGCCATGCTGGTTTGCATTGAGCCATACTGGGCCATGGTGGTTTGCATTGGGCTATACTGGTTTGCATCAAGCTGTGCTGGGCCATACTGGTTTGCATCAGGCTGTGCTGGTTTGCATTGGGCTATACTGGTTATGCCGGTTTGCGTTGGGCTGTACTGGCTTGCACTGGGCTGTACTGGTTATGCTGGTTTGCGTTGGGCTGTACTGGTTTGCACTGGGCTGTACTGCGCTGCATAGGGCTGCACTGGTTTCTGCGGGGCTGCACTGGTTTGAACTGGTCTTTCCTTGTTTGCACTGGTCTGTACTGGGTAGCGTTGGGCCACGCTTATTCGCACAGAGCTGTACTGGTTTGCCCAGGGCCATACTGGTCTGCTTGGGACCATACTGGTGCACAGGGGCTGTACTGGTCTGCCTGGGGCCATACTGGTGCGTGGGGGCCGTACTGGTATGGGGGGGCCATACTGGTCTGCCTGGGGCTGTACTTGGGGGGGGCCATACTGGTCTGCCCAGGACCATACTGGTGTGAGGGGGCTGTGCTGGGGGGAGGGGGCTGTACTGGTGGGGGGGGCCGTACTGGTTTGCCCAGGAGCATACTGGGGGGGGGCATACTGGTCTGCCTGGGGACATACTGGTGTGTGTGGGGCCGTACTGGTGCGCGGGGGTGCCTGTACTGGGGGGGGCGGGGCTTGTACTGGTTTGCGGGCGGGCCGTACTGGTGTGCGGGGGCTGTAGTGGTGCGTGGGGGGGGCCATACTGGTGGGGGGGGGGCCGTACACGTGGGGGGGGAGCCTGTACTGGTGCGCGGGGGGGCTGCACTGGTGCGGGGGGGCCCACACTGGTGCACGGGGGCTGTACTGGTGTGGGGGGGGCTGCACTAGTGGGGCGGGGGTCTGCACTGGTGCACAGGGGCTGCACTGGTGCGTGGGGGGGGGCACACTGGTGTGGGGGGCCCGTACTGGTGTGGGGGGCCCGTACTGGTGTGCGGGGTCCCGTACTGGTGCAAGGGGGCCATACTGGTGGGGGGCCGTACTGGTGTGCGGGGTCCCGTACTGGTTCGGGGGGGGGCTGTACTGGTGCGGGGGGCCACACTGGTTGGGGGGGTGGCCGTACTGGTGGGGGGGGGGCCGTGCTGGTGCAGGGGGGCCGTACGGGTGCAGGGGGGCCGTACTGGTGCGGGGGTCCCGTACTGGTGCGGGGGGGGCCGCAGGGGTGGGGGCGGCGCGGGGGCTCACCAGGTGCAGGATGGCCGCCAGGATCCGGCGCACGGCGCCCACCTCCTCGGGGGAGAAGCCGATGACGGCCATCGCCTCCTCCACCGCCCGGTACCCGCCCGCGTCGTCCCCGCAGGCCTGGGGGGGGAGCGTGAGGGGCTGGGACCCCCAGACCCCCCCACCCCCCCTGCCCCCCGCCCCCCCCTCACCCCACTCACGCTGCCCGGGGCGCCCTCCCGGGTGTAGCGGTAGGCGCCGGGGTCCCGGCAGAGGTGCAGCGAGGCCAGCAGCGCCGCGGGGGCTCCCAGCAGCAGCTGCGGGCAGGGGGCGTCAGCCGCGCCATGGCCCCCGGCCCCCCCATCTCATCCTGCCCCGCCCGCCCCGCCCCGGCCACCCCGTCCGTCCCACCCGCCCCGTCCTATCTCGGAGCCCATCCGTCCTGTTCCATCCCATCTGTCCCATCCCATCCATCCCAGCCCCATCCCATCCCATCCCATCAATCCCATCCCACCTCACAGATCCCATCCCATCCATCCCATCCACCCCATCCCTATCTCATCTCACAGATCCCATCCATCCCATCCCCATCTCATCCCATAGATCCCATCCATCCCATCCCCATCTCATCCCATAGATCCCATCCATCCCATTTGTCCCATCCCATCCATGCCATCCCAACCTTCTCATCCCATCCATGCCATCCCCATCCCATTGATCACATCTCACAGATCCCATCCATCCCATCCTTCTCATCCCATCCCGTAGATCCCATCCCCATCCTATCCCATAGATCCCATCCCACAAATCCCAGCCCACCTCACAGATCCCATCCATCCCATCCTAACCTCACCCCATAGATTCCATCCATCCCATCTGTCCCATCCCAACCTTCTCATTGATCTCATCTCACAGATCCCAGCTGTCCCGTCCCATCCCATCCCATCCCATCCCATCCCATCCCGTCCCATCCCATCCCGTCCCATCCCATCCCATCCCAACCTTCCCTTCCCAACCCAACCTTCCCATCCCATCCCATCCCATCCCATCCCACCCCCCGGCTCACCTGGTAGAAGGCGTGGAAGTTCCTCTCTCCCGGCTGCTGCTGGAGGATTCGGGACTGGAAGAGGGAGCAGGGGGTGGGTGCCAGGCGGTGCCCACGTGGGACCAGCGCCCACCCGGCCATGCCCACCCGTGGCCCCGCCCGCGGCCCCGCCCGCACCTTCTCCAGGAGGTAGTTCTGGATGTGGCCGCCGGTGGGGTCGCCCTTGAAGTCGAAGTTGATGTCCATGTACTTGCCGAAGCGGCTGGAGTTGTCGTTGCGGTTGGTTTTGGCGTTGCCGAAGGCCTCCAGGACACAGTTGGACTTGAGCAGCACGTTCTTCACCCTGCGCGGCGCGGCGCGGCACGGCACGGCATGGCATGGCACCAAGGTACGGCATGGCACCAAGGCACGGCACGGCACCAAGGCACAGCATGGCACCAAGGCACGGCACGGCACCAAGGCATGGCACGGCACAGCATGGCACCAAGGCATGGTGTGGCACACCAAGGCACGGCGTGGCATGGCATGGCACCAAGGCACGGCATGGCACCAAGGCATGGCGCGGCACACCAGGGCACACCATGGCACCAAGGCACGGCGTGGCGCAGCACGCCATGGCACGGCACGGCACGGCGTGGCCGCACCCGCAGGTGGACACGGGACACAGGACATGGCACCCCTGGGCCCCCCACGCCACCCGTCCGGCCATGGGGTCCTCGAGCTCCTCGCACCATCCCTGTGGGCACGGGGCACCCCTGGGCCCCCCAGAACCCCCGAACAGGCACAGGGCACCCCTGGGCACCCTACCCCACAGACATGGGGCACCTCTGGTCCCCCCACACCACCCAACAGGCCCATGGGGCACCCCTGGTCACCCCAAACCGTCCCTATGGACATGGGGCATCCTGGTCCCCCCACCCCACAGGCATGGGACTCCTCTGGGCCCCCCACACCTTCCCTACGGACATGGGGCAGCCCTGGACACCTCACACCACCCCACAGGCCCATGGGGCAGCCCTGGTCACCCCACACCAACCCTACGGACATGGGGCACCCCTCGTCCCCCCACACCATCCCTATGGGCATGGGGCACCCCTGGGCCCCCCACACCACCCCACAGGCATGGGGCACCCCTCGTCCCCCCACACCATCCCTATGGACAAGGGGCAGCCCTGGACACCCCACACCACCCCACAGGCCCATGGGGCACCCCGGGTTGCCCCACACCTTCTCCACGGGTATGGGGCACCCCGATCCCCCCGACCCCGCAGGCGGGGCCCCCCCACACCACCCTGTGCGTCTCCCCCCAGCCCCGGGCCGGCAGGTCCGTGGGGTCCGCGCCCCACACCCATCGCTCCCGCCGGCGCCGTGGGGCCGGACCCACCTCTCCACCTCGGCGCGCTGGGTGGGGTTGGTGATGGCGGCGATGTACTGCATGATGTACTTGCTGGCCTCCGTCTTGCCCGCCCCGCTCTCGCCTGGCAGGGAGGGCAGGGGCTGGGCCAGGGCGCCCCCACCCATGGGTGCCCCCCGCCCGCCTGCCCCCCAACCGCCGCCAGCCCCTACCCGAGATGACGATGCAGGTGTCCTTGGCGCGGCGCTTCATGGCCTTGTAGGCGGCGTCGGCCAGGGCGAAGAGGTGGGGCGGGCGCTCGTAGAGCTCGCGGCCGCGGTAGCGCTCCACCGCCGGCGGGCCGTACAGCGCCAGCGCCCGGTAGGGGTTCACCGCCACCACCACCTCCCCGATGTAGGTGTAGATGCGGCCCTGCGAGAACCTGCGCACAGGGGCAGCCGTGGGGCGGGCTGGGGGGGGGGCACCCTGCGGGGGTGCTGGGCCGTGGGGCGGGCTGGGGGGGCACCCTGTGGGGTGCTGGGCCGTGGGGCGGCACCCTGCGGGGGTGCGGTGCCGTGGGGCAGGATGGCACCCTCTGGGGTGCCGTGGGGCGGGATGCACACCCTGCAGGGCGCAGTGCTGTGGGGCGGGATGGCACCCTGAGCCGTGGGGCAGGATGGTGCTGTGCCGTGGGGCGGCACCCTGCGGGGTGCAGTGCTGTGGGGCAGGATGCACACCCTGCAGGGTGCTGTGCCGTGGGGTGGGTGACACCCTGCAGGGTGCTGTGCCGTGGGGTAGCGCTCTGTGGGGTGCTGTGCCGTGGGGCAGGAAGGTGCTGTGCTGTGGGGCGGGGCGGCACCTCGCAGGGTGCTGTGCTATGGGGCAGGACGCACACTCTGTGGGGTGCTGTGCCATGGGGCAGGGCAACACCCTGCAGGGCATGGAGCTGTGGGGCGCGATGGCACCCTGTGGGGTGCTGTGGGGCAGGGAGGCATCCTGTGGGGCGGGATGGCACCCTGTGGGGCAGGATGCATGCCCTGCAGAGCACCGTGCCGTGGGGCTGAACGCGCTGTGGGGCAGGATGCCTCCCCGTGGGGCCCGGGCAGCGTGCTGTGGGGCAAAGCATCACCCCGCGGGGCTTAGGCGCCCCCCGAGAACCACGCTATGGGGCAGAGCTGGCCGCCCCGCAGGCGCCGTGGGGCAGGGCGGTGCCGTGGGGCAGCGGCTCTTCCTGTAGGCAGCACCTGCAGCGCGGGAGCAGGCAGGAAACGTGGGGGCCGCGTGGGTGCGCGCCCCCCCCCCCCCGCACACGCCAGCCCCCCAACCCGCTCCATGGGGGGGACGTGCCTCAGTTTCCCCCCGCGGGCAGCGGGACAGTGCCCGGACACTCCTGGCGGAGCCGCGGTTTGGCACCAGCCGCTTCCGCATCCCCTCTGGCACCGGGGGGTCCCCAGCGTCCCCCATCACCCCCCCGCCAGGGCCCACGTCCCGGTTCCCGCGCGGGCGATGCCGTGGAGGGGGGTGGGGGGGTTTCGCGGCGCATCGCCCGCCCCGGGAGCCGCCGGCACCAGCTCTGCGCCCGGGGGTGCCAGGGCGGCGCCTCGGGGCGCCCCCGGCCTCACGCCCCCCATCCCCCCGCGTCCCCCCGTACCGCAGGCGCAGGTTCTCCAGGAACTGCTCCATGGTCACCTCGTCCAGCAGGACGAAGTCGGCTTTGCCGAATTCGGGACCCTCCAGCTCCGCCATGCCGCCGCGCCCGCCGCGCCCCCGCTTCCCCCCCTCAGCCGCGCCGGCTTCCTGCGGCGCCAACCACCGCCGTGGCAGCGGCGCAGGCGCAGGGTGGGGTGGGGGAACCCCAGTGTCATCACTGCCGCCACCCAAATTTGCGGGGTGGGGGTTTGGCTTCGCGTCCCCCCCAGGGACGACCTCGACCGGCACCGCGCCGGCACCCAGCCCCACGGCGAGGGGTGGGGACACCCTCTCCGCAGCGGTGGGGTGGGGGCGAGGGACGCGTGGGGCAGATGCCGTGGGGCTGCGTCGCCTCGAGGCACCGCGCCCGGTTGCGGTTACGGGGTGTCATTTCCCTCCGGCGCCCGGGGAGGACAAACGGACGCGGCGGTGACGCCAGCTGGGGCCAGCGCAGCATCCCCAACCCCAGCACCGCGCGCGTGTCCCACCCCCCCTTTATTTACCACACCGCGCCAAAAAAACACCGGTTTTGGTTATTTATTTAAGATGCCGCCGTCGCCCGTTCTCAGCCCAGTATCCCCAGTTAAACTCTGGTAACTGGGAGCTCTGGGGAGGACGCGCCAAGGCGAGGATCGTCGGAGAGGGGACCCCCGTGCCGGTATCCAGCTGGAAAAGATAACGAGGATTACGGCGCTAACGAGGCGGGGAACGGCGCCGCGTGGCGAGGGGCTGCTGGGGGAGTCCCCGGGGACTCCCCCGGCAGCCCCTCGCCACCGGGAGCTCACCAGTATCCCCAGTTCCAATTTTGAAACAAAAAATTACCCCCAGTAACCAAAAAAAAACCCCCTTACCGAGCGAGCGAGGAGCGCGGTGAGCTTTTCCGGCGGGCTGCCGCCCGGTTTTCCCAGCGGTTGCGCCGAAAATGGGGACGATCATCCGAATTTTTCACCTAAAACGGAAGGAAAACGAAAAATTAGGGTTTGGAGCGGGGACGGGGAAAAAGTTGAGGAAAATTTAATCCAGCGACGCTGGCGGCTTTCGGCAGCTCCAAATCCGCGCCGCTCCTCGTCGGCCGTGTTTGGTGCGGCTAATTACACGCAATTACGTTAATTACGGGCCCGTCGAACCCACCTCCACATTCCCGGCGGGTTCCTACGTCCCTGCGGAGCGTCGGAGCGGGAACCTGCGAGCGGGGAGGGACAGGAGCGTCACCGGCGACGCCGCGCTCGGCACAGCCCGGGGCTCCCCCGGGCGCGGGTGTCCGGGATGTCTATAACCCCCCCCCGGAGAGGGCGGGGAGAGGCCTCAAACCGTCCCGGGGCTGCTCTGGCAAGCGCTGCAGGAATGGGGGGGCCACGCCAGGCACCCCCACGCTGGGAGGCTTGCTGGGGGGCCGGGGGAACCGGGCACGGCCAGGGCCCCACGGACACGCAGCCCCCCCCCGTCCCGGGGAGCCCCGCTCGCCCCGGGGACACGCAGCCCCCCCCCGTCCCGGGGAGCCCCGCTCGCCCCGGGGACACACAGCCCCCCCGGTCCTCGGAGCCCCGCTCCCCCCATGGACACGCAGCCCCCCCCGGCCCGGTGAACTCCGCTCCCCCCGGGGACACGCAGCCCATCCCGGCCCGGGGAGCCCCGCTCCCCCCACGGACACGCAGCCCCCCCCGGTCCCCGCTCCCTCCACGGACACGCAGCCCATCCCGGACCGATGAGCCCCACTCCCCCCACGGACACGCAGCCCTCCCCCCCCCAGGGCACGGAGCGCCCCCGTGAGCGCCGACCCCCGGGAAAGGCCCCGGGCGGCCACACGCGGCCTGTGGAGAACTACCCTTCCCAGCATGCACAGCGGCGGCGGCGGGGCCCGGTGGGGGAGAAGCGCCTCACCCCGCGCTGCCCCCGGGCGCCCCCGCTCCTCTCCCGTCCCGGGGGAGCAGCCCCGGCCGCGGATGACCCCGGATGGCGGCGGATGGGGCCGGGCCGCGCCGCCCTCCCCTACCTGCCGCTGCCGCCGCCATGGCTGAGGGCAGGGCCGCGCCGGCGCGTGACGTCAGCGGGAGGCGTCGCGGGGGCAGCGCCACCTGGCGGGCGGGGGGGAACACCCCCGGAGGGGTCAGCGCATGCGCGGGAGCGCCGCCGCGGCCCAGGCCCGGGCCCAGCGCCCAGGCCCGGCTCCCGCCGCCGTGGGGGCGAGGTCGGAACGGTGCCGCCCGCCGGCCCCCGCCGGGCCCCGACCAAGGGCTTCGCCGCCCCCAACGGCCCCGGAGGCCGCTGAGGTGGGCAGGGCCACGCTGAGGGGTGAGGCCAGTGGGCGGGGACACGCCCACAGGGGGTGGAGCCATTGAGCGGGGGCGGAGCCTGTTCAGAGAGTGGGCGTGGCCAATTGGGTGGGCGGAGCCATCGCGCCCACCGCTACAGCCGTTCAAGTAGAGGCCGGGGCTAGCAGGGGTGGGCGGGGCCAATCAACTCTTGTGGGAGGAGTCAGCGCATGCGCGTTGCGGCTCTCCGCCCCGCGCGGCCGGGGAGGACTGACGTCAGTCCTCCGGGCGGAGGGCGGGGCGCAGTGCACGCCGGGAAGCCGCCGCCCAAGATGGCGGCAGGATTGAAAAGTTGTTGGTGGCGCTGAGGCGGCTCCGGACGGGCCGCGGCCGGGAGCGGGAGCCGGGCCCCGGGCGGCCCATGGCTGCTGCTGGGCAGTGAGGCAGGGCTGCCGGGCCCCGCCGCGTACCGAGGCCGGGCGAGCACGGCCGCTGCGGGGATGCCCCGGGGGGGGCCGGGGCCGCCGCCGCTGGAGACATGGAGGAGGAGGGCAAGAAAGGCAAGAAGGTGAGAACGGGCCGCGCCCGGGCCGTCCCCGGGGCCCCTCGCCGCTGCGGGGCCGCCCTGGGGCGGAGGGCCGCCAGCGGGTCCCCTTGTGCCTCCTCAGAGGGGCCCTCCCCCCCCCCCGGGCCTGGGGGGCTGCCCCGTCCTGGGGGCCGTGGCTGGCCGGGCCCTCTGTGGCCCACGACCCGTGGTCCTGAAGCGCTCCCGGGGGTGGCTGGAGCCCCTCTTGGCTTCTCGAGCCTTGCCTCCTCCCTGTGGTGGCTTCAGGCTGGGCCTGGCCGAGCCTCTCCCCGTCGGCGTTCCTGCTCCGAGGGCTGGGGCCTCGCTTCCCCTGCTCAGAAGCTTCTGCCCTGTGTGAGTGCAGGGCACGGGGGCAGTGCTGCCGTGGCCTCACTGCCTTCCGGGCACCCCCCCATGTTCAGCTGTGGCGTGGGGGTCTGCTCCCGCTGCTCTGCCGGTGTCCTGACACCGATCAGGGGCTGATTTAACCTTCTGCTTCTCTGTCCAGGCTGCAAATGAGATGGCTGGTTAACGACATGGCTTAAAATGGGCTCCATAACAGCGCTGGATTGTCTTGTCTACCGACTGTGGCGTTAAACTGGGAATGCTATATACATGTGCATCTGCTTTGTGTATCTATATATATAGAGTCAACTATAGTCAGGCCTATCGCACTGTAAGCACCTCGTGGGTCAGCGACCTGCGTCTGCGTTGGCTGCGAACAGGCTGCTCTAGTTTCTCTTGTTTAAAACCTATTTTTATGTCCTGTGGGGGAGGCGAAGCTTGAGCTGGAGGCTGAGGCTGGAGCGCTCGCTCCTCAAAGCAGCCCTCCCTGAGCTGGAGGGAGGCGAGTCTTTCTCTGCGAAAGAAACCCTTTCCTTGTTTGATGACATAACTGGGGGGAAACAAGCTATTTTTAGTTGTTTTGATTGGGGGCACCTGCAGTAATGGTGATCTCAGAAGGTGGCAGCAGAGTCTCCTACTGAAACTGGTTTGAAGTGATCAGAATATTCACAGAATTAGAAATATTGAATGTGGTTTTTTTCCGGAGTTACCGTACAGACTTCCCACGGTTGGGAAATAAAACCACCGATGTCCCCTTGCGAGGTCTGGTGACCGGTGTGTGGTGTGTCAGGATCACAGCGCAGGTGGGAAGAGAAATTATCTGTATGGATACGTGACATTCCTGCTTTCGAGAAGAAACAGCTCCAGATGCTCGCTTCTGGGGCTGCGGATAATTGTAGAGTAACCTTAGCTGTCAGTCAGTGCCTGTTCTTTGTGGTAGGCAGCGACCGCAGGGCTGGAAGCAGCACTCAGCTAAAATACGTAGGGAAGATGCGATATGTTGTAGGAGTGAAATCGGATCTTGTCTCTGCTGAAAACTGTTTTTCTGCTATTTGGGGAAAAACCTGGGGGGTTTTGCTTTGGAAAATGGTGCTTTCTGGACACACCGCTTACTTGCATGGCCGGGCTGGCCGGAGAGAGAGCGCTGTCCTACTGGGCGACGTCACCTGGGACCTTTGTGCTGCCGTCCAGGGGCTTTTAGCGTGAGAAGAGGCAGCTGGCTGCCATGGTCGGGGGTCCTGGGGGTGGCTGGGACCTCTGGCCGCAGCCTGATCCAGCTTTCCGCTCAGAGCAGGCTGCGTCCTGTCGGGTTTGGAGTGTCTCCAAGGATGAAGACTCCACAGTCTATCTGGGCAACCTGTTCCGTGGTCACCCTCGCAGTAAAAGTCGTTGGTTTTTTTATGCTTGAACGGGATTTGCTGCGTTCCTGTTCGTGCCTGTTCCCTCGTGTCCTGTCGCTGGGAAGAGTCTGGGCTCTTTGTTCCTCCCCCACCGGGTCCTCGCGCATGTTGATGCGCTCCCCCAACCTCCTCTTCTCCAGGCTGGACGATCCCGCCTCTCCTCATGTGACAGATACTCTGATCCCCAAACCCTCCTTGCAGCCCTTTCCCTGCGCCTGCTCCCGCATGTTCCGGTCTCTCGTGTACTGGTGACCCCAGAACTGGCCGCTCCAGTCCCCCCCTGCATCCCTGCTGCGTTGTAGGTGATCCTGACGGATGAGGAGCTTGCCGAGACACGCTGGAGCGGGGCTGCAGCTGGGGAACTCAGTGTTGCACGGGGATGGCATCTCCTGGGCCGAGCCAGGGGCTTACGGAGCTTCCTCCGTGCAAGCTTTCCATCATGGTGGTGGTTAATTAACCCTTGGAGCAGGCGCCTGTGGCTTTTTTGGGCTTGGAGCGCTATCAAAGATGGTTAATTTGGCTACAGAGACGGGCGTACTCATCTGCCGTGCCGCTGCCAGTCGAGTTTCTCCAGCGCTGCCCCGAAGTGGTGTTAGGGCGGGTTTGGTCAAGCCTGGGGAGAAAATCCCAGCCCTGCTTCAGGGCTAACTCCAGCTTTAGATAAAGTGTATTCTTGTAAACTGGAGCCCTGGAAATCCTGCCAGGCACTCGTGTTCCCCGGCTCTTGCTTCTGGTGGCTCATGCAAACGAGGTTATCCCAACCGGAACGTGGCAGTGGTGGGACAGAGTGCATCCAGCCCGCTTTTGGCTGTGTCTTAAACAGCTTTGGGATCAAACACCTGTTTCTCACTAATATTGTGAGGAAGGATGGGTAGATTTGGAGCGCGTTGGCTCCGGTTGTGCCTCTTCCTCGGCGCTTGCCGGTGCAGTGAGCGGGCCGTGGGAACCAGCCCGGAGCTGGAGAGCAGTTGGTCTTGCGCCTGGGAGCCTCGGGCGAGGAGGGATGTTCCTGGCACGCTCCTTCCTGGAAGGAGAAGCGGTGGAGGGAGGATGGAGGCAGATTTCTTGGCTACCCTGGTTATTATTTGCCTGTAGAGAGGATTTTTCCTGCTGGTGTCTGTTGTAGAGGCTCTTACAACATCTCAAATCTGCAGGGTGATCCAGTGCAAAGTGCCTGCGTGGTTCTCCTGAAGTAATTCTGTGGGTGGCATTGGATGTTAGCATAAAATTCCTGATTTTTCCAGCCCAGGTATGCCCTAGACCGCCGATGCTGGCTCAGTTTGCCTCTTCCCAGGCCTCCTACAGCAGGCGCTTCGGCAGTTGCCAGATCTTCCTTGTAAAGCTGATCTCGATCTGCGGCACTGAATTCTTTGTGGCTTTAAATGCCGGTTAACGTTGAGGATATTGGCCAGCCCAGCAATTCCTTCTCGTGCAGATCATTGGGAAATGTCTGCCAAAACTTGGCTTGTAACTCCGAAGCGTGCTTCGCTCCGCACCAGAGGCCTTGGGCAGAGGGTCGTGTTCTGCGCTGGTGTCTGTGGGAGGGAAGGGGAGGCCGAGAAGCTCCTGGGGGGAAGCGAGGTGATTCTTAAATAGCTGAAATGAAGCCGCTGCTTCCTGAAGCTGGGTGCAGGGTGAGTGCCCAGCCTTCGTATTAAAAAACACTGAGGGGCTGAGCTTGCAGCCGCAGCTTTGCGGGAGTTCCTGCTTGCAGGACAAGTCGCTTGAGCTTCCGTTGCTATCCCGAACATCCAGCTTGTTCATGCTGAATAACTGCTGGGCTTTGACAAGCCCCTCGTCTGTGTTCCTGTCAGGCTGTTGCTGCAGGGATGGTTCTTCCATGACTTCACTTATTTAGGCTGCTTGCGTGAACGCAGTATCTGTATTTTTAGCTTGCTGGGAGGTTTTTAGGCTAATGAAGGCACATGTCTACTCAGACCCTACTCTGCTTTGCGGATGGAGCCGAGGTCTGTGCTTCCAGCTGAAGCACGCCGTGGGAAGGGCATTCCCGTAGGCTCTGTCACCCCTTCCTCTCTTCTCTTCCAAGACTTGATGCAGCAGCCGTGACCTGATCCCCGGCTGTTTTGGGATGAGTAAATTTGTCGGGTGGGCTGTGACTCCCTGTGATAACACTCCAGCTACCGCTGTCTGCTTGCTTCGCGCCTTGCTCCGAAGCCGTGCTGCAGAAGGTCGCGCCGAGGGGTGTTTAGCCCCTTTCTCTGATCTCCTGTGCAGGAGTCTGAGCTGTGGTCTGAAAGCCTTCTTCCCGAGTAGGTCTGAAAGCCTTCTTCCCGAGTAACTGCAGAGCCCGCAGCCCCAGGAGGTGCGGTGAGTGCCGCTGCCTTCCTCCGCTCCTGCCGTGTCCCTTGTCCCGGGCGCGCGGCGCTGCTCCCGAGCAGGCGTGACTCGTGGTGGAAATGCAGCAGAAGCTGCCCCGGCACCCACGGCCCTGGTGAGCGGGCAGGGTGGGTGCGCTGCCCCGCTGGAGGGGGAGGACATCGGAGGGCTGGGCTTCAATTGCCGGAAGGGCTTGGCAGGGGTAAGGCCGGCTGTCCCTTGCGGTGGCATTGATGGGCAGCGCAGTTTGGCATGCCGGCACTGCTGTAAGGGCGCTGGGGGACTGAGTGGCACAGTTTGGCGTGCTGGTGCTGCTGTCAGCGCTGAGGGACAGCTTGGCACACGGCAAACCGCTGCTGCTTCCAGCGTGGCACTGGTGTGGGGGGCACCTGCTGTTCTTAAAACAGCAGCCCGGCTTCTGAGCTCCCCTCACTGATCTAGCTTGACGTGTTTAAAGTACAACTAGGGTCCAGCTGCGAGAGACCCTCTCGAGACCCCTCTCCCCTCTTGCCAAGCCCCAAGACGCGTCAGGCTCCCGAAGCGGACACGGATGGGTTGTGAGTTGCTGGTCGAGGCGCTGCCCTTCCTGCTTCGTGCTTCAATCCAAACGCCTGGGCACCGTGGCTGCTGCGAAGCTGGGCGAGCTCAGCCACAACAGCGCTTGCGAGGCTGTCCCTGGCTTTCCTGCTTGGAGAGCAGTCTCCGGTCTTCCTCCGTAGTTAGAACGTCGTTTGCTGTGTACCTTACCTGACATTTCCAGACAACAGACCCGTCTGAAGTGGCTAACACTTGATCTCCCTGCTGTGCTGCTTTGAGCAAGCCTAGCTGGGGCTCGTGCAGGTGAGAGCAGCCGAAGATCTGCGATACAGCTCTCTGACACCCTCTGGGTTTCCGTTGCTCATCCTGCTAAACCTTAACGGTCACAGTTACGAACCCCGGTGCTGTTTCAGACGGAGCTTGGGAAAACTCCCAAGCGCAACTCAGCGTTTCCTTAACTGCGCTTAAAATCTCTGCCTACGTTCCACAGCTCAATAAGGAGTAAATTTGGCATTCCTGCTCCCTCTGAAGGGATGGCCTCCGGGTTGGGAAGCGGGCTCTTCGTTTTGAGAGCTGTCTCATGATCTAAGACTTCGTGGGGAAGCCGGCCGACCCGCTAGACTGGGTTTTAGCAGCTGCTCTCCTTTGAACTGCCAGTGCTTGGCTTGCCGCAGGGCGCAGCGGGACAATCCTGTCCTTGCTGTTCTTGGCTGCTTTTGGCCTCGGCCCAGTTACGAGCAGGGAGTTGCTCTTTTTCTCTTCTCGGTGCTTCCTCCTGCCTCCGGAGGAAGCCAAAAATCTTCTGGAACAGGAGGAGCAGAGGCTGAATGGAGGTGGGATTGTCTTGGGTTTAGTCTTGAAGCCCAGGGGGAGGGAAATGTGGGGTAAAAGCTGGCTGGGGAGGAAAGGGGCAGGAGAGACAGGGCTCTGGTGTGCTGGCTTCAAACAGGGCAGGTCTTTGCCCCGCTCTGCGTGGTGGCATCTTCCTCTTGCTGCTGCTAAACCTCGGCCGCTTGGCACAGAGATTTGGACGGTTCTGGTGGACCTTGTGGTGCCACACAGCTGTGCTTGTCCACCTTGCAGCAAGGAGCAATTTTAAAACGGCTACTTCAGAAATTAAGCTTAATTGTGCTTCTCAAGCGAGGCCTGTGAGAGCTGAGACTCGCCCAGCTGGAATTCGGTGCAAGTCTGTCTCCTTGTAGGGTGTGTTTTAGTCTCATCTGTGCCCTGCTTGGAGACCCTCCGCCTCGTGTGGGGCAGAGCGAGGACCTGTGCTGTCAGGAGGGACTGGAGGACTCTGGAAAAATGTGTCGGTGTTGCCCTGCAGCGTGGAGCTTTGCTCCCACCTCTCCCAGAGGTCTGGGGTGCTGTTGGGGAGCTCTCCTTGCGTGGTGGGTGACCTCTTCCAGCTGCTGGAGGTGGTGGCAGCTGTGGCATGGGACATCTCCAGCAGCCTCTCTCCTGGGCTTAGGTCTACATCTCTTGGCTGGAGGGCCAGGAGCGGTGCAGATGGGCATGGAGCTGCGGGCGTGGGTGGGTTTGGAGCACACCTCGCACGGTGCTTGCTCAGGAGGAGCTTACCCTGAGGACCAGGGTTTGAGGGCTTCCCGCAGGGCTGTCCTTACCACGCTGCTCGTATCCCGATGACCTTGTGCCTCTTGTGGTAGGTGGGATCATCCTGCGTGTTCCATAGTCGTGTGCCTGTGGTGATGTACTGCTGCTCCGGGTCCTGGGGGGCTGGCAAGGAAACACAGGCGTGTCTCGAACACAATGCACCTCCCCGAAACGGGGACACTGGAAGCTTGAGAGGCCACTTGAGCCCTGGCAATTGACTTGGTTGAACGCGAGATGCCGGGCATTCTTGCGGCTGAGGGCAGTGGCCTGCGGTGGTGAGGCTGCCGGGAGGGGCAGCCCCGCTTCCCTCCACCCGGCTTCTGCCCCGTCCTCGGCACAGGCTCCAGGGCTCGTCCACTGCCTGCCCGGCTTCCTGCGCTGCCTGGCGTGTGCCATGGTGGGAGCAGGACAGCCCTTTCCTCTGGCAGGTGGCCACCAGATAAGAGGGTCTGCTGTCGGCTGTGGTGGGCCTCGAGACGAGGGAGGCTGTCCCTAAAACCAGTAAGGGCTGTCAGCAGGCACCAGCACAGTGGCTGGGGACAGGGATACATTCCCGGTTTGCTTCCCCCCCTCTCAGATCGGGGACATGCTGAGCCGATGCCGTGTCTGTAGGTGACCTTTGAGGTTCACGAGCTGCTCTGCAGACCGGGCTCCCACCCTGTCCCACGGCAGGTTCTCCACGGCGGGCTGTGGGCAGCAGCGTGGCTCACAGAATGGCGGGGGTTGGCAGGGGCCTCTGGAGCCCACCCAGCCCAGCCCCTGCCAGAGCAGGGTCACCCAGCGCAGGCTGCACAGGGCCGCGTCCAGGCGGGTTGGAATCTCTCCAGAGAAGGAGACTCCACACCCTCCCTGGGCAGCCTGTGCCAGGGCTCGGGCACCTCACAGCGAAGACGTTTTTCCTCACGTTCAGGCGGAACTTCCCGTGTTCCAGTTTGTGCCCATTGCCCCTTGTCCTGTTGCTGGGCACCACTGAGAGTCTGGCCCCGTCCTCTTGACACCCGCCCTTGAGATACTGATAAGCGTTGGTGAGGTCCCCTCTCAGTCTCCTCTTCCTCAGGCTGAACAGCCCCAGCTCCCTCAGCCTTTCCCCACAGGAGAGATGCTCCAGGCCCTCAGCATCTCTGTACCCTCTGCTGGGCTCTCTCCAGTAGCTCCTCGTCTCTCTGGAACTGGGGAGCCCAGAACTGGACCCAGGACTCCATATGGGCCTCACTGGGGCAGAGCAGAGGGGGAGAGGAACCTCCCTCGAGCTGCTGGCCACACTCTTCCTCATGCCCCCCAGGATGCCGTTGGCCTTCCTGGCCCAAGGGCACGTTGCTGGCTCATGGTGACTTTGTTGTCCCCCAGGACTCCCAGGTCCTTCTTCGCAGAGCTGCTTTCCAGGAGGTCACCCCCAACCTGTCCCGGTGCAGGGGGTTGTTCCTTCCCAGGAGCAGGACCCTGCACTTGCCCACGTTGAACCTCATGAGGTGGTTCTCTGCTCAATGCTCCAGCCTGTCCAGGTCCTGCTGTCCAGAGGCTCCTTCATCCTTGGGCTGACCCCGCTCAGGATAGCGTTGCTTTCCCCATCTTGAACCGGGAGATGACCCGGTGCCTCCGTCATCCACCACGCTGACCTGCGGGGCTCTGCACGTGGCTTCTCCCCGGGGCTGCTGCTTGTGCAGGCTGAAGGAGGCTTGGTCCGAGTTGCACAGCTCCTCCGGGCCTGTGGTCACCCCCCCCGTGCACCCTCCTGGCTTTCCCAGTCTTCCCCTGTCCCTGTGAGATGGGCGGATCAGGGCTCGGCATTGGTGTGGTGATTCCAAGGAATGTGGTGTCTTCCTGGGTGGAAGCCGGCGGGACCCCTGGTAGGTGAGGCGGGGAGCGTGCTGTCCGCCTTGCTCAGAAACCGCCAGGCTCTGCCTCCGCCCAGCTGCGTGGCCGCAGACAAACCCGAAATCTTCTCTTCTTGTCCTCGTTTGTGCCCTTGCATAATTGATGTTTTCAGCAAATGCTGCCGCCTCGCTGGTGGCCCTTTTCCAGATGACCAGTGCAGGTTCCTGAGGTCTGACGTCGTCCCCACTGCGAAGACAGGCTTCTGATCCTGGCCGGCTCTGCCTCGGCAGGAGCTCCCAGCTCCTCCTGTGCACCCTCGTGTCCTCCCTCCTCCTGTGCACCCTCGCGTCCTCCCTGGCGCCGGCTGGCACCGGGACATGAATAGCGGCTGTGACTGGGGGCGGGTTCCCCGAGATGGGACGCACTGGGGAGGACAAAGCTCTGCTTCAGAGTGGCAGCAGCATCCTGACTTCCAGCTCTAGGAAAGACCTTCCAGCTGGCCGTGCCCTGTGCGAGCGGGTGCCCTGTGCGAGCGGGTGCCCTGTGCGAGCGGGTGCCCTGTGCGAGCGGGTGCCCTGTGCGAGCGGGTGCCCTGTGCGAGCGGGTGCCCTGTGCGAGCGGGTGCCCTGTGCGAGCGGGTGCCCTGCGTTGGCTGCTCGGGCTCCCAGCAGCTTCTGGGGGGGTGGTTGGTGTATTTGCTTTCACCCGCAAGGATGTGCAGAAGTACTTGCCCAAGTCCCAGCGTGGTGGTGAGGCACCACCTCCGAGGCTGGGGAGATGGCTCTTCCAAAAGCTCTGGTTGATGCTCACGTGCAGCTTAAACATGTCTTCTCACGGGAATCGGCCCGGCTGCTGCTGCTTCTTGCTCTCTAGGTGTCCCTACCCCTGCTGCTTTCCACCCGTGCACGTCCCGATTGTGGCTCCTACGGGTTTTGAGGATGGAGCAGCACGAGGGAGTGGGGCTGGTGGAAAGGGGCAGGCATGGGGCAGCGCTGGGGGATCATCTCTTTGGGGAGCTCACCCAGGGCAAGTGGCCTGGGGCTGGGGGATGAGAGGGGTCACTTATTTGGGGCTAAGGCTTCACGACCGTGGAAGATAACGGTCCTACTTTGGACCTTGAGCCTCTGGTAACCTTTGCTGCACACCAAACTGCTGCTGTGCGGCCGAGGCGGGCGTGGGGAAGGACGGATCCTGCAGCAGCGCTTAATGTGACGCAGATTTTTGCTGGGCTCGCATGCCTGTGTTGAAATAGTTTTGCTGTTGTGGGTTTTGCTCGGTACAAAATAAGTCTACCATGTAATTGGGTAAATACTCGCTTTGCTGTTTGGTTAGAGAACGGCAGACAAAGCTAAAGCTTCCTAAAACTGCGTCGCTCGCGCAAGGCGCTGGCTGAAGTAACGATACCGGCTTTCAAAAGCGTAACTTCCACTCGGTAAAACTTTCCATGACAAGTCTGGTTCCAGCCCCAGATAAAAGCGTGAGGAGTCCCTCACCCTGCAGCCCTGGTTAGTCGTGTTTTGAAGAGCGACAGCGAATACTCTCGGTTTAAGCCTCTGATGTCTCCCTTTTATGTGTGTGACATCCAGAAAGCAGACAAGGTTTTCTGTTTGGGAGGCGCAGCCTGTTTCTGTGCGGGTGAGAGCCTGAAGCCGTGCAGGGGTAGCACTCTGGGACGAGATGGTGCCTTTTTAGTCCAGAGGCCTCCTTGAACTTGAGCAGTTTGCGTTTCCAGCACGCTGCCCTGATGCACAGGGACTCGGCAGGCTGGCTGAGCCGGCAGACACGAAGCTCTGCCCTGTGGGATGTGTTTCAGTCTGAGGCTCGTCTCCACAGGCCTGTGGCCAGCTGCAGAGCCTGGTTCTCCAGGGATATGACCAGGAAGCCCCCAGGTTTGCTGTGGGACCACCAGGATCACAAGTCCTAAAGCGGTGACTGAGCAGAGTTAGTGACCCACCTCCTCAGTGGTGGATCTCCCGCAGAGCCCTCGTCCTTTCCCCAGCCTGTGGCATTCCGCTCCCAGGACAGCGTTTCAGCCTCGTGCAGGCTTAATCTCCATTTATTTTATTCTTCATGAAGCCGTATTGGCCTCCAGTGCCTTTTGGTCCTTTCGCCCTAGGATTTAGTCGCAGCAAAGAACATCAGTCAAGGGAGAATGTGGCTCTGCAGAGCCGCGGAGTCTAACGTGGCTCCGGAGCTGCGTGGGGAGGTGACTGCCAGTCTTGTCATGCTCTTGGTGACCGCAGAGAAGCGCTCGCCTCGTACCGACCAAAGGAGGTATGCGGTTGCACTTATCCCGATACCTGATCGGCTCTGTGCCCCGGGGCTAGCTGGGTGCTTTATCTTGGCTACCACAGGGAACAACAGTTGTATGCCACTGAGCCCTGGTAGGTAGCCGGAACGTGCTCATGGGCGATGCAGGTGGGTTAGCATTGCTGTGAGACTTCGGGAGCCTCGCATTCAGCAAAGGTCTTCGGGTCTCACTTAAGCTCAGCCCGCGGAAGGTGCTAAAAATACAGCAGCGAGTGCCGCTTCGTAGGAAGGTGCGCGGCTACCTGGGGAGCTGTCTCGAGGGCCGGGTGTCAGCCGGAGTTTCCTAGCAGCGAAGCCGTGGCTGGCCGAAACCTGGGAAGTTTTCCTTTGCCCCTTCTAGGTTTGGGACCCAACGCTGCAGTGGCAGCTACGGCTTGTTGTGCCCAACTGCATTCGCGCCTGCTTGAGGTCTTGTGTTCTAGCGCTGCCGGTCGCTGCTGCCTGATGGCTTCTCTGGTGGTATCTCCTGCTAATCATCTCTGGCTTGTGCCTTCGACACCTGTAGTAGTCGCCCAGGCTGACCCGTGCGGGTATTTTCAAGCCAAAGTCAGGGTGGGAACGAGATGTTCTCATTCAGCAGTAAGTATCCCGAGAGCTCTGTGTGACCGAGATACTGCTGAGGCTCCATGGATACAGAGCAGAACAGGAGGAACCTTCTCCCTGGCTAATACACCCCCAAAGGTGAGCGGGTTAAGGCGTTTGAAACTTAAATCTGCGTCCGTTTGAGTGTGTAAGTCTCCACTGTTGGGTTTTGGGTGACTTTGTTTCGTTTCTGTTCTTTCCAAAGAAGCTTCATGATCCTCACCTCCAAGTCTGAGAATGTTACCTGGTTATTGCACGTCTCCGTGCTGTGGTGTGCCTGTGTCTGGAGCAGCACCTCCGGCACAGCGGCACAGGCTTGTGGTGAGGCCCTGGAGCAGGTTGCCCAGAGAAGCTGTGGCTGCCCCATCCCTGGAAGGGTTCAAGGCCAGATTGGACGGGGCTTGGAGCAACCTGGTCTAGCGGAAGGTGTCCCTGCCCATGGCAGGGGGGTGGAACTGGGTGATCTTCAAGGTCTCTTCCAACCCAAACCATTCCGTGACTCTATGATGGAGGAGGTAGACCTCAGCGAGCAGCTCGGCACTGGCAGCCGTTAGGAGAGAGGTGATGACAGGCTGACGGCATCACGAGATGTGCAGCTTGGCAGATCCCCTCTGCGAGCCTGGCAGAGCTCTGGGACCGTCCAAGGGGAGAGCCAGAAATGGGATGTAAACCAGGAGGCTCGGATGAAGGAGAAGGAGCTTGAGGGCACTCGGGCACTCTGGTTGCAGAGCTTGTGTACCCATTTCGATGGGAGGTGAAAGGACGGGAGTCATGCTCTGCTTTAGGAGCAGCTGATTTCCCCAGGCTGAAGCGTACAGCGTGGGGCTGCCCTTTCCTCCTCTCCGGGAACTGGGAGACCTGGTGCCACTGGGACCAGCCCAGACACTGGTGAGGGACTTCACAGGCAGCACAGGGAGTGTGACATAAGGATTTTTAACTCGTTTTATGTTCTTGATCTCAAACTGCAGCTGCTTCCTGCCTTAACCTTCATTTTGATGCCTTGCTTTTAAGACACTAAGATTTGCCCAGGGGCAAGGTAGGATAACCAAAATCCTCCGCGTCGCCTCTGTTGGTATTTCCAAGGGAAGATGAGCTTCTGTAATATCACCGCAGCAGCGCTGACCGTTCTGGTGTCACTGTCCTGTGGTGCCTTAAGGACAGGTAAAAGCAGACCTAGGGGATGAAATCAATGGGGTTAATTACACTCTGTAGTGTAAGGGGAGCTTGTGAAGTTTCCTTAAGGCAGCTCTCGGTTCTGGGTGGCTGAACTGGGCGAAATTGGAGGTCTGGATCTGACCCGCAGCGGGCTGGAGGCAGCTGCTCTCTCAGGTGGGTCAGCCTCTATTTACAGGGCAGAGAGCACTGTAAATAAAAAAAAAAACCCTGAAATAAATGAACTTTGGCAGGAAAGCGGTGAAAGGATTTATGGAAACCGATGAAACTGCCAAGCTAATCGCTGAAGCCAGAGTATGCGGAGCAGAAAGGTCAAGGCTGCGCGTAATGAGAGCTCGTACTTCCCCCTCTGCAGCTGAATTCCTCTGGGCAGGAATACCAATGGTAAAAGGATTCCTAAATCGCTGGTTTCTCAAAGTCTTGGCAAAACTTTAAGTAAATAAATATTCTCGAGCGGTTGGCTCCTACCAGAGGAAACGTCAGGAGCCGGACCGAGTGGTGGTGGAGTTGTAGGCTCTGGTCTCTGCCCCTGGCCAGCTCGGGAGCTTGCTGTCTTACGCGTGTGCCCGAGGTCAGGAAGCCTGGCCCTGCCTGAACCGCCAGCACCCTCCAGGTACCGCCTCGGCCAGAGACAGCCCGCTGATCCCGCTCCTCCGGAGGGGAACGGCAGCGGATGCAATCGCGGAGAGCTTTTGGGTCCGCTCTGGCTGCGGCTGAGCCAGGCAAAGGCTGTTGCCCTCCCTGGCTTTCCGCCTCCCTCTTCCCATCCGCCAGCCTGCGTGGGTCCTCACCCAGTCTGTCCGTCTCTCTTTTAGCAGAAAAACCCCCGAGTTTGGGTCTGTGCGGGCTTGCTTTGCTTCCTAAGCTGCCTCTGGCTGGCCCGTGCGCAGCTATGCTGTTGTATCAGGGGGGTGAGCTCTGGAGGAGGGCGGGTCGGGGCAGTACCCCCTTGCCGTGTCACCTACCCTCCAGAAACGTATGATCGTGTCCCTGAGAGCTGCTGTCCTGCAGCACGGCTCCTCTCCGGCTTGTTTCCAAACAGCTTTGGGAGCTTGTGCTAGCGGCACTTTCCGTGTCTGCCCTCCCTGGATGGCGAAACCCGTGTGGGGGCTGCACGGGAGCCCGGCCAGGTGAGGACGCAGGGAGTGTCTGGTAAGCCCAGATCTCGAAAAGAGAGATTAGAGACTTCTTAAAATGTCTCTGCAAATTTAGTTTGACTTGCATAAAACTCATCTCCACTTTACCCTGTTTTACTGGCTTTGATACCATTCAGAAGAGATACTTCAAAGCGGTGTTTTCCATAAAGTCCTTCAAATTCTTTGCTTGGTCTTGCCTGACTAGCGTCTGTCTGCAGAATCAGTCACCAGCCTTTAATAGGCTTCTCTTTGTCTCCCACAGCACCTTTTTGTGTTTACCTAGCCAGAAGCTTAATACCAAACCCTTCGAGTGTTGATGCAGTGAAAGCTCACCAAGCAGACCTTTCTTAACCAAAGCAAATATACTGAGCGCTAAAAACCAACACGGAAAGTGCACGTCGTGCCGCTGGATGTGGACAGCGGGCTAAGGGAACTTCGGGGCTTCCCCGCTTCTGTTTTGTAACCTTCTTGTTGGGTTAGTAATTTCTTTATTAAAAAGAGGAAATGGCCACCTTTCCTGGTTTAATTTGAGATGTGAAACCTCTTTCGAGAGCGGCCTGCACAAGAGGCAGGAAACATGGAAAAAATCTCCGGAGCCTGGCTGAGCTGCCGTGAGGAGCTGGCGGTGGTGGGACCGTTGGGTCATGCCTGTTGCTGCCTCTTCTTCGGAGGAGTGGGACTTTGCATCCTCGGCAGCGGGCTGGAAGGGGATGATCCAGTCTGTCCCCTTTTGCACCGGGAGGGTAATTGCTGAACCGTGTTTCTCTGATGCAGTGGGGTCCTTTCAACCCCCGCCAGCATCTAAAGCAGATCTGGGGCTTTACTTTCCAAAGCACGCTTCCCACCACCTCTCAGAAACGTTTTCCAGCCGCCGATTACTTGTGTATCTCTTGGGTGGGAGTGTTCGGGGCTCCTCATCCTTGTCTTGCAGGAACAGAAAGCCGAGGCCTCGCGAGCGCTGCGCTGGAGGGATTAATTAGGGTATCTGCGCAGCTCAGGGCTGCCCGCGCAGACCAGGAAGGGCCTTAGGGCAACACAGCCCAGAGAGAGCCGAAGGCTCATCTTCTGCTGCGGTGGTGTGAAGACCTGGGTACAGCAGCGGTGGGCTGGGGGAAGGGGACATGGGGCTACTGTGGGCCAGCCCCAGCGCAGGAAGGAGGTGTTTGGGGGTGAGGGACCCCAGCACGCAGGACACGCGAGGCAGCGGCTGCTGGTGGAGGTCGGGAGCTGAACACAGCTCAGCAAACGTGCTTGTGTTCCTCCGTGAAATCCCACCACCATCAGAGACCCCTTTTTTTAAGCCCCTGTCTGTGTTGGTAGGTGCGTAGCTCGGGGAAGCGTGGTGCGCCCGGGTGAACAGTGGGCTTAAAAGGAGGCGAAATAGGAGGGGGTTGAGGACTTGTGTGCGATGCTGAGCTTTTTGGCGTTGGAAGTCACCTGAGATGACTTGACCTGGTGCTGCCCAAAGGGGAAGGTCTAATCCCATTGCTCATCCCCTGCGGGGCAGGACAACCTGCTGGGCTGTTGGGGATGGGCCTGACGGGCGTGCTTCTGTGGATCTTGCTGTGAAAGAAGATGGCAGAGCCGCTGAAGCCAGGAGCTTTAGTGGGATGAGTGCGGCGTGTCGGCCAAAAGCTTTGTTCGGTGGGGAGGAAGGAGCCTTCTACACCCAGGCTGAAATAAGCCTGCTCTGGGTGTTGCGGGAGGCGCCGGGACGGCTGGGCTAGCGTGGTGGCTATATTCCATATCTCTCTTAGAAATCGATGCCTCTTTGAGAAGAGTCTGAGGAGTCATTGATCTTGTGATGTAGCGGCTTAAAATACCGTCAGGTCTGGCAGGGTGTGCCTCCCTGGGTGTGCTGGGCAGCCTGGCTGGGGAGAAGGAGCTGGCGCGCATTAAGAGGACAAGGAAAGACTTAGTCGGTAAAAGCTGGATTTGCCAAGTCCTCTTCAAAGATGCCGTGAAGTCTTGGGCCTCTGACATGAAAGAAAAAAGGCTGAGGTGCCTCCCTGTGGGAAAAAGCATTTTGTTGTTCCCCGCTGGAAAAACGCGACCTGTCTGAACGACACTTGCTACCATCCAAGGTAGACGAGCTGTCTGCCTCCGCTCTGTCGGGAGTGCCTGGCTGCGTGGGTCCAGACATGCTGCAAGCGGCTTTTTGGAGGACTTTAAATAAAGCTGGAGTTGCCCTTGAAGATGGAACAGCGCTGGATTCAGGGGAGCGGCTCTACCCTGCAGGAGGTGGATGTCACCTCGGGAGATGTTCCTTGTGGGACCTGCCTGGGACTGGTGCTCAACTACAACAGGGAAACCAGTGCCACTGCATCTTCAGCTGGCTTCGTGCATGGAAACGCTGGCGAAGAGATCTTTGTGGGCAGGGGGAGATTGGGTTTGGGAGGAGGTATGTCTAGGGTGTCTTAAAATAGCTTGGGAAGTCATCGTTGAGCTATGTGGACACAAACCCAAGTCATCCCATGGTAGACTCCTCTATTCTCCTCTGTGCTGTAAATCATAGAACTGTTTAGGTTGGCAGAGACCTTTAAGATCATTGAGTCCAACCGTAACCCAGCACTGCCAAGGCCACCACTAACCCGTGTCCCCAAGCACCACATGTACACGGCTTTTCAATCCCCCCAGGGATGGGGACTCCTCCACTGCCCTGGGCAGCCTGTGCCAGGGCCTGACAGCCCTTTCGGGGAAGAAATGGTTCCCAAGATCCAACCTAAACCTCCCCTGGTGCAACTTGAGGCCGTTTCCTCTTGTCCTGTCGCCTGTTCCTTGGGAGAAGAGACCGACCCACCCTGGCTCCAACCTCCTTCCAGGGAGTTGCAGAGAGCGAGAAGGTCTCCCCTCAGCCTCCTTTTCTCCAGGCCAACCCCCCCCAGGTCCCTCAGCCGCTCCTCACAGCACTTGTGCTCCAGACCCTTCCCCAGCTCCGTTGCCCATCTCTGGATGCACTTCAAAAGCTCTGCGGACAAGGGCTCTCACCGTCGGTTTGTCAACACCTGCTGTGTTGGATTTCATCCTCTACCGGTACCTACTAATTGCTGAAGAGTAATGGACATGTTAAAGCTCATTTGGAGAGAGCTTTACTCTATCTGCTACTAACAGGAGGAGGGTTTAGTCGGAGGCTGTATTGATGCCTTCCCCTCCCTCTGGCCGAGGGAGCCGCTTGCTCGGAGGACCCTCCGCAGACGGAGCTGAGTCAAGGTGAGCCTCCCGGGCCTCTCTGCCTCCGGCCTCTTCTCCAGATGCGTCAGCTCAGCCCGGCTCGGCTGCGCACCCGGGGATGAAAGCCGTGGGTGGAGGGCCGAGCCGGGCGGGAGGAATCTCTCTGGGAGGAGGAACAAGGCTCTGCTAAAAATAGCCGGGGAAAATTCCTTTCCTCTTGCCTTAGAGGAAAATCCTGTCGGGGAGGCTGGAGCCCAGCTCGGCTGGCAAGGTGGTCTGAAACGTGAAAACACGGAGCTGAGCCTTGTTTTGTACGTGGTTTTGTGCAGCTGTTGCCTTTAGTCTTGAGCTGCTGCGTTGTTTGGGGTTTTTTTAAGACTGACCTGGGCGCCAGCTCACTGTTTTTAGGGAAATTGTGTTTCTACATTACTTAGATTTAATAAAGTGCTTGTTTGAAGGAGCAGTTTTGAAATCAAATACAGCATTTCTGGCTGAAATAAGAATTTTCTGTTTTGCTCTGATACTGCCAGTGAGCGCCAGCTCCGCGTCGGCCTGCTGGGAGCAGGGGAGGGCGAGAGGCACCGGGGCCAGCGGGGACCCCTTGCTCCTGGTGATCCTGTCTCTAATCCAGCCCGGTGGAGGTGAAGCCAGGTCTTGTGGAGCCACGTGAGGACCTGGAGGGGCTGTCCCACCAGAATACTGCTGGGCAGGGGGCAGGATCACCTCCAGAGGCTTCCCTACAAGCTGGACAAAATGATCTCCGAGGGATCTGGGTGCTGGCTGGGCTGGAGGAAAGCGGTCGGGGTTAGAACGAGGATGGATGACTAACGTGGTGCAGACGGAGCTGGAAAACCGCCCGCAGGGTGGGGTGAGGAGGGACAGTGACCTCGACCAAACCCCTTCCTTCGTGCCTTAGTGAGCACAAAGCTATTTTTACCTGGCACTAAAACACAGAAGTTGGATGTTACCCGTGCCGCAGGCAAGGCTGCGAGAGGCCTGTAGCCTCCTTGTCGAAGGAACTGAGCTTTATCCGTCTTCTTCTGACCCCCGGCGCATCAGGTTGTGGTCTCAGGTGTTGAGCTCCTCAGGGAGAGGAGGGGACACCGCTACAACTGCCCTTTCTGGTGGTCAGCTTGCAGTAAAATCTTGCACCAGAGAAGCCGTGTGAAGCTGAGATGCAAAGCTGAGCGTTGCTGGCTCTGCCAGTCCCAGGAACAGAGTTGTCTAAGAAGACTCTTCAGCAAGATGTAGGAAGAGCTGCAGGTCCACAGGTGATCCTTTGCATCCTCCTTGCTTAGATCACAGAACAGCAGAGGTCAGAAGGGACCTCTGGAGCCCACCCAGCCCAGCCCCTGCCAGAGCAGGGTCACCCAGCGCAGGCTGCACAGGGCCGCGTCCAGGCGGGTTGGAATCTCTCCAGAGAAGGAGACTCCACACCCTCCCTGGGCAGCCTGTGCCAGGGCTCGGGCACCTCACAGCGAAGATGTTTTTCCTCCTGTTCAGGCGGAACTTCCCGTGTTCCAGTTTGTGCCCGTTGCCCCTTGTCCTGTCGCTGGGCACCACTGAGAAGAGTCTGGCCCCGTCCTCTTGACACCCGCCCTGGAGATACTGATAAGCGTTGGTGAGGTCCCCTCTCAGCCTCCTCTTCCTCAGGCTGAACAGCCCCAGCTCCCTCAGCCTTTCCCCACAGGAGAGATGCTCCAGGCCCTCAGCATCTCTGTACCCTCCGCTGGGCTCTCTCCAGTAGCTCCTCGTCCCTCTTGAACTGGGGAGCCCAGAACTGGACCCAGGACTCCAGATGGGCCTCACCGGGGCAGAGCAGAGGGGGAGGAGAACCTCCCTCGAGCTGCTGGCCACACTCTTCCTCATGCCCCCCAGGGTGCCGTTGGCCTTCCTGGCCCAAGGGCACGTTGCTGGCTCGTGGTGACTTTGTTGTCCCCCAGGACTCCCAGATCCTTCTCCGCAGAGCTGCTTTCCAGGAGGTCACCCCCAACCTGTCCTGGTGCAGGGGGTACCGGTGATGTTCCCTGGGCTTCAGTGTCTGGTTCAGGCATAGGTAGGTCTCGCCCACGAGGCTGAAGTCTGCAGCAGCAGCGGGGACTTTGCTGCCTGGATGCCACTCCTGGGATGGAGCGTGCTCTGCTCGCTTTGGAAGTCCCCGGGGGACGCTTCCGTGCGTTGTTTCTCACTCCACATGCAAAGCTGCGGCTGAGCGCCTGGGCCGATGCGGATGAATTTCGGAACACTGTCCTGGCCAGCCTGCTGCCGACGGGGGAGGCCGTGGATGGGCTCCGAAGGTCCCTTACTCCAACCGCCTCACCCCGGCAGGCGTCAGTGGAGCTCTGCACGGAGGGACGAAGCCGAGGACGCTTTGCAGTGCCCAAACACCGTGTTCGAGTGCAGGTGTTGCAGATCTGGCTTCAGTGTCCTCCCAGGGCCAAGGGGGAAGGGTCTGCGGCCGTGACCGTGGTTTTGCAGAGGGACAGGAGCGAGCAGAGGGTGGCATCCAGCCCTGCAATGCCTCCCTCCCGCTCGCAGCCGTGGCAGCCTGCCCCCAGCTTTGGTCTTGATTAACTTTCAACTCCATGCCTGGCATCGTTATCCAGAGCCCCCCTCTTAAATCCTCGCTGCGGCGTCTCGCTGAAGCTGATAAAAAGCTGAAGCTGTTCTTAGCTCTCGGCTTCAAAAAGGAATCCCTTGAATAATGGTTTGATTTAACGTTTTAGCATCCGGATACCTTTGTGGGGAGGAGAGCAGCTCTTCCGCAGCGGTGTCGATGTGCCAGGTTCAGCGTTGAACCCCGAGCTGCCCCGTCTGGAGTTTCTCAAACCGAATGCCGACACACCCTCATCTCGCTGCGAATAAGTTCCCCCCCCAACACTGGTTTATCGCTTCTTCAAATGCTTCCCGTTGTCAAAAACGAGAGGAAAGCGGAATAAAAGGGCTTTGGGAAGACGTTGCCCATGGGCGTGCTGCAGTGTTGATGCTGAGCCCAGCAGCGGGATGAGGAGGAAGCAGCAAGGGGCACGTAATGGGAACACGTACCACGGGTGGTGTTCAGTCCAGATCCCACAGGGACCTTCGAGGGGGTTCCCAAGCCGGCCCGTGGCTCCTGCGGAGTTGCTGAGCTCTCCATGTGCAGTGGTGGGGGCTAAATGATGCATTTGGGGGTGGCGAGGACCATCCCATCTTACTGAAAGCTCTTTTCCTTCCGCAATGAAACCACCTCTGCAGATTTAAACTTGGGGAGGGTCCTGCTCCTTAGGCAGCACGGAAACAGCCTCGTATCCCTGCTTTGCAGCCGTGGCTCCCGGCCGCAGGCTGGGCCCTGCTGCTGGTCAAACGACTGCGAAACTGCTTGGCTTTGCTGCGTGCGTTGCTGAGCTGCTTGCGGAGCGTGGATTTTGGCCCGCGCTCAGATGTTTGGGTTGTAGAAGACAGTCGAGGGCGGCCTGCTGAGCGGCTCAGTCCTCTGTGCAGCAAGGGCAGGAGCAATCTCCTCCTTGACCACCCCCCTGCAAGTCCAAATGTGTAGGCGGCTGCTTTGGGGAAGAGCTTGAGTACTGGCCAAGTCAAAATAAACCTAATTACGGGGACAGGATGATCTAGAAAAGGTCACGTCCGCCTGAATGCCTGGAGCTGCTCCTCTGTTGCATCCTCTACATTCGCTCTCTGCAACTCCCTGAAAGGAGGTTGGAGCCGGGGGGGTCGGTCTCTTCTCCCAAGGAACAGGCGACAGGACGAGAGGAAACGGCCTCAAGTTGCACCAGGGGAGGTTTAGGTTGGATCTTGGGAACCATTTCTTCCCCGAAAGGGCTGTCAGGCCCTGGCACAGGCTGCCCAGGGCAGTGGGGGAGTCCCCATCCCTGGAGAGATTGAAAAGCCGTGTAGATGTGGCACTTGGGGACATGGGTTAGTGGTGGCCTTGGCAGTGCTGGGTTAGTGGTTGGACTCAATGATCTGAAAGGTCTTTTCCAACCTAAACGATTCTGTGATTCTATGATCCTTTTGCCTTGTTCTGGTCCAGGACCGGAGAAGGTCTTGGTGGGCACCGAAGTGAGCGTGAGCTGGGAACACGTCCTCGTGGCCGGGATGGCCACCAGCCTCCTGGGCTGCCTGGGGGCAGGAGGTGATTCCCCTGGAGCACTGGGCTCCCAGTATAAGAGACAGGGATGTACTGGAGTGAGTCCAGCAAATGGTGAAGGGCCTGGAGCATCTCTCGTATGAGGAAAGGCTGGGAGAGCTGGGACTGCTCAGCCTGGAGAAGGCTCGAGGGGGTCTTATTAATGTATACAAATGCCTCACAGGGGGAGTGAAGAAAAGAAGGATCTAGACTCTTCCCAGTGGTGCCCGGTGTCAGGACAAGAGGCTACGGGCACAAACCGAAACACAGGGACTTGTATTCAAGCGTGATAAACTTCAGCGTGAGGATGGTCAAACACTGGCTGCCCCGGAGGCCACGGGTTCTCCACCCTTGGAGATGCTCCAAGCCTGACTGGACGTGGTCCTGACCCTCTGCTTCCCCCTGGCCAAGCCTCCCTGCCCCTAAACGCGTGGTGCTGCCGTGCAGACCTGGCTGCTAAGGATGGGGGGCTGGGGACACGCAGCAGCTACGGGCTGGGAAGGGTCTGCAGCCCGTTCCCGAGGCAGCGGGGCATTTGCTGGGGTTTAAAGCGTTTTTTAAGCAGCCGCTGCTGTAATCTCGTCACTGCCAGGTCAGGAGTTGAGCTGGTGTTTTATTGTCTGAGCGACTTTGCATTGCTGGAGAGAGCCCTGAGTAATTCACCACCTGGACGGGGTCCCACCTCGGTCAGGCAGAGCAAAACAAGGCTGTTAGGGCTTCCTTCTGCCAGGAATGGGAAGTCGTTTGGAAACAAACCTCCGCTCGCATCGGGATGTACCTGTGGCAGTTTGCAGCTTGTGTTCGCCTTGAGGTGGCGTGAAGGAACGGCAAAGGCGAAGGTCGGTGTGAAATCAGGCGATTTTCTGCTTTCTGCCTGGATTTCCTGGGGGCTGAGCCCTGCACCAGCCCCCCGTCCCGCTCCTGTTGCAGCGCTTCTCCGTGGAGCAGAGAAATATGAATAACAAACCCTTCGTTTGGCAGGGCTGTGCACTTGCAGCTTTACTTTGAGGAGGCCGAGTACGTACTCATCACGAGTCTGGCTTTCCCAGGCCATAACTCACGCGCTCTCGTCACCCTCGGCTCACGGAGTGCGGTGGCCGGTGCTGCGGAGCTCAAGCCGTGCCCAGGCAAAGCTGAACCCACAGAGCCCGTGTTTTCGTGGCATCGCCACGCTGGAGGCTGGTTGGAGCTTATTTCTTAACAGCCAAGTCTTTTCTAAACGTGCTGAACGTGTTTTTTCTCTCTTGCTCTCACATTTTATTATTGCAGGCGCCTCCCGTGACTTCTCGTCCTTCCACGCGTGCCGCTGTGCTCCTTTTCTTCGTTTCCTCGTTTCCTCCGCTGGCAGTAAGCTGACCCAGAGCCCCTTTGGGCTTGGTTAATTATTTCACCTGCTGCCGTATCGCCCACTCCCTTTGCGCAGTTGCTTCCTCCGCCGAGCCTTCGCGTCATCGGCACGCCGAGGTCGGCGTTCTGATCCGCTCGGAAACATAGCCTGGTCCTGGGGCGCTGCCGGCAGCTCTCTAGGAAAGCGCTCTGGGTTCGCCCCAAGCGAGCGTGCCCTGCGTCCCTTTAGGAACGGGATAACTGGATTTGGGACGCAGGCTGTCCTGGGGACGCGCAGAGTGCTGGCCGGCAGCGGCGCTGGGTGGCTGTTTAGAGCTCGGGCTCCCTTAATCTCCACGCGGCCGGGCGGGGGGAGAATTAGCCTTACAAATTTGCATTTGAGATAATCCACTCGAGGGGATTTAGCATCTGTTTCCGCTGCTAACGAGAGGGATGCTCTTTCTCCTTTGTGTTCAGCTCAAAGGGTTGAACGTATTTAAAGGGGCTGTCCAAGACCTCGTTGATTTTTGGTTGGGTACAAGCAGCCGGGCTCCGAGTGAAAGCAGCCCAAGAAATTTTCCAAAAGCCCCCGGAGTAAAAACAATCTAGATGAAGTTTAAATCCCCCCTTTTCCCAGAAATGGCTCTCCTGGGCTTTCCAAAGCCAAGCGAGCAAACCCTGATGAAGCGGGTGCTGCCGATGATCCAGGCAACCCTGATTTTTTCCCCAGCAGCAAGGGGAAGGCGCACGTCCTCGCTCATCCACCTCTAATGGCACTGGGACTGCTGGGCTTATGCCGCGAGAGCCCCGGTCTGGCCACCTGAGGGTGGGGGCTGCTTATTTGGGGCACCAAATAAAGTGTTTTTTGAAGTCTCTGTGTTGTGAGATGCGGGGGGAGGGCAGAGAGCTGCGGGTGCTCTACTGGGATATTAATGAGGTTGCAAACTCCTTTGATTTAACTCCTCGTGCCCCCAGCCACCTCGAGAGCTTTCGAGGGGAGGGGGGCACAGAGCCTCTGCTCAAACAGTGTCTTGAAGGTCGGATGAAGGCTCAGGCTCTCTCCCCTGCGGTTAGTACTGGCTTAACGCCCCCCGGCCCCTCCTGCACCCAGGGCTTTCGCAGAGCAGGGCAGCACTGGGTTCTGCTGCTGCGAGCGGTGCCAGCCCTTGCAGGCAGCTGCCTCTGCCCTCTCGGCCGCACAGCTCACCGGTGGCAGGTCTCCAGTGACAGAGAGGCAGGGAGCTGCCGGCAAGTCCTAGTGCAGTGGTGGGGCCAGTGAAACCCCCATTACGTGTTTTATTGGCCACAGACAGGAGAAATGGCATCAGAGGGATGAATCACAGAACGGTTTGGGTGGGAAGGAACCTTAAAGATCATCCAGTTCCACCCCCTGCCGTGGGCAGGGACACCTTCCGCTAGACCAGGTTGCTCCAAGCCCCGTCCAGCCTGGCCTTGAACCCTTCCAGGGATGGGGCAGCCACAGCTTCTCTGGGCAACCTGTGCCAGGGCCTCACCACCTCATGGGGAAGGATTTCTTCCTTTGAGCTCATTTAAATCTGCCCTCTTTCAGTGTAAAGCCATCACCCCTTGTCCTGTCACAACAGCCCCTACTAAAAAGTTTGTCCCCAGCTTTCTCGTAGCCCCTTTAGGGACTGGAAGCTGCTGGAAGGTCCCCCGGAGCCTCCTCTTCTCCAGGCTGAACAACCCCAACTCTCTCAGCCTGTCCCCAGAGCAGAGGGGCTCCAGCCCTCGGATCATCTCCGTGGCCTCCTCTGGCCCCGCTCCAGCAGGTCCGTGTCCTTCTTGTGCTGGGGCCCAGAGCTGGACGCAGCACTCCACCCTGACACAGATGAAGCTTGGGATGGTGAGGGGTTCTCTGGACTGTGCTGTGTCTCCGTCTCTCTCCCGACAGCTCGTGGCTGTGTCCAGCCTAGGCTGGGGGGCTTAGCCCCAGGGCTGAGTCTGGTCTCCTGAGCTTTTTCCTGCAGGTTTGTCCTATTTCCATTGAATTTGCAGCCCCTGGAGCAGCAGCTGGTGGCTTGGCTGAGGTGACGTCTTCCACCTGGGCCACCAAATCCGAGGAGGGGCTGGCCATGGCCAGGAATGTCCCTGGAGCCTGGTGGGAGCCGGTCCCTGGCACTCACCAGAGCCACGTGCCCTGGCCCTGGTGGGTTTTCCCTTCCCTGCCTTTTCTCCTGACTTCAGGAGGTAAATGCTTTTGAGAAGCAAACCGTGTGGGAGTGAGCTCCTGGCAGCTTTGCCAGTGCCCGGCCGGTCCCCCGGCGCGGGGAGGGACCCGTCCCTTCCAAGCGAGCGGTGTTGTTTCGGCTGATCTCCGCTCCCCGTCCCAGTGGCTTTTACAGTGGATGCCCGAGCTGTTCTGCCGCAGGAGATGTCTCCGGACCGGAGAGAGCCGCAGGGACGCGGGCTGGGAAATCACCTTCAGGGGTTGCAATTGTGGGGAAGGAGGGGGAAAAAAGAAACCAAATCTTTGGTTTATGGGTTTTAAGGAAAAATGGGATCCTTCTCTCCCCAGACCTACTAACCAGGCAGCGTGCCGGAGGGGTTCGGATGGGAATCTGCTCGGTGCAGCGCTGAGGGCTGCGGGTGGCTGGCGGCCCGGCAGGCCTTGGGGTGCTGCTTCTCCACCCAACCTTCTTCCCTCCGCTCACCGGGTGGATTTCATCGGGGAAATCACCGCCTTCGCCTTTTTAATTTGATTCTCCGTCTGTGAAATTAGCAACTTGTTTTCGTTAATCCTCTGAGCCTGACTCTTGGGCTCACGTTTGAGCCCAGCAAGGCTCGCCTGAACGCTTTGCGCTCTCCCAAAGTGCCTCCTGGGAGGCCTTGGCTCGGGCAGGGAGCTCTTAACCTCATTTCCGAGCTTTGCTTTTCCAACGGGAAACTTCAGGGCTCAAAATACGGGCCCTGAAAAAGCTTTGCAGCCCCTTGGGCTCAATAGACGTTGGAGAACAAAATAGCTCTGAAACTCAGAGGAGAAACCAGGGTTAAACGCTCCCGTGGGCTGGGGATATTTCCATCCCGGGTGCAGCCGGGTGCGAGTCCAGGCTGTAGCGGCAAAGGGCAAAGGATTTTGGGGGGTTTCCAGGGGTTTAGGGGTGCAGGAGGTGGGACGGCGTGGCTGGGAGACGGCAATAGGATCGAGCTTTGCAAAATGGGCTTCTGCGCGTTGCCTCGCCTTGCGCCTGGCCCCGTTGCTGCCAAACCTTGCCGGTTCTTAACCAACAACTTCGTTTTGTCGCTGTTGCTGCGTGTGACAGAAGGAAATTGTGGTTATTGCACTTCCTGGCCGCGAGCCGGCAGGCGAATGAAAGCTCGTTGCCAGCCCTTCGGCACGGGCCGCGACCTTCGGAAGCCCCCGAGACGAAGGTAGCAGCTTCCCTCCCCCCGGGAGGTGCTTTCGGTGAGCCACCAAGGGCTGCCCGCCGGCACGGCTCGGTTCTGCTCGCTGTAGCTGGGTCCTTCCATGGAGAACGAGGTGGGTGCTGGTTTTAGATCGGCTCTCAGAAAAGCAGAAGCTGCTGTTCCGCGTTGCGTCACGCCGGGTGACGCCTCCGCCTTGGATTTGGGCTCCCCAAATCCTCCTTCAGGGAGAGCCCGTGGCTCTCCCACGGGGCTCGGGGGCGTGGGATGGTGGGGAATGATGCTCCCGTCGCAGCATCCCCCCAGCCCTACGGGGGCTGCCTGCGTCCTCGAGGGAAACGCCAGAGTTTCTTCTGGTTCACTCCGTACGGATGGGGCCCGATCCGGCAGCCTCGGCACAGAGAGCTGAACCGAGCCAGAGCCGTCAGGCCCCGGCTGGCGGAGGAGGACGCGTCTGGGGGTCCGTTGCGGTACAGCCCTGCCCCCAGCAGCAGATTTCTGCATCTCTCTGCTTTTGATTCCTGAAAGATGCTGGTGGAACAAGACCTTTACACGTCGGCAGACGAGGTTTGGGGTCGGACACCCTCGTAGTTGGGGTGGCGGAGCTGGGGTTGAGCCCCATGCTCTGGTCTTGGCAAAGAAACCTGTTTCTTTCAGGATTTTCTTCTTTCTGGAGCCAGGAGCGGTCTCCCGGCCCCTCGGCAGGAGGTGGCTGGGTTGCACGGCGCAGGGCGATGCTCTGTTTTGGGAGCCCAGCTGAGGGGAGGGATGCCGTCCCTAAAATGTGCAGTGCTCGGCGGTGCTGGTCCTGCTGCTGTAAAGGCAGAGCTGTTTCACGAGGCCCCCATCGTGTAGCTGTGTTTTCTATCCTTTTTGTCCTATAAACTCTCTCTATTTTTATCTCCCTGGTCCATGGGACGTTTTTCAGGGCCAGGCTGTCCCCGACGTCCTTGTAGTGCCTGGCTTGCTCTGGGAGCTGGTAAATCCCATCCAACCAGGAGCTTTTCCATCCCACTTTCCCATCCTAGTGTAAAGGTCTCAATTTATTTCGATCTGGCTTTGATCTCTCTTGTTCCTGTAGATCTTTCATGCTCGTCTGCGTTGAGAAAAGCAACGAGAGAGGCCGAAGCTGCCCGATGGGAGCAGGTCCCCTGCACGCGCCTGACCCCGGTGCATCGGCGCTGTGCGGGCAGGGACGCTGCAGGGCCTGGGTGACGTGGTGGTGGCACTGCCCCGCCAAACACAATGTCCCACGGCAAGGCTCGGGCAGCTTAGGTGAAGGGTCTGCAGCAGTTCCCGACGGTGGTTTCCAAGGCAAGGCCCTGCAGTGGACGGCAGCAAGAGATGAGCTGCTGCTCTTTGAGGTTGCGAAGTACCCCGCACTTTTCTGAGCAGGAGCACTTGGTTTATATTTAATTAATTCGCCTTTGGAAGCATCTTTTCTGCCCCTGCAGATCGTACAGTCCTTCTCCTTGCCCGTGGGAATGGGGAAAGTGTGGTTGCCCAGGGGGGGAAGCAGGGAGCATCGCTGCCGTGGGACAGGGCAGCGCGCGTGGGGCATTGGAGCTGCGTGGCTGGGCAGCCGGCGAGGCCACCGAGGAGCTCTGCCTTTCGTAGAATCACAGGATGGTTTGGGTTGGAAGGGACCTTAAAGATCATCCAGTTCCACCCCCCTGCCATGGGCAGGGACACCTTCCGCTAGACCAGGCTGCTCCAAGCCCCATCCAGCCTGGCCCCATCCCAGCCAGGGGTGGAAGTGTTCCCCTCCAGACCGGCATTTAATGCTGCTGTGGATCCCGAGCGTCAGATCTGCCCGCTTCAAAACATCCATTTGAGCTCCTAAACTCGGAATTTCCCGGTCATTTAGCCGTCGGACAGGCTGGTGTGGAGCTTGGTGGGGATCTACCACGCGTCGGCTCTGCCGCGACGGCCCCTGGGCGTGCACCGTTGGGACGGGTAGAAGGACGGACGGGTAGAAGGACGGTGGCGATGCTCCCTCTATAGCTGGGAGCCCGTGCGTGCACGCTGCTGCCGGCTGGGCTGGTGCTGGCTCCCAGTTTTATACCAAACCCAGCACTCAGTGGCTCGGGATCCGCGAAGACCTGTTTTTTCCCAGGGAAAACCGTCTCCTGGGTCGTGTAGTCGTGTTTGTGAGTCTCCCCTGAGCCCTCAGAGAAGTTTGCAGCGTCTCTGCCTTTTCCTTTTGCAACCCTTCGTCGCCCGACGGGGAGCGAGTGGCTCGCTGCAAATGCTTGGGTGAAATATAACGTCACGCCGAGGCGAGGAGGAAGCCTGCCCGTTTTGTGCGTGGCCGTGGCTCACTCTTACAGCTCTTAATCTGAACATATATTGGTATTTTTTTTCTTAATTGAAACATTGCACGTCGTGAGTTTGGGGGAAAAACATCCCATTTTGGTAACGGGCGCTTATCAGCACTTGCGTTCTTGTGACGTGTTGCGGGAAAGGGGTTTTCAGCGGAAGATCACGCGCTCGTGGGCTCGTGACTCTGAAACCAGCCTGTCCACGGGGTGGTTGGGGCTGGTAAAACCGGGCTGTGAGCACAGACGTTCGGGCTGGAGGAGCGTGGGGCAGCGGGAGCTGCCGGTTTGCCCCATTTCGGTGCAGAAACTCCCTCTCTTGCCCTTAACCCCGACGCCCTGGCCTTTCCCTTTCTCTCCGCAGCCTGGAATAGTGTCTCCTTTCAAACGAGTCTTCCTGAAGGGTGAAAAAGGTCGGGATAAAAAAGCCCAGGAGAAGGTTACGGAGAGACGGCCTCTGCATACGGTGGTGGTGTCCCTGCCGGACCGCGTCGAGCCAGACGTGCTGCTGAATGACTACATCGAGAAAGAAGTGAAGGTAACGTCTGCCTGGCTGGGGCTCGGGTGTAACTCTGTATAGCGTTAGGATAACTTAAAGGCGTGAGGGATCTTCCATACGTGGGTGTATTTAGCAGCTTCTAATCGGGGGCTTGGGGCACCAGCCCTTTGCGCTGGGTTGATGGTGTCTCTCTCGCTGGCGCGTTCGGGGCGTGCTTAGCGTGTAGGTGATGTGGTCACGGTCTGGTTCTTCTTCTCCAGTATTTAGGTCAGCTCACATCCATCCCAGGGTACCTGAATCCCTCCAGCCGCACGGAAATCCTGCATTTGATCGATAACGCAAAGGTGAGGGCTCAGCCTGTTGAAGGACCTGCTCTGTGTAGTCTCTGTCTCACGTGCAGCATGGGAAAAAAAAGATTTGCAGAGGTTCCTCGGGGCGGGGTCTGGGTCTAACCGGTGTCCTCCACCCTGGTGTTACAAACGCGGGAGGGAAGCCCCTTACCAAAGGGGAAACAGTTCAGCAAATCAATGTAAATATGTTTATTTGGCGGCCAGTCACCAGTGGTGTTCCCCAGGGCTCAGTCCTGGGGCCAGTCCTGTTCAATATCTTTATCAATGCTCTGGACGAGGGGATCGAGGGCCCCCTCAGTCAGTTTGCAGAGGACACCAGGCTGGGCGGGAGTGTTGATCTGCTGGAGGGCAGGCAGGCGCTACAGAGGGGTCTGGACAGGCTGGAGCGATGGGCCGAGGCCAATGTATGAGGTTCAACAAGGCCAAGTGCCAGGTCCTGCCCTTGGGTCACACCAACCCCAGGCAGCGCCACAGGCTTGGGGGGGAGCGGCTGGAAAGTGCCCGGCGGGGAAGGGCCTGGGGGGGTTGGTCGACAGCGGCTGAAGATGAGCCAGCAGCGTGCCCAGGTGGCCAAGAAGGCCAACGGCATCCTGGCCTGTATCAGCAATAGTGTGGCCAGCAGGACCAGGGCAGGGATCGTCCCCCTGTGCTCGGCCCTGGCGAGGCCGCACCTCGAGTGCTGGGTTCAGTTCTGGGCCCCTCACCCCAAGACAGACACTGAGGGGCTGGAGCGTGTCCAGAGACGGGCAACGGAGCTGGGGAAGGGGCTGGAGCACAAGTGCTGTGAGGAGCGGCTGAGGGACCTGGGGGGGTTTGGCCTGGAGAAAAGGAGGCTGAGGGGAGACCTTCTCGCTCTCTGTAACTCCCTGACAGGAGGTTGGAGCCAGGGGGGGTCGGTCTCTTCTCCCAAGGAACAGACGACAGAACAAGAGGAAATGGCCTCAAGTTGCACCAGGGGAGGTTCAGATTGGACATTCGTAAAAATTTCTTCACCGAAAGGGTTGTCAGGCCCTGGCACAGGCTGCCCAGGGCAGTGGTGGAGTCCCCATCTCTGGGGGTATTCAAAAGACGTTTAGACGAGGCCCTAAGGGATATGATTTAGTGGGGGACTTGGTAGTGACAGGTTAATGGTTGGACCCGATGATCTTGGAGGTCTCTTCCAACCAGAACAATTCTATGATTCTATGATTCTATGATTTTAGAGAGCACACCAGCTCCCGGGGCAGCTGACCCAAGAACACGATGCTGTCATCAGCCTCTCTGCCTACAACATCAAGCTGGTGTGGAGGGATGGAGAAGATCTCATCCTCAGGGTCCCCATCCACGACATCGCCTCCGTTTCCTACATCCGAGATGACTCCTCGCACTTGGTTGTGCTGAAAACAGGTAGGTTGTGGCCAGCGCGGGCGGGCTGCAGCCTTGTCTTTCGGGGTCGCCCTGTGTTTTGGGGCAGCCAGTATTGCCCTCGCGTGGGACAGCAGCCGGCCTGACCAGACACAGGACGAAGGCGATGCTGGGTGAGAACAGACCAAAACAAGCAGTGTCCTTCACAGAATCACAGAAGGGTTTGGGTTGAAGGCACCTTTCAAGCCCATCCAGTCCAACCCCCTGCCATGGGCGGGGACATCCTCAACTAGATCAGGTTGCCCAGAGCCCCGTCCAGCCTCACCTGGAATGTTTCCAGGGATGGGGCATCTCCCACCTCTCTGGGCAACCTGTGCCAGTGTCTCACCACCCTCAGTGTGAAAAACTTCTTCCTTATGTCTAGTCTCCCGCCTGGAGTTGTTTCGCTCCCTCCTTTTCTAGGGGGGTGGGTAAGGAACGTGTGTTCCCCCGTGGGTGCGGTGACTCGCGGAAGGGTGAGCAGGCTGGGAGAGATGAAGGTGTCGGAGCTGGGCTGGGCTGTGTCTGGAGATGAACTGCAGGCTCACGTACAGCTCGGAAATTCCTCCCGTAGCCTGTCCTCCGGCAGCTGCCAAACCCCGAATGAGAGCTGTCGTTTACTGACGCTTAGGAAAAAGCTTGGGATCTTAAAATCTAGTGGTTTATTCTGCATTGCCCGTCCTGCTCCAGTCGGCGGGGTCCTCTGTGGATGTCAGCGAGGAGGGAAAGCAAGGAGAGCAGGTAGAGGCAGCTCCTCCAGCCCGGGCCCCACACCTGTCGGACCTGCACTGCTCTGCGCAACCCTTGTGCAGGTGGCTGGGAGGGTTTCGCCACGATGTTGGGTGTCTAAACGCCCGTGTTGAGTAACCGAGGTGCTACCCATCGCTTCCGACACGCCTCACTTCTTGTCATAACCGGAGAGGGCCTCGAATCTGTCCCCAGCAGCTCTGCGTGTGTCAGACCCGTGTGGTTTGGGGCTGGAGTGTTTGGGGAAGGCTGAGCTACTTAGAGGATGTAATGACAGGGGCTTATCGGATTATAAACCCCGTGACAGCAAGGGACAGTCTATAGAATAAATGAGTAAGTGACTTAGAAGGCTGTAATTCTGCTGATGGATTTCTGAGGCTGGCTAAGCCATGGAAATGAAGCCGATGATTTACAGAGTTGTCAGAAACCGGTTCTAAATCATAGACTTTTCATTCAAAGGCTTTGTCCCCGTGCAGCGTTCCGGTGGAGTTCCCGGGCTCCCGAGAGCTCCCTCCTCCAGGGCATTTTCTCCCGGCTGCGGGATCCTCTGCTCTCCTGCTTCGGGGGCCTTGCTCTCCCCGCAGGCAGCCTGCTCGGGGGGCAGCTCTTCTCTCCCCACCTCGACCTTTCCGTCACGACTTCTCTCTCTCTCAGCTCAGGACCCTGGGATCTCCCCGAGCCAGAGTCTCTGCGCCGAGAGCTCCAAAGCCCTTACGTCAGGCTCGCTGTCTGAGAGCGGGGTGGTTCCCGTCGAAGCGTGTTGCTTGGTGGTCCTGGCTACGGAGAACAAAGTAAGACTCAAACCGCTCGATCAAAACTCTGTCCCACGCTGGGGTTGCCTCCAGAGTCGCTCTCCGATTGCGGCGACGCTGGGACTGGGATTGCTGCGAGGTTTTCTGGCCCTTAGACAAGGGCGGCCACGACCTCTCAGGTTGATGTTGTAGAGCCGTGAGCCCCGGGGTGGCCTCATCCCGCTCTCGCCAGGTGTCCCCTCTGTTACGCCACCAGACGCTTCCCTGGCCGTAGGTTGTGTGACGCGCACAGGCCCGGGTTTCAGACAGCGGGGTGTGGGTTGGGCTTTGCTGGCCCAACCAGGGTCGATTCGGACACGAGAGGGTATCAGAAGATGGTTTTCCCTTGGTGGTGGTGCCTGCTGCCCAGAGCTTTCTCCAGCAGCGGGAAATGCGTGAAGACAGCTGAATCTCTCCCACAATAGGATTTTGCTAACCGGGGCGTTTTCCTGATGCTGACCTGGAAATTTGTTTCATCCGGCGCCTGGAGCCAGAGATTCTGATCTCGGTCTGCGTGCTCCTGCTTCTACAGCAGGAGCCCTTTGCCTTCAGGGTGGAGTTTTGCTCGCCTTGTTCTCAGCTCTAACTCTCTCTGGGGTGCCTGCACCTATTTGGGATGTAGGTTATGTAGCCAAAACCCCAGGGAGCTGAACTGAGGAGCAGGACAGAGCATCGGCGTGAAATCTGGGTGCTAATTAATAGCTGTGAGTTGATGACGGAGCATCCCATCCCCTGTTGCTTGGGACTGGGTGGTTGGAGAGGGCTGGGATGCTTCTCTGGCAGCGTGGGAGGGCGATGAGGGGTGATACATCTCAGGAGGTCGTCTCCTCTAGCACCGAGAAAAACCCCGGGGGACAGCGGGAGGTAGCTGAGGAGATTCGAGGTGTGTCACCTCCAGCCCTGGAGACACCGCGGGTCGAGAGCGTCCTGGGTCTTGGAGGAGCGGGTTCCCTCTCCTCGCTGGGAGGACAGCACCCTCACAAATACAGCCCACCGCTGTCCTGTGTGGCGTGTCCACCGTCGGGAGCCCAAGAGAAAGGCCACCGTGGTATCTTCTGCCTTGCACCAGCCCTCTTTGCTCCCTCCCCAGGTGACTGCCGAGGAGCTGTGCTCGCTTCTCAGCCAAGTCTTCCAGATTGTTTACACTGAGTCCACGATAGACTTCTTGGACAGAGCAATATTTGATGGGGCGTCCACGCCGACGCGGCACATGTCCCTACACAGCGGTAAGTCCCTGCTCTCCCCGTTTGCCTCTTTCTTACCAGGCCTGTCTGAGGGTCATAGAATCACAGAAGGGTTTGGGTGGGAAGGGACCTTAAAGACCATCCAGTTCCACCCCCCTGCCACGGGCAGGGACACCTTCCGCTAGACCAGGTTGCTCCAAGCCCCGTCCAGCCTGGCCTTGAACCCTTCCAGGGCTGGGGCAGCCACAGCTTCTCTGGGCAACCTGTGCCAGGGCCTCACCCCCCTCATGGGGAAGGATTTCTTCCTTGGATCTCATCTAAATCTCCCCTCTCTCAGTTTAAAATTGTTACCACTTGTCCTATCACTACACTCCCTGATGAAGAGTCCCTCTCCAGCTTTCCTGTAGCCTCTTTAGGTACTGGGAGGCTGCTGGAAGGTCTCCCCGGAGCCTCCTCTTCTCCAGGCTGAACAAGCCCAACTCTCCCAGCCTGTCCCCAGAGCAGAGGGGCTCCAGCCCTCGGATCATCTCCGTGGCCTCCTCTGGCCCCGCTCCAGCAGGTCCATGTCCTTGTGCTGAGGCCCAGCGCTGGAGGCAGCACTGCAGGGGGGTCTCCCCAGAGCGGAGCAGAGGAGCAGAATCCCCTCCCTCGCCCTGCTGGCCCCGCTGCTGGGGATGCAGCCCAGGGCACGGGTGGCTTTCTGGTCTCTCCCCATCCTCACCAGTGTCCATCACATCGCCTCCTGCCGCCCCCTGAGGTCAGAGCCAGCCTGGTGGCTTCCCCCCTGCAGGGTATTGGAAAAAAACCCTCCTCTGCTTTAATTGTGTGTGAGTTGGAAGGGCACAAGGGCTGTCTCCTGCCTGCAGATGTTTCCCCAGCTGGGCTATGGGACATCAGCCGTCGTCCTCGTCCCCCGTACCCTGTGCCTCTCTAGTCACGTTGGACGGAGGCGCTTAATAAAACGATCCCCCTGCGATTCTGCATTTCTGCTGAGCCCGTATCCAGGCCTGGCCCAGCACCGCTCAGCACCGTCCCGGCCCCTCTCACCTTCCAGCTGTGGCAGCCGAGTCAGAAATCAGTGTGTTTGCGTTGGTCACGGGCTGGGAAAAGCACCGAATTTCTGCCTCTCAAACTCCGTGTCTCCGATGTTTTCCTTGCAGATGACTCTTCTACAAAAGTGGATGTTAAGGAATCTTACGAAACGGAAGCAAGCACTTTGTAAGTGAAACGTGGCATGTTGAGCTCGCTCAGCGCTCGGGCTCATTAGTGCAGCCTCGCTGCCGGGTTTAAAGCCCCCAAAGCCGGAACCGCTGCGGTCTGCACATTGCAAAGCCTCTGCTCGGTCTGGCTGAAACATCGGACGGCGTTTTGACTGTCCGCGTGCGGAGCCCTGGTCCCTGCCTCCGCAGCGTCCGCGGCTGGATCGTTCTGCCGCCACGGGTTTCCAGAGACGGTCACGTATGCCACGTACGCGTGGTCCCCTGCGTCAGCAAAGCCGTGACGCGACGCTTGCCCGGCGGCTTTGCCTTGGTGAAGTCCGGCTGGAGCTGGGAGAAATGTTTTCCCTAAAACCCTTTGTTTTGGAAAGTTTTTTCTCTCCTGAATCGGTGACCGCTCAAAACGTTGATAGCATTTGTGGGCTGAAAACCTGACACGCAAACCGGTTGTTGAAAATTGAGTGATGCTATTTGAAAACGTAACACTGAACGCCAAAATAAGGCGGTTTGAGATTTTTCCTTGCACTGTTCCAAAATGAGAAAGCAGTCGGAGGGGATATTTGCCCACATAGGCCTGCATTTTCAGCAGGTCCCCGAACCAGTACGGGTGAGGTCCTCCGTGCTGCGTGGGAGCCTTCGGACGCTCTCGGGAGCGGAAGGCTGCCGGCTTCGTTGCAGAGGGAGCACGTCTCCACCTGCCTCCCCGCTCTCCCAGGCTCTCCCGTGCCGCGACCACCAGCGACGGCGACGCAGAAGGTGCCCGAGGAGCTCCGGAGCACTCACGATCTGTTTGCATTTCAGTTCCTTTCCAGAAACCTTGGATGCAGGTGACAACTCCCCCTCTTCCTTCTCCACGCAACAGTCCCCGCACATTAAGACAGTCAGTGAGAGCGAGCTGAGCACCACGGCGACGGAGCTGCTCCAGGACTACATGATGACGGTAGGTGCCCTTGGGTTGCAGGACAGGGTGGAGGGATTTTCTTCCCTTTAGGGTGTTCGAGCGCTCTTGAGATTTGGGATCGTCGCCTTGACGTGTAGAACGTGCGCCCGTGCTGGTGCGGGAACATCCCGTCCTCCTCCTTCTCATGTAAATTGTGCTTGGATGCGTCGCGGGACCTGACCGTGGGCTGGTGTCCTTCTCCTGCAGGAGCATCCCCGCTCCCTTGTCCCCTCTTGCCGCGCTGGGGCACGTCGCGCCATCCGCAGCGCGCCACGTCCGTGGCTTCGCGAGTCGCGGTCCCTGTTTGCACGCTGCCAGCTCAGTCGTGGGTTGCACCAGCCTGTCCCGCTTCTCCGCTGGGGTGAGCCGGGTCGTTACTGCAGCTCTTATCAAATAGTATTTACCAAACCTGGTAAATACCGTTCCCAGGCTTCCCATCCTCTCTTCCTCCTAAAAAAATCAGTGATGTTCATGGTGCGCTTCTTTTCTGCAGCTCCGAACGAAACTCTCTTCCCAAGAGATCCAGCAGTTCGCGATGCTCCTGCACGAGTATCGCAACGGGGCTTCGATCCACGAATTCTGCATCAACTTGAAGCAGCTCTACGGGGACAGTAGAAAGTTCCTGCTCTTAGGTGAGCGTCAGCCCAGGGATTCAGCGCGGGTGGCCGGCCGGAGGGTGGGAGCCGGCGTCGGTCTGCTCCCAAGCCCTCGCGAGGTGCCTGGTTCCGATCGCTGATGTGGAGCCTTCCGCGTGGGCGGTCTGATGGGAGGTGAGGGGGCAGAGGGGCCGTGGGGCAGCACCGAGCAAGGAGCAGCATCTCGGTCCGTCTCTCCTTTGGAGAAACCTCTGCCCTGAGGGCAGCTGGGTCCCTCTACCTCGGGGCCCTGCCTCGGGGCCTTGAGTCACCCCTCGAGATGCTCACCTCTCCCTCCTGACTGCAGAGGGAGCCTGGGTACCAACTCCAGACCAGACACCAGGCTTCTCCGTGCCTCCTCGTAGCAAGAGAGAGGGGTCTGGTCCTTGCCCAGCCCCGCGGTGCCCGACACCAGCCGATCCTGGTGTTGGATGTGCCGTTCTCCCGGGCGTGTTGACCCTGCGCTGCCTGCGGGGAAGGTGCACCCCGGCAGGGGAGCAGGACCGTTCCCCTTTGGTACAAGCAGGCCGAGAGCCTCGGGGGCTCTTCAGGTCCCTCCTGCTCAAACTCCCTGCTTCGATTTGGCTTTCGGAAGCTGAAAGAGCAGCAGGAGCCCCTGCGGGGCCGGGGCAGGAGCACGCGGGCCCGAGCTGGCGTCTCTGCCCTGGCCCCGGGGCGGGCAGGGTCTCGGCTGGGCGCTGAGCCACCCCGCACCCCGAGCAGCGGGGCTGTAGGGCCAGCGCTGAGGGGGGGCTTTCAAACAGACCGGGGCCCGAAACGGAGGTGCCCGGCCTTGCTGAAAAGCCAGGCCTTGTGTTTTCACCCCCTTTTAAGAGCAGCTGTGCCGGCAGGACAGGGAGTTGCTCCCCGCAGCCGGCGCGCGGCGGGGAGAGGGGCAGCGCTCGGTGAGCTCTCCCGCCAGCCGGCTTCTCTTTCCTTTGTGCCGGGGCTCCAGCAGCGCAGCCGGGCGCCGCCGCGAAGGCGGTTTCCTTCACGCAGCTGGCCTGCTTTTAACGTCAGGGGCTTGAGCGGGGTGGGCAGCGTGCGAGAGAGACGGGGAGGAGCGGCAAACCTTCTGCCCGGGCTCAGGCTACGCTGGAAACCTCCCGTAAAAGTTTTTCCTGTCAAGTTTTTGGGCGCCCGGAGTTCTCTTCTGAGCAGTTTGGGTCGTGACTGTAGCCCTAAAGCCGGGACTAACTGTGGGGAGCAGGGGGGGCACCTCATTTTTGGCCGGTAAGGGGACACGCCGTGGAGGGGGCAGGGAGAGAGATGACGCTGGGCCTGGCCGCTGCTCCGTGACTGCAGCTGGAGCAGGAGGAGACATGTAAGCACTTGCTGTTGAGGACCCTCACCCTACCTCTCACTACGAAGAGGCGCCGGCTGATGCCATTGCAGCGATAAGCTCGGTAAAGCCCAGCGCTGTGTTTCGGTGAGGAATGAGCAGACGATTCTTTTGAGCTTGGAAAATCCCGCTGTAGCAGGGTTTTGTCCTCAGTGGGCAGCGGCTGCAGCGCTCAGGGGTGCTAGTGTGAGACGTGGCCGCGAGCCGGACACCCGAGTCATCCTCGTCCCCCTGAAACGGGCTCCTCGGCTGAGCTCTGTGCCGTTTCGGGGAGCTGGGGTGCAACACTGCAGCCGGCCTCGGTATCTGGGCTCTGCCGGAAGGCTTGGAAGCCCTGGGGAATTTCAGACAGCTGAGCAAATCCACGTGGCAAACTCTCCCGGGTCCCTTCCCTGCGCGCGTGCTGAGCGAAACACGCTGCCGCTAACTCTTCCCTCCTCGTGCTTCCCTCCCCGATCCAGGTCTTCGCCCCTTCATCCCCGAGAAGGACAGCCAACACTTCGAGAACTTCCTCGAGACCATCGGGGTGAAGGACGGCCGGGGCATCATCACGGACAGCTTCGGGAGGTACAGGCGGACGCTGAGCACCACCTCCAATTCCACCACCAACGGCAACGGCGCTGCCGGCAGCTCGGACGACCAGTCCGTCCCCTCGGAGGAGGACGAGTGGGACCGAATGATCTCGCACATCAGCAACGACATCGAAGCCCTGGGGTGCAGCATGGACCGCGACTCCTCCTGAGAGCGAGGGGGGAGCATGGCCCCGGCCGCTCCCCGGGCCGGGGGGCTCGCCCGGAGAGACCCTGCAGCGGTGCCTGTATCCTGACCGTTGTTCTGGAAGAGGTTTTGGGGCTAGATCAGGATGTAATTACTCTCCCATCCTCATTAGCGGCTCCGAGGGGCCGCTGGCAGCGGCCGGTGCCCCCTCACCGTGCCGGCACGCTGCGGTGGAGGACCCCAGGGCCGGAGCCCCGCCTGCTGCCGTCCCTGGTCTGGTTTTACCGGTGCAGCGGGGAGACAAGTCGGCAACAACCCTCTGCCTGGTTTACAGTTTTGCACATGGTATCCCTATTGTAACTGCTCTCTTCCTCCTCCTCCTCCTCCCCCCCGTTTTTGAATGAAGTTTACCACAATGTGAATTATTTAAACCTATTGTCGATGTTGTTGAAACATTTCGGCCTCAGCCCCGCAGGAGACGCTGCCGACGCGCCCTGAGCTTCGTGCTTGCGCTGCTGCAGCCCGGCCCCCAAACCCCGCGTGTCCCCCAGCTTTGCTCAGGAACGGCGGGGGGCCAGGGGAGGCAGGGGGGGCACACAGATGCCATTGTCCCTGCCCGGGGGGGGCCCGTGCGTGCCCGCGGGCAGCTGCCAGCGCCTGCCGGGGCATCACTCTCCTGCTGAGCTCGAGGACGTGCCCATCGCAGCCCCCCCCGTCTGGGGGACCCCACAGTCCTCCCTGCCACCCGTCCTGGGGGTCGTGGTGCCGGCAGGAGGGGGCTGCCATGGCTCCCCGGGGACAGTGCTGTCCCCCAGGGCCAGGAGAGCTGATCCAGGGCCCCCGCGAGGAAGTTGGGGGGCTGCCGTGTACATGTTGTATATATTTTACAGACAGTTACAGATACACAGGTATTTTTCTAATGCGCAGCCCCTGCAGCCTCTGCGGGGGGCACCCGAGAGGGGCCGGGGGGGGCCCCAGGCGTCTCAGAGCCACGACCAGGAGGAAGGATGGGGCTGGAGGAGGGACTGAGACCCAGGAGGAGGAGGAGGAGGAGGAGGGAGAGGCCAGCCCAGGCAGCACCCCGGGGCTCACCCGGGGCCCCTGGCACCCGTGGGTGGCTCTGGCAGGGCCCATCGTGCCGGTGGGGGCTGCGGGAGGCCGGGGGTGTCTGCTCTGAGGGCAGACCCTGGCTGAGCTGTTCGGGGGGTCCGGCCGGCTCCTGCACCTTCCTCTGCCCTGTCCTGGGGCTGGGGGTCCCGGCCCTCCTGCTCCTTGTCCCCAAAGCCCCCCCCCAGCACCCCTAACTCTCGCTCTCCCCTCGCAGCCCCCCGGGGCCATGCTCCAGCCCCTTCCTCCCCCCAAACCCTTCCTCTCCCTCCTGCCCGTCCATCCCAGGGGGAGAGCAGCCTTCATCCCTCCGTCCTCCCCCTCCCCAGCCCCGCTGCTCCGGCTGTTTCCAACCCTCCCCAGGATGCAGCACCGGCCCTGGGTACGATCCTGCACGGAGCCGCCAGCCCCCCCCGCCTTGGGCTGGGGTGACCCCCCTTCTGCCCCCGGGGGTCCCCACGGCCCCATCCCACCTTCCCCGGCCTCAAGGGCTGCGTGGGGCCGAGTCACCCCGCGCTCGGGCGTGCGGCTCCCGGGGACTCACCTGCGGGGACAGAGCGGGGTGCGCGTCCCTTCCTTCCCCTTCCGAGGCCAGTGACTCCGGAGCAGGAGAGGGGGGTCCCCAGGGGGGTCCCCCGGAGGAAGGGGCTTGGGCTGGGACACATCCAGCCCGGAGAGCATCTCCCCCGGGAGCAGGCCTGGATGGAGAAGCTCGAGGTTCCCTCCTCCTGGCGCCTGTTTTCGCCGTCCGTGACAGGGTCCCTGCCCCGCACCGGGGTCCTCGGGGGGGACCGCGATCCTCCTCCTCCTCCTCGAGCGGGGGCAGGGCCGGGGGCAGCGCCTCAGTGCCTTTTTGTGACTTACAGATTAAAAACAAGTCGCACACGCGGACGTTCAAGTCATTAAAGACTTAATTTGGAAAAAAAAAACCCTATTTTTGACACGATTGTATGCGGAGAGCTGTAAAGCAGGAGCCCCAACAGCTCGCGGGGGGGTTCTACTCCGATGGGAAATGGGACTCAATTCTGGAAATATCCCCGCGCCATCGCATTCCGGGGGGGAGCGGATGGCGGCGCTGGGGGTTTGCGCCGCCTCCGTCCCCCCGTCACCAGCCCCAGGGCGAGCCCAGGCCGGGGGCACGGGGGGGCTCTGGGTCTGCGTTCCGTGGGGGTTCTGTCACGGGCAAACACAGCTCCGCGCCCACCGCCCCTCGCTCGCCCCCGCTTCGTTACGCGCCTCCGAATTACAACGGGGGGGGACAAAGCTCTGACGGCTTTGGGAGCCTCCCGGGACTCGGCCGCCCCCACGTGCCCCCCAATGCCCCCAAGCCAGGGGCTCCCACTCCCCTGGGCTGGCTCCCAGCACCATGTGCCCCCCAACACTGCTAAGCTGGGGGCTCCCACCACCACGTGCCCCCCAACACCACCGAGCCAGGGGCTCCCACGCCCCCGGGCCAGCTCCCAGCACCATGTGCCCCCCAACACCGCCAAGCCGGGGACTCCCACTGCCACCCGTCCCACCACAGTGGCCCCACAATGGCCACCCCACTTCCCCAGGCCCCCCATCCCCATTACTGCCCCCACACCCCCATCCCACTGCTGGAAGTGGGGGTGCCCCCCCCCCCCAAACCTCCACAGACAGGACCCCTCTGAGATAGGGGGCTGGGGGAGCCGTGGGGGAGCCCAGACCCCCCAAAATCAGCACGAGGGGAGGCGGGGTGCGATCCAAGTGATACATGAGGCCGTTTATTGAGCGTTACAGACGCGGAGGAGGAGTATGGGGGGGTCAGGAGGAAGGATGGCGGGGGCGGGGAGTAACTGTGCATCTATACAGGGGGGCCGGGACAGCCCCGGCTGCTACATGGTCAGCTCCTGCGGGAGAGAGCAGAGCGTCAGGGACCCCCCGCAGCGCCCCGGGGGGGGTTCGCACCCCCAAATCACGCCGGGGAGGCAGGGGGTACCCCCCTTCGCGGCCCCCCCCGGCCACTCACCATGATGGCGTTGACGATGTCGTTGTTGTTGTGCCGAAGCGCCCGCACGGCTTTGGGGCGCGAGACGTTGGCCTGGGCCATCACCAGCTCGATGTCCCTCACCTCCAGCCCCGTCTCGTCCACCTGGGGGGGGGGACAGCGCCGTCACCCCCCGTGGCACCGACCCGCCCCACCCACGTCCCCGGGACACGGGGGGTCCCTCTTCGCCCCCTCCCCAGCGCCCACCTCCTCCTCCTCCTCGCTCTCCTCCTTGATGGTGAGGGTGGGGGCCGTCTCCGTGATCAAGGGCGAGTGCTCCATCGGCACCTTGAACTTCTCCGCCGCCGCCTTGTGCACTTGCTGCGACAGGTCCTCGATCTGGGGGGGGACGCGGGGTCACCCGCCCGTCCCCACGGGCCACCAGCCCCAGGGATGGGCCCCCCGCAGCCCCCCCATCACCTTGGCTTCCCCGAAGACGATGTAGATGTCGGACGCGGGGCTCTTGAAGACGTCGGGTTTGGTGATGACGAAGAGGATGTTCTTGGACTTGCGGATGGTGATGCGGGTGACGCCGTGGATCTGCCTCAGCCCCAGCTTGGACATGGCCTGGGGAGGGGGGGGACACAGGGGTGACCCCACGTCCCCCTGCCCAGCACCACGACACCCAGAGCAGCCAAGGGGGGGGGGGCTCCAGCCCCCCAGCAATGCCCCAAACCCCTGGGACAACCACAACCAGCCCCCAGGGATGTGGGGCAACGCTGTCCCCCAGCACGGGGGACCCCATATCACCCCCCACCCTGGTGCTGGGACGCCCCAGCATGACCTGAGACCCCCCAGAGTGAGGACTTGCCCCCCAACACCCCAGGGCTGCCCCCAGCTCATCTTACCCCCCTGCCCCAAACCTTGGTATGGGGACCCTAGCCCCACGGGGGACCCCCAACCCCACCCAGGGACCCCCCCAATCCCACCCAGCCCATCTTACCCCCCCAAACCCTGGGATGGGAACTCCAGCCCCATGGGGATCCCCCAATCCCCCCAGCCCATCTTACCCCCCCCCAAACCCTGGGACAACAACGAAGCCACCCCCCAGGGATGTGGGGCAACGCTGTCCCCCAGCACAGGGGACCCCACACCACCCCCCCCGGTGCTGGGACACCCCAGCGTGACCCAGAGGACCCCCCAGAGCGGGGACTTGCCCCCCAACACCCCATGGCTACCCCATGCCCAGGGCTAATCCCCCCAGCCCATCTTACCCTCCCAAGCCCTGGGATGGGACGGGAACCCCAGCCCCATGGGGGACCCCCAACCCCACAGGGGACCCCCCACCCCACCCCACCTTCCTGGCCTTCTTCTCGCTCCGGCTCTGCTTCGCCTTGCTGACCGTCTCCTCCCCGGTGCCCAGCGAGTGGGTGAGCTGCGCCTGCAGAGATCGGGGCGTGAGGGCAGCCCCGCTGCCCGGGGGGGTCCCCATGACCCCCATCCCCCCAAAAAAAACCCCACCTGGGTCTGGGCCGGCGGCGGCTCCGAGCCCTCGGGCTCCTCCAGCTCGGGGATGGACTCGTCGTTACTCTCCGACTCGTTACACGACCCTGCAGCCGAGCAGAGGGGGGGATGGAGATGGGCGCCCCTCTGACCCCCCAAAAACAGCGGGGGGGTGGGCTCCCCCTTACCTTTATGGTTGGCCTCGCAGCGGCGGGGGGCCGGGGGCTGCTTGTCCGGGCGCAGGGCGATGCCGGCGGCTTCCCGCAGGCGCTGGATCTCGGGGCAGGGGTACGGAGCCTCCGCCTCGCTGGAGGAGCTCGACTCCGACTGCAGGGACCCCCGGGGGGGCCCCCGGCTGCCCGTCCCCGCCTGCCTGCCTCGGGCCTCCTTCTCCTTGCGTGGGGAGGGCTGGGGGGCTGCGGGGGGGGGGGGGCTCAGCTGGGGGTGCCCCCCAAAATCCACCCTCCATGGGGTTGAGCCCAGCCTGCTCACCCCGTCACCCACCCCAGGACCCCCCAAAGGGGACCCCCAGCACCCCACCAGTGGGTGATGCCCACCCCAGTCCCATGTGAAGCCCCATGGGGGTGGGGGGCAGCTGTGGGGGGGCTGAGCTGGGGGTGCCCCCCAAAATCCCCTCCATAGGGTTGAACCCAGCCTGCTCACCCCCATCACCCACCCCGGGACCCCCCAAAAGGGACCCCCCAGCACCCCACCAGTGGGCGATGCCCACCCTGGTCCCCCTCAATCCCATGTACCAGTGGGGAGTGGCTGTGGGAGCGAGGGAGGGGCTGAGCTGGGGGTGCCCCCCAAAATCCCCTCCCTGGGGTTCAGCCCCACCACCCACCCCAGCTCACCCCCACAGCGGACCCCCAGCACCCCACCAGAGGGTGGTGCCCACCCCAGCCCCACGGCGATGGGTGGGTGGGTGTTGCGGGGGGGTCTCTTACCCTCGAGGTGCTTCCTGGAGGGCGGCAGGACAGACGGACGCTCCTCGCCGGCGGGGAGCCCTGAGGTGTCCTGGGGGCCGCGGGCCGGATCCGGGCACGGCAACGGCGGCGACGACACGGCGGCGAGAGGAGGCACTTGGCTGAGTTGGGGGGGCGGCGGGCAGGGGGCCGGCGGGGGGCTGGGGGGCTCGGGGGGGGCTTGGGGTGCTGCTTCCCCGGCCGGCTCCGCTGGGGGCTCCGGCTGAGCATCCCCCCCTTCGCCGGCACCCGGAGCGGGCGGGGGGCTGGATTCGGCCCCCGCCATCACCTCCTCTTCCTCCTGCTGCCCGGGGGGTGCCGGGGGCTCGCTGGGAGGGCTGGGGGGGCCGCCCTCCCCCGGGACTTTGGCATCGGTTTCCCCAGCAGTCTGGCCCGGGGCCTCATCGCCCGGCCGAGGGGTCAGGGGCTCGTGGGGGGCCGGGGGCTCCTCCGTACCCCCATCACCGGGGGGGCCCTGCGGGGGCTCTGCCGGCAGCTCGGGGGGCTCCGGGGGCCTGGGGAGGAGGCGGGGGGCCGGCAGGTCCCCAAAGGAGCCCCGTAACATGGCAGTGACCCGCTGCCGGTCCTCCCGGCGCTGCCAGGCCGCCCCGCTCTCCGAAAAGGCACCGGGTGGTTGGAGCAGTTCGAGGGGGGCCGGGGGGACCCCCACGTACACCTCCCGCTCTGAGGCGGTGAAAACCAAGGGGGGGGCGGCGGGGGGCGAGGCGGGCAGGCAGAGGGCCAGGCAGCGGCGGGCAGCGTCCTCCTCCTCGTCGGAAGAGGGGGGTCTGGGGGGGGCGGCCGCCTCCCCCGCGCTGTCCTCGGGGGCGGTGAAGAAGCTGGAGTCGGTGCGGGAGCGGGAGGTCTCCAGCAGCTCCGGGGACGACTCCTCGGAGGAGGCGGTGGCGGCGTCCCACTCCTCGGGGGCTTCGCCGGCGGCCCCGGTGGGACACGCTGTCACCGGTGGCTCCGGGGACTCGCCAGCCAAGAGCGCCCTGTCTGCCAGCTCCTCGCTGGCACCGCAGGGGGACGCAGCCCGTGGCGGGGGGGACGGTGCCGTGATGCCGTCCGGCAGGGTGGGTGTCACCAGGTCAGTGGCCGTGGTGTCTGGCTCATCCGGTGGGCTCGGCGTCACCGATGGCACCGGGTCGGTGGCCACAGCGTCTGGCTCATCCATCGGGCTGGGTGTCACCGATAGCACCAGGTCGGTGGCCACGGTCTCCGGCTCATCTGGCGGGCTCGGCGTCACCGATGGCACCGGGTCAGCGGCCACAGTGTCCAGCTCATCTGGCGGGATGGGCGTCACTGATGGCACTGGGTCGGTGGCCACAGTCTCTGGCTCATCCGGCAGGCTGGGTGTCACCGATGGCACCGGGTCAGTGGCCACAGTGTCCAGCTCATCCGGTGGGCTCGGCGTCACTGATGGCACCGGGTCAGTGGCCACAGTGTCCAGCTCATCCGGTGGGCTCGGCGTCACCGATGGCACCAGGTCAGTGGCCACAGTGTCCAGCTCATCCGGTGGGCTCGGCGTCACCGATGGCACCGGGTCAGTGGCCATGGTCTCTGGCTCATCCGGTGGGCTCGGGGTCACCGATGGCACCAGATCAAGGTCGGTGACTGCAGTGTCCGGCGGGCTCGGCATCACCGATGGCACTGGGTCAGTGGCCACAGTCTCCGGCTCATCCATTGGGCTGGGCATCACCAATGGCACCAGATCAAGGTCGGTGGCTGCAGTGTCCGGCGCACTGGGCATCACCAGTGGCACCAGGTTGGGGTCGGTGGCTGCAGTCTCCGGCTCATCCAGCGTGCTGGGTGTCACTGATGCCACCAGGTCGGTGGCCGCAGTGTCCGGCTCATCTGGCGGGTTGGGTGTCACCGATGGTGCCAGGTTGGTGGGCGCAGTGTCCGGCTCATTCGGTGGGCTGGGCGTCACTGATGGCGCCAGGTCAGAGTCAGCAGCGACGGTCTCTGGTACGTCTGGTGGGCTGGGTGTCACCGGTGGTGCCAGGTCAGTGGCCACAGTCTCCAGTACATCCAACGGGCTGGGTGTCACCGGTGGCGCCAGGTTGGGGTCGGTGGCCACAGCGTCCAGCGGGCTGGGTGTCACCAGTGGTGCCAGATCAGTGGCCACAGCATCTGGCGGGCTGGGTGTCACCGGTGGTGCCAGGTCAGTGTCGGTGGCCACAGCATCTGGCGGGCTGGGTGTCACCGGTGGTGCCAGGTCAGTGTCGGTGGCCACAGCATCTGGCGGGCTGGGTGTCACCGGTGGTGCCAGGTCAGTGTCGGTGGCCACAACGTCCGTCGGGCTGGGTGTCACCGGTGGTGCCAGGTCAGTGTCCGCTGTGTCCGTCGGGCTGGGTGTCACCGGTGGTGCCAGGTTGGTGTCCGCTGTGTCCGTCGGGCTGGGTGTCACCGGTGGTGCCAGGTCGGTGTCCGCTGTGTCCGTCGGGCTGGGTGTCACCGGTGGTGCCAGGTCGGTGACCACGGTGTCCAGCTCGTCAGGGCCATCAGCGGCTGCCGGCTCGGCGCTCGCTGCTCTCACAGCGCCAAGCTCATGGTCGCTGTCACCATCATCGTCATCACGGTCACTCGCATGGCCGCCCTGGGGCTCCCCGTTGGCCGGTGCGGTGTCGCACTCCCCCAGCCCGTCGGTTTGGGGGTCCCTGGGCTCCCCGGAGCAGAGGCCGGGGGGCTGCGGGACGCTGCTGCTTGCTGCCAGCTCCGTGCCGGGCCCCTCTCCCGGCGCTGCCGTGCCAGAATCATCCTTCGCCACTGGCTCCTCCTCGGCACCCGGCATCGCCGTCGCCTCCTCCGGTAGCTGGGGGGGCTCTGGTGGGGGACACCCCCCTGGGACAGGGTCTGGCTCCTGCGGGACATCAGGCTCCAGGGCTGAGGCCTCCTCCAGCTCCAAGGAGGAAGAGGAGGAGGTGAGGAAGGTCTCGCCATCCGGCTCCACGCCATCTTCCTCGGAGGGTTCCGGGGGGGTCTCGCTGCCGTCCCGCTCCCGCGTCGCCGGCTCCAGCCGCTCGGCACCGAGGTCGTCCTCGCCGGCGTCCTCCAGGGTGGGCACCGCGCTCGCCGGCTCCTCGCCGCGGCGGTGCCGGGGGGACCCCTCGGGCGAGGGAGAGCCGGCCGGTGCCGGCCCGGCGTGAAGGTGGAGCTCGATGCCGCCGTCCCCAGAGGCGGCGGGGGCAGGGGGGGCAGTGGCGGGGGGCCCCCCCTCGGCCCCCACGGCGTGGTGCTCGGTGCCGTAGAGCCGCTCGTCCTCCTCGCCGTCGTAGGCGGCCGAGTCGGAGGAGGCGGAGGTGTCGTCGCGGAAGGCGAAGGACTCATCCACCCCCTCGGTGATGGAGGTCTCCGACAGCGAGCGCAGGAAGGAGGCCGAGGTGCTGCCGCCCTCCTCCTCTTCCTCCTCCTCATCCTCTTCTTCCTCCTCCTCCTCGGCGGAGAGGGGCAGGGGGGCCGTGCCGGGGGGCAGCGGGGCGATCTCCACCGCCTCGGCCTGGAAGAGCAGGCTGCCGCGGAAGGGCAGCAGCGCCGCCGGGATCAGGCCCGCGCCGGGCAGCCCCTCGCCCCCCGACACCTCCCACTCCTCCTCCTCCTCCTCATCCTCCTCCGGCGTCTGCCCATCATCATCATCCTCCTCATCCCCCGGTGGGGCAAAGGGTCCATCTTCCTCCTCCTCATCCTCCTCCGGCGACGGCGGGGTGAAGGCAGGGGGATCCTCCAGGCAGGCGGGCAGCGCCGCCATGGCTTCGGCCTCCGCCTCGGCCACCGCCATGGCTTCGGCCTCGGCCACCAGGTTGGGGGAGCAGGACGGGGAGGTGCTGGCGGTGCCCGAGGAGCCCCAGCTGCCCCCCTCGGCCGTCATGTAGGAGCCGGAGGGGGAGGTGGGGGGGGAGCAGAGCCCCTCGCTCTCCCCGTCCGTCTGCTCCTCGGGAGGGGGCGGCAGCCGGGACCCCCCGGCCCGGACAGGGGTGGAGGGGGCCGTGAAGAAGAGGTCGGGGTCCAGGGCGGCGGCGGGGGGTCGGCCCGGGGGGGGCTCGGCCGCTTGGCAGTAGGGGGGGTCTTTGGTGGGAGCGGGGAAGGGGCAAGGCACGGCGGGCGGGGGGGGCCCCCCCCGGAGCTCGGGGGCGGCGGGGGAGCGCGTCTCCTCCCCCATGACGATGCGGGTGTCCAGGGGGTCGGCGGGCGGGGGGGGCCGGCAGGCCTCGCTGGGGGGGGCAGTGGCGGGGGGGCCGGGGTCGCAGCTGGCCCCCTCGGGCTGCGGGCGAGCCTCCTCCTTGGCAGGCATCGGCGGGGGGCCCGTGGCCAGCGGGGGGGCTGCGGAGAGAGGGGAGACCCCCCTCAGTGCCACGGCCCCCCCAAGGTCACCCCGTGACAGGGTGCCGTGGGGAAGGGACAGTGGTGCCAGGGGTGGGGGGCACCCAGCCATACTGGTCCCCCCCATCCAGGGGTGGAGAAAAGGGTGACCCCCACCCAGAGCACCCAGGGGGCACCACAGGGTGAGGGGACACATTAACAGCCCCCCCACATCCAGCCCCTTGCTGGGGGCACAAGGATGCAGCTGCCTTAAGAGGGGGCCCAGACCCAGCTGCCCCCAAGCAAGGGGGACCCCACCATTGGGGAGGTGGCACCCCACATCCCCCCTCCCCAGCAGGGCCCAGCCCCCCTTGCAGCAGCCCCCCCGCAGCGAGCTCTGCGCTCACCCATGCACTGAGTTTGCAGGTCCTCAGCCCCCCATCGCCCGGGGGTGGGGGGGTGCAGCCCCCTCCCCACCGCCCGAGCACCCCAAGCCCCCCTTCGCCCCCCCGTTACCTGGGGCCCCCAGGGGCAGGTCCATGGGGCAGAGCGAGCCGGGACCCGCGTCCAGCACCGAGCCCAGCAGCGCCCCATGGGCCCCCCCGGGGCTTATATAGGGGTGAGGGGGCGGGGCAAGACCGCAGGGGCTGCTGGGAGGGGGCGGGGCCTCACCTGGGGATTTAGTGCGGGGGGGGGGAGGTCCCTCCCCCTAAGAGCGGGGGGGGGGGGGGTTCGTTCCTGGGCCCCCCCGAGCGTGGGCGGCCCTTGATGGGTTAATGGGGGGCAGCCCCACAGAGGGCCCCTGGGGCTGTGCCCCCCGCCCCGAAGCGCCGTGTTGGGGGGCTGGTGCCGCCCCACAGCGCGGGGGGGGGTGCTGGGATCCCCGAACTCTGCCCGTCCCCGCCGCTGCCTGGCTGGGACCCCCCCCCACCCGCGGGGGGCGTTCGGGGGTTCCCCCAGCTCCCACCTCGCACGGGGACCCCGCAAGGCCCCTGCACCCCCTCTGCTGCCGGGGGGGAGCCCTGACACCCCCCCTTGCACAGACCGGCCCCTCACCCCCTTTTCGGGGGAGCCGCAGCCACCGCGCCCCTCCCAGCCCGGCTCCCGGGGGGAAACTGAGGCACACGGGGAGGGCGTCCCCGGGGGGGGACACACCTGCACCAGGGACACCCCCCCCCCGGCATGTCCCGGCTGTCCCCAGCCCCCCGGGGACGCCTGCGCAGGATGACCTTGGGCCACAGCTCCGCACCGCCCCGTGCCTCAGTTTCCCCACCCGGTGGTCCCTGGGGGGGCTCAGCCTCCCCGGGGCACCGAGACCCCCCCACCCCCCGGTGCTGCCAAGGCCTCCTGGCGCGGGAGGCACAACCGGCCACCACCGGGTGCCCCTCAGGGGCGAGGGGGGGTGCGGTGTCCCCAGAGCGACGTCCCCAAAGTCACCTCTCGCCTCGCCCCGGCGGTGCCGCTGCCGAGAGCTGCCGCCGCGGCCGGCCCTGCGTCCCCCATCCCTCCGGCCCTGCGTCCCCCATCCCTCCGGCTCCGTCCTCAATCCCTCCGGCCCTGCGTCCCCCATCCCTCCGGCTCCGTCCTCAATCCCTCCGGCCCTGCGTCCCCCATCCCTCTGGCCCTGTGTCCCCCATCCCTCCGGCTCTGGCCCCCATCCCTGCAGCCCTGTGTCCCCCATCCCTCTGGCCCTGTGTCCCCCATCCCTCTGGCTCCGTCCTCAATCCCTCCGGCCCTGCGTCCCCCACCCCTCTGGCTTCGTCCCCCATCCCTCCGGCCCTGCATCCCCTATCCCTCCGGCTCCATCCTCAATCCCTCCAGTCCTGCGTCCCCCATCCGTCCGGCCCTGTGTCCCCCATCCCTCCGGCTCCGTCCTCAATCCCTCCGGCTTCATCCTCCATCCCTCCGGCTCCGTCCTCCATCCCTCCGGCTCCGTCCTCCATCCCTCCGGCTTCATCCTCCATCCCTCCGGCTCCGTCCTCCATCCCTCTGGCTTCATCCCTTCAGCGCTGTCCTCCATCCCTCCGGTCCTGCGTCCCACATCCCTCTGGCTCCATCCCTCTGGCTCCGTCCTCCATCCCTCCGGCGCTGCATCACCCATCCCTCCGGCTCCATCCCATATCCCTCTGGCTCCGTCTTCCATCCTTCCATCCCGCATCCCGCATCCCTCCATCCCGCATCCCTCCACCCTCCGCCCCCTCTCCCCGCGGCCTCCCCTCGGCCTCACCTGCCTCCGATCCCTCGGGCATCCCGCTTTCCGCCTCCGATGCCCCCGGCCCCGGGGGTTTCAGGGGCTCCGCGGGCGCGGCGCTGCCCCGGCCCGGCCGCCCGCCGCCCCGCTGCCCCCCCGGCTCGGCCGGACCGAGGCGGCTGCGCCGGGCGACGCGGAGCATTAGCGGGGCTGGGGCGGGGGGGCGGCCGGCGGGCTCAGCCCCGTCATCCCAGATGATGTCAGCAGGGCTTTTTTTTTTTTTTTTTCCTCCTCTCGGTGGTTTTTTTTTTTTCCCTTCCCTTTTCTTTCTCTCGTATTTTTCCCCCTCCCCGGCGGGGAGAAAGCGGGGTGTGTGCCAGGCACTGCGGCGGCGGGAGGGAGGGAGGGGAGGGAGGGGAGGGGAGGGGAGGGCAGGGCCCACCGCGGCGCCGCTTGCATCAGCTCGGGGGGGGGGGGGGGGGGGCGGGGGGGTCCCCAGCCTCAGTTTCCCCAGCCAGGGTGGGGCCGATGAGAGGGGGGCGGAGATGGGATTTTGCCCCCCAAAGCAGGGGGCTGAGCCTCCAGGTGCCGCTGGGTGCGACTGCCGGGGGGGGGGGCGGGCGGGCAGAGCCCCCCAGAGCAGCCGCGGGCCGGCGGCGATGCCGGACGAACGGGGGGGCCCCGTGTCCCCCCCCGGGCATCGCCCCGCGCCCGGGTACCGCCGGGGAGGCAGGATGGGTGCCGCGCGGTCGCCATGGGAACGGCCCTTCTCCTCCTCCCGTCTCCGTGGTGACGGTGAGGAGGATGGGGACGGTTCCCTGGCAACGGGGGAGGGGGGGTACCCCCCTTTGGGGCTGGCGGCGGGGGGACCCCGGCTGGACGGACGGACGGACGGCTCCTCGGGAGGAGGGGACCCCAGGACGCCCCGTCCCGGCTGGGGACACGGCCCCCACTGCCCAGCCCCCGGGTACCCCCCAGCCCCCGCCCAAGGATGCTGGGGGGAAACTGAGGCAGGGCCGAGGGCGCAGGGGGGTGCGGGGGGCGTGGGATGCGGGCGCAGCGGGGTGCTGGCTGCATCCCCGGCCTCGCCGCGACGCCGGTGCCAGGAGCAGCCCCGAGCCGTGACTCAGCACCGCCGCGGCCTCCTCCCGGCACCGTGCCCCCGGCGTGGCAGAGCAGCGGCAGAGCGGCCGCGGCCCTCAGCGGCGCAGGCCGGGGGGCCCAGGCTGCGCCCCCCAGCCGGAGGGGCCGGGAGGGCCGTGGCAAGCCCCGGCGGTGGCCCGGTGGCCAGATGGCCGCTAATCCGTCCCCAAAGCCCTTCCCGGGAGCCGGCTCCGGCGCGTCACGGCACGGAGGGTTTCCCCGACCCACCACATCCCCCCGGCCCGGGTGCGCGAGCCCCGCGGGACACAGGGGACACCATGTGCCGTGTCGGGGTGCACGGGATGAGAGGGGGAAGCTGCGGGGGGACTGGGGGGTGCTCAGGGCCGTAGGACCCGGGGCAGGATCCAACCCTTCCCGGTTAGAGCCCAGGGCACCGGGGCTCTCCTGTGCCCACCGCGGGGGTCCCGCCGTGCTGGGGGGAAGCGGCACGGCACCGGAGCTGGCCCTGCCCGCGCTCCCGTCCCTCCCGCACTGCGCAGCCGCCCCGGGGACAAAGCCCCGCTAATAAGACGGGAATAAGAGAGGCCGGGATGGCTCTTAATCCTAAACCCTGGCTCGAGCCGGCTTCCTCCGGGAGCTGAGCCGCAGCACTGGCATCCCGCCGAGCGCCAGAGCCGTCTCCCAGCGCAGGGAGAAGCGGAGCCGCGCGCCACCCGGCCCCCCCATCGCCCCCCAAACGGCAGCACTGTACAGCGGTGGGTTTATTGGGACAACGTTTCTAACGCCGAGCGGCGCCGCCGGCAGAGCGGCACGGTTAGCTCGCCATCTCTTTGGCCCGGGCCTTGTTGAGCTTGTCCCTGAGGTAGGCTGTCCGCTGCCGCTCCAGCTTCAGGTCCAGGAACTCGTAGTGGGGAACCTGCGGCGGGGGGAAGAGGAGACGCCGTCAGAGCCCCGAGACGCACGTCGGGGTCCTGCCTGTGGCCCCCCCGAGGAGCGTCCGTGACCTATTTTGGTCCCCCATGTCCCGCGGCAGGGACGCGGGGCGCGCAGACAGCGCTGCGGCAGCCCTCGGGCCCGTCCCCACCGCGGCAGAGGCGGGTGCCGAATCCGATGCGCCTGCAGGGATTGGGGGGCAAGGGGGCCCTCCGCTCCTGACGGCGGCATCGGCACCCCCGGGGGGACCCAAACGCAGACAATTCAGGACTGTCCCCAAATCGGGCTGCGTCACCACCGACCGACGGGCTTCTGGGAGCAGCCGGGAGCCACGTAGGATGGAGTAGCCACGGGGCCAGCCCCGGCGCCCACCCTGCCCCCAGCAGAGGAGGATTTGGGGCAGTGTCTCCCCTGCGAGAGGCCCTGGGACCTCGCCGAGCCCCAAAACCCGCTTAATTTTTCCTGTGAGATGCAGAGGAGGCGCAGGGCTGCGCGGCCCCACCGTCAGCCCACCCCGTCCCCCTCCCCGTGCCCCTCCCAGCAGCCCCAGCCTGGCGAGAGGAGACGAAACGTTTATTCGGAGCGAATGTGCAGGCAGGAGCAGGGCACACGGGCTGGGGAAGAGGGTCCGGAGCCCGGGGAAGAGGGTCCGGAGCCTGGGGAAGAGGGTCCGGAGCCCGGCACTTGCTTTCCGGCCGGCGGCTGACAGCTCCAGCTGCGTTAAACCACCGGAGCCGTGCCGCCGTTCCTCGGCAGTGCCTCCGCCAGCCTGTACGAGGGAGCAGCCTTGTCTGGGGGGATCCCACCACCCACCCCTGCCTCTATATTTAGCAGCCGGGAGGCAAGGCCGAAGCTGCGGGAAGCGGCGCTTCCCTCCTCCTCCTCCTCCCGTCTCCCCCCCCGAGCCTTCCCAGCCAGCCAGCGCGGGGGCTGCGGGGGAATTACGCAAGCGGCTGGGAAAAACAGTGCCGGTGAACCTCAAACCTCGCTTCGCATCAGCCTCAAAGCGCGGCAGCGGGCGCAGAGAGCCGGGGGGAGGCTGCTGGGGAAGCGCCGAAGCTCGGGGTCCTCACGGGGAGAGGAGGAACGGGCCAGGGAGACGGCCCCAGGGTGACAATGACGCTGCTCCGGGGTGACCCGCGGCCCCTCCAGCCGTGACGGAGCCACGCTGCCGGGGCGCAGCTCAGCGCTGGCCCCGGGGCTCCGCAGGGCAAGGGGCTGAGGGGGTCCCTGCCGCGAAGGCAGCACGCCGAGCCACCGCCTCTCCGGCCCCGAGCGGCCCGCGGGAGGGCAGGGCTCGCTGCCTGCCAGGAGAGCTGTAATTACCTCCGGGCAGCTAAGTAACGCGTGACCCCGCCGGAGCACGGGGCTGCGGCGCAGGGGATCAGCGCCCTAAGACCTTGTCCGCCGTCCTCCTCGATCACCGACCCCCCCCCGCCACCTTCGGGCTGCCCGACAGGTGGCCTGGAGGGGATCACGGCGGCTAATCCCGGCGCGGGCAGGAGGGCGGGCGACCTGCCGAGCCGCCCCGCGGGCACCAAGAAGCCCTCGGCGCTGACCCAGAGCCATCAGGAAGGCGAGGAGAGCGAGAAGGAAGCTGGTAGCCCCCCCCCAAGAAGTTGTCTGCTCCTCCATCGCCAGGGAATTAGAGACCCCCCTCTCCCCCGCAGCTACTCACGTCCACCACGAGGAAGCCGGCCGCCTGGACGTGGCGCCGGGCCATGACGTAGCGGCCCAGCAGGTCCTTGCTTCTGTTGCTGAAGTTGGGGAACTCCCACCGGAGGAAGGCGACCCTGGGAGATGCACAAGGGAAGTGGGAGGCTGTGAGAGCCGTGGAGCTGGCAGCAGCGCCCAGATCCCAGAGGGAGCCGCGGCAGAAGGGCCCGCTCCAGCACTGCTGGTTGCCCCGTGCCGGCGGGACACGGATTTGTCCTGCTGGAGCCGTTTATCCTGTCTCTGAGCCGTCACAGAAGCACCAGGACAGCGGCTCAAGCGCAATTTACCCACAGCCCAGGCCCGGCAGCAAGCTGAGTGGGGCGACGCTGCCTTTTTTCTGGGCAGGAAGGAGGCAGCTCCGTGCCCAGGGCCCTGCAGACAGCCGGGCTCCGCGGCAGACAGGCCTGGCAGAGGCTCTCTTCGGAGAGAAAACCACTGCCGTGACCGGAGTCCGGCCCCCTCCCCGGCTGGGCCTCCACGAGGATGGTTGGTCAGAGCAGCCCCAGCTGCAAAACGTTACCCCGGGGGGGCTGGCACAGCCCTACCCCGATTTCTGCCCTGTGCCCGCCTCCTCCTGCTCCCAAACGAGGGGGGACGCAGCTGGGCACGGCACCCTTGGCACGCTGGCAGCCCCCGCGGCTCTGCCGTGAGCCACCGGCCACAGTGACCGGGAGGTGCGGAGCCCACGGACCCTCAGCACCACAAAGGCAGAGCCTTCCTCCTCCTCTCCCCGCGAGCTCCTGCCCGGACGGCGGGACACAGCTGAGCCCTCACCCACCTCCTGGCACCCGGCGGCAGCGGCTTTGTCCCTTCCGAGCGGAGCAGATGGGGAGCAGCAAAGTCCTTCAAGGGGAGAGGTTTATTTTCGCTGTTCACCACCATCTCGGCATCTGCACGGAGAGGAGGGAACACAAGGACTCCCGCGACCCACCTGGACGCTGCTCACGTCTCCCCCCAGGCTGGTGACGCAGAGCACGCGAGGTCCCGCCGCTCCCTTCCCAAAATCCCGGCCTCGCTGACGCCGCGGAGCAGCTCCGCGCGCGCGACCGGGGTACAGCGTCCTCCAGGGTCTGCTTCCCAAGCACCTCCTCGGGCAGGAGACGTGTCCGTGGCGTGATTTTTATCCCCCAGCGTCCCACGGGAAGGGGACGTGGGGCTCACGGACCACAGAAGTCGCTGTGGCAGCCGGTTGGCCGGTCCCCGCCACGGAGGAGGCAGGGATCGAATTTGACAGGGCTGCAGGAGAGCAGGGAGCCGGGGGAGCCCGGGGTGGGCTGCAAGCGCCGGGGTGCGGCAGGGGCAGGGAGGGCAGAGCCTTTCCCCGGCCTCGGCGCTGGTTTGGCTGCAGGGGAAGGGCTTTTCTCCCGCATCTGCCACCCACAACCCTGCCCTGGGCTGCGGTTCCCGCTCTGCCTTCGGAGGCACGTTGTGGGAGGAGATGGGAACAAGACAGGGCAGCTGCGATGAGGAAGCAGAGGGGCGCGAGGCTGAAGAACGAGGAGGGATAAAGCCCGGTCGCCGTACCCGAGCCCTCCAGCTCGACTCCCTCCGCCCGGCAGAGCCCGATGGGGTCCCGCCGCTGCCCACGGGGGCGGGGAGAGGACGCACTCACCGATCTGCCAGCCGTAGATGGTGCGTACGTCGAAGCGCCCGTTGTCCCGGCTCCCCAGCACCCCCGCCAATGCCTCCCGCAGGCTGCTCTGCAGCAGGGTGACCTTCTCCCCCGCCGGCTCCGCGGCGCTCAGCATCTCTGCTGGCAGGAACGGCCCCCGGTAGTCGGGGCTTTCCAGCTTGGCAGCAGCGTTGATGTGGATGAGCTTTAGCCGTAAATTCTGGGCCTTGAGGGACTTATCACCTGGCAGGAGGAGAGAAGCGGAGCTAGAGACACAGCCCAAAGGCCCGGCCCACGGCGGGGTCTGGCTCGTTGGCCGGTGGCCTGCGTAGCCTGTCCGAGCGGGATTCCTCATTCCGATCCCCCCGCGATAGGTCCCTGCCTGCTGGCACGGGGATACAGATCACCAGTGGCCAGACGCCGGGGTTCCTGGCCTTGCTGCCGCTGCCGGGCTCTCGCAGAAAGCCACCACGAGCCAAACAGGGCCCTTGCTCAGCGGGGACGGCCCCGTCGAGCCCAGTGTCTGTGGTACGATTTTATCCCCGGGGTCCCACGGGAGGGGACACGGGGCCCATGGACTACAGAAGTCGCTGTGGCAGCCGGCTGGCCAGTCCCCGCCACGGAGGAGGCAGGGACTGAATTTGACAGGGCTGCACCTCCCCAGCAGTCACATTTTGTTAGAAAATTCCCCCCCCATCTCTTCTTGAGGTCTTGGGGGAAGCAGAGGGGCAGTGCCGGAGCAGAGCAGCAAGCTGCGCCTTGGGGCACGCGGTTTCCACGACAAAGTTGGGGGCAATGCGTCACCCTGCTGGGGTTCAACCCCGCGGGCACCGCTCCAGCCGCACAACACGTTCAGCTTCGGGCTGTGCAGGCAGAAAAGCGAACAGCAGGCAGGACCGGGGAGGAAGGCAGGGGAAGAGAGCACAGGGAACGAGCGGGGAAGGCACAAGCAGGACGGCACGGAGGAGGAGGGCTCGAGCGGATCCCCTTCGCTGTCACCGTCTTGTTCTCCTTCTCCCCCATCGCACACAGGCACAAATCCACAGCCCGAGGGGGCTGCCGGCGCTGGAGGCCACGGCTCTCACTAGCCCAACTCTCCTGGTGCTGCTGCCCTGTGCTCCCCTTGCCCAGGTGCCCCGCACAGAGCCGCGGGGGGATCCGTTACAGCCGCTTCCAGTGAGAGCGATTCCCTCCTGGTCAACAGTTGCGTTAACGACCCACTAACTCAATTTTAGACAGACCAGGCTCAGTATCCCCACTCCCACCCCAGGGCTGAGGTTCTCAGTCCCCGTCCCACCAGCAAAGACGCCCACCTCACCTCGGATCCGAGCCTGGAAGTCGGACGCCAGCACTCGCTGCAGGTAGGGAGCCTTGGCCTGCTGCAGCACGCAGAGCGACCACACCAGCTCCGTCAGCAGGTGAGGCTCCAGGCTGTCCAGCTGGCCCCGGAGCGCCTCGTGGACCTGCAGAGAGGGAAACCAAACAGCTCGGCTCAGATCAGCGCTGCCGCCGCCTCGATCCTGCGGTCAACATGCAGGTCTGGCAGCTCGACAGATCCCCGAGGCGTGACAGTGCAGCCGATGGGCACCGTCTCCTCTACAGCAGTGCTGCTCCCCTGGGTTATTTGCAGAGGGGAGATTTTAAGGATTTTAAGATCGCTCTAACTCGTGAGCTGCGGTTCGCTGGCCCGGGATGCTGCGTCGCTGCGGGGGGGGCTCATCAGAAAGCCCAGCGGCAAACTGCAGCAGCCAGGGGTAACGCGCCACTGCAGCCAGCCCCGCCACGACGGCAGCGCTCGGAAAAGGGAGGGCTGGAGGCGATAACCTCTTCGGGAACTGCAACTCAAACCTGCCGTAAAGGGAGCTGGAGGGGTCTGAGACTATATCGGTGGTGCCGGGATGTTTCTCCAGGAACTGCAGCAAGAGCCTGGAGCTCTGCACCCCGCAGGGGTTTCTGCTCTTAAACCTGGAGAACTCTTTTGCAACGCCTCAAAACCGAGTAGTTTTGCACTTGCTACAAAATCCCTCTTCATGGTGATTAACTCTGGCAGGGGGAGCCCAGAGCCCTGGATGCTACTTCCACACCTTGCCCTCCTCGCTGTCGCAGGGAGACCCCCTGCTCCCCAGGCTGGCTCGGCCACGGGGGACAGGCTGCCCTGCGGCGGGACGCGGGGTCCTGCTGATTAGAAACACCCATTTTGGGGCCCCCTTCCTCCTCGGCTGCGCGTCGCAGGCGGGGCCGGGCAGGCCTCGCTCCCTCTGCCGGGCGCTCGGCGAACGCCCGCTTCCTCAGCGGCAACGCAGCTCCTCTCTGGCAATAAATCTGTCCCCAGGGAGGGCAAGGTGACTCCCTCCTCCGCTTCAGAGGCCAGCCCAGCTGCCTCCACGAGCCGGGGAAGGCAGGAGGACGCCAAGGACAGCGCCTGCCCCACGCTCACCTCCTGCCAGCCTCTTCCTAAACCACGCGGGAGGCTCCCCCTGCGCTCGGCCAATCCAGCCGGTCACGTCTCCTCGCCCCGGGATGTGGCAAAGGAAGACGGTGAGCAGGTCTGGCTGTGGCAGCCTCTATCCCTTCTTGACAGCTCCCCGGAGCCGGGGGAGCAGCCTCAGCGCCACCAGACCGAGGGCTTGGCTTGGCGAGGAGAGCTGCGCAGCTCTGCCAGGAACGGGCGTGCAACCGTCAACACCTACGGCCTCGTTATAAAGGGTTAATTACAGCAATCGGAGTTCAGGAGGGCACGCGAACACCCACACGCTGCTTGTGTCTGCTAGAAAAGTGAGCCTGCGGGGACTCGAGCCAGTCACGGACTAACTGGTTCAGCTATTCCCGGCACGCAGCCAGGGGAGCGCAGTGCGGGTTCTCCAGCCTGGCCCGAGCTCCGGGCTCCCCCTCCCCGTTTCCCACAGCGCTTACAGCTGGCTCGAGCCACCCAACACCCGCTTCCTCACGGGGGTGCGCTAGAAGGAGCTCTGCAGCCTTCCCGTGACGAGGGAGGGAGGAAGGCTGACGAAGAGGGGGGAAGGAGGAAGGTTACCACGTTGAAGAAGTCCTCGCTTCCGCTGGGCTGGAAGTTGAGGCGAGCGAAAGACAGGATGATGCTGCACAGGTGGGCGATTGACAGCTGCTTGGTGTTGTCCAGGGCATACTGGAAGATACAGGGGGCAAAATCAGAGATGTAGGTCTGTCCGACACGAGTACAGACAGGGAAGGATCGAAAGCGGCAGCCAAGGACGCATCCAACCCCGTGGAAGATGGGAAAACAGGAGCGAAAGATCTTTTAGTGCTCCCCTGGGATTTTATCCTGGCACAAGGGAAAGCTGCGAGTGGAAGCAGAGCTCTGCAATATTCCGGTACAGACACCAAAGAGCAGGCGCATAAACCGGGGCAGAGCTGGGAAGGTGCCTGGGGGGGACGCGGCGCTGGCACGTGGGCCTGGAGGCTCAGGCGGAGCCGAGACCGGCCCCAGCTCAGCACGGATGCCCAGTGCCGACTCCCGCGGAATATAAACAGTGAGTCCCGTCAGACTCGATTACAGCCGCCGGCTGGGTAGGGACAACAGTGACGACATCCCAGAGAGCATCTCTGGGGAGGTGGGGGGGAACCGCTCCCGTCTCCTGGGAACTGGGGCGGATCACAGTCGTACTGGTGCCACTGAGGGCTTCCCTGCCCCCCCCAAGCCCCCTCCTCCTCCTCCTCCTCACCTGCGCAATGGCCTCAAACAGCGGCAGGCTGAGCCACTTGAGGAAGGCGAAGGATCTGATGCAGCGCGTCACCTCGACGGGCGTCATCGTGGAAATGTGGGGGTGCAGGTCGGTGGCTATCTTCTGGAAGACCTGGGGCTGGTGGAAATTCAGTTTTCCTTAAAGGAGCAAAGAGAAAGCGGCAGCCACTTACAAGGAGCTGGTACGGGAGCCGTGCCCGGAAAGGCGGCGGCGGCACAGGGAAAGCACGAAGCCGTTCGTTAGGACCAGAGGAGGCTCCGAGACCGATATTGCTTCCCCCAGTTGGCTCGGCCCCATCCTTTGTGGTCAGACCGAGTCCCTGCCGCGTCCTGCTGCGCCCACCGGCTCTCAATCCCGGTGCCAACTCGTGGCTCCAGCCTCCACCTACAGTGCTGGTGGCAGATTTTAGCCCCAGTGTCTCCAGTTACAGATCCTGGCCCGGCCAGGAGAGCCCTGAACTCGCTAAGGCTACCGGGAACCTCACGCCGGCTGAGGAACAAGCGAGCAGAGACCAGCACCTGCAGCACCGGAGGGGACAGTCCCCACAAGAGGGGCACCGGCAGGGTCTGAGACCGGCTGCAGCAGCGACGACAGGTACAAACCATCCTGACGCGACGACACGGCAGCTGCAAGCGTCCAAGAGAACCGTCAGCGCAGCGTGCCAGCGTCCCTGCTGCAGCGGCTACAGCGCTGCCGGAGCCTGCGAGAGCCGGGCTCGCTCCCAAGCCACGTCCAGCCGTTGCAGCTGTCCGCTTTGGAGGCTTGAAGGCCGGGGGACCGCTGTATCACCCGGGCGGACCTCTGCATATGACCCAGGCCCGTATATACCGTCCAGCTGCTCTCCCTGAGCTGAAGCACCTCCAGCCCTGCCTCTGAGAAAGGCGCCCAGCGCGGATTTGGAGGCCGTGACACGGAGCATCCACCACGTTCCTCGAGACTCATTCCAGATTAACCAACTTCACAGCAAGTAAGCTGGCGACATCGATGAGAGAAGCACAGGCTCCCTCCAAGGCCAGGGGTTCGTTCTTTCTTCTGAGCGTGTAGCTCACCTACAAAGACCGTCCTGACCCCAGGGGGTGTCAGAAGAGCTGTTCCCACCACCAGGAGCTGGACGATCAACTGAAGACGAGCTCCTCCTTCGCTCTCCTGGCTTCCTTTATCCCCTTTTTGGAGGATTGGGGGATGTTTTACCCCTCTTTGGGCTTTATCCCTGTTTGTCTGGGTTTTATCCCCGTTTGTCCGGGCTTGTCACTGGCTACCAACAGCAAGAGGTGAACAGGACCACGCAACGTTGCACGGAAAGAGGAGCCAGAAAACCAAGACACCCAGGATCATAAACCAGGTTATTAATTAGCGCTACCCTGCTGTTCATAGAGCTGTTTTGCACCAGGTTCCGCCACCACCATCTATCTGGCAGCTCTGGCCTACCCTGTGGCCAGGAACATCACCAAGGTGGCTGCTCAAAGCATCCGTCAGTGCTTGTACAAGTACTTGTAGCACCTCACCCGCTGAAGAGTACGAATTCAGCACCCAGCGCTTCTCAAACGATAATTAACTTGTCACTGGGACATCTCGGGGGGAAGGAAATCGGCTATTTTAGTGCCACTGTCCCCACATAAACAGTCCAGCTCCTCCCAGGGCTCCCACTTAGCCCTTCCAATACCTCTCACTCTTGAGGGCTGCGTTTTGCAAGCAAGGGAATGGAGTCCGGGGCTCCCCAAGAAACCCACGGCCACAGGAGGCGGCGAGAAATGGTTTGGGGCCATTTGGGGATCGTGGCTCACTAACGGCCGACACCGCAGGGCAGAGGGGCTCCCTGTCCCCCCAACCACCCTTCCGAAGCGCGCTCTCATCACAAGTCCCCTTCTTCCCGCGCAGTGGAAGGAAAAGGGCGTACCTGGGCTCACTCCGCCTGTGCTCGGAGCTGGAAACTGCGCAGCTGCACTGGCTGGTGCACTAGGTCCAGCCTAACGTACCCTGCCAGCCTTTCTCCTTCGTCTGGCCTCGACGCCGTGGTAGCAACGCTATCAAATCCCCGCTCGCGCGCCCCAAATCAGCTGGACTCTACCGCACGTAACGTCCAGCAGGTCCCAGTACAACCGAGCCGCTTACCATAGGCGAAAATCAGGTCCATCAGGACGTTGAGGCTGAGCTCAGAGTGCTTCTGGATGAGGTGGTAGGACAGGGCTCGGAGCAGAGGCACGCAGCGCCGGTTCTGGTACGCTAGAGCCAGCGTTATTTTCCGGATGTCATCGGGGTTGAACTGTTCAGCAAGCTCCAGGGCCTGCCAAGAAACGTTTTGAGCAGGGATGAGAAGGGAAAGCACAAAGTGAGGCGCAGATACAGCCCTCACATGGAGCGGGACGCGCCATTGCTACCGGCTGAGCCCCTCCAAGGGTGATGGGGACTGGAACCGGCGAGAGTTTAGCACGGAGCGAGGCTAAGCGGCTGGGAGCGAGCGTAACGGCTCACGCGGAGGGAGGGCGAGGGGAAGCAGAGCCTCGTCCTCTCAGCAGAGCTCGGCCAGGATCTCCCCGCTCCCGGGTCTGCCTCGCCCAGCCGGCAGGACCTCAGTGTCCACTCCTGGTGTGTCCAGGCACCGTAACACGCTGTTGGGCAAACACCAGCCTGCTGCTGGATCAGCGCCCCGCTTTCCACTGTCGTTTCCTTTTCATTTGCAGGACGCTACCCAGCACCGTCAGTTTGGGCTCTGAATAAGCTGACAACCCCGTCAGATCCAGCCTACACCATTCTGCCTTGTCACGTGTGGGTGCCATTTAGGATCACACTATCATTTAGGTTGGAAAAAGACCTTTAAGACCATCGAGTCCAACTGCTAACCCAGCACTGCCAAGGCCACCACTAACCCATGGCCCCAAGCGCCACATCTACACGGCTTTTCAATCCCTCCAGGGATGGGGACTCCACCACTGCCCTGGGCAGCCTGTGCCAGGGCCTGACAGCCCTTTCGGGGAAGAAATGGTTCCCAAGATCCCACCTAAACCTCCCCTGGCGCAACTTGAGGCCGTTTCCTCTTGTGCTGTCGCCTGTTCCTTGGGAGAAGAGACCGACCCCTCCTGGCTCCAACCTCCTTTCAGGGAGTTGCAGAGAGCGAGAAGGTCTCCCCTCAGCCTCCTTTTCTCCAGGCCAAACCCCCCCAGGTCCCTCAGCCGCTCCTCACAGCACTTGTGCTCCAGACCCTTCTCCAGCTCCGTTGCCCGTCTCTGGACACGCTCCAGCCCCTCAGTGTCTGTCTTGGAGTGAGATTTATCCCCAGGGCCGAGGGAGAGGGACAAGGGGGCTCAGAAGCTCCAGCCATTGCTGTGGCAGCTGCTTGGCCAGTCCTCAGCACCGGCTGGACAAGGACTGAACTTGACGCAGTTGCAGCCAGGGCTCCTGCGTGGCTCCGACCCGAAGGACATTTCCCTGCTCCTGCGAGGGACAGGAACAGGGACTCACTGCGCACCAGTGGGGACAGACCTGCCCCCTTTGAAGATGACGGGTGCCCAGAGGCAGCCAGGAGGCGAGGACAGCACGGACGCGCCTTGTTCCAGCTCCCCTGGCAGCCTGGCTTGCACAGAGAGGCAAAGGACAATGGTTTTGGCAGCTGTGTTATGCTGGCTCCTGTCAGTTACTGCTTGCCAGCTGAGCTAAGGAAATTTGAGCTCATTCCCTGCAATCCTGCCGCAGCTGCAAAGTCAAACGCATCCGCTCAGCCCACCTTCCAGCAGCGCAGACCAGTGCGAACCCCCCACTCGCACCAGTATGGACTGGGAAGGGGCCGGCGAGCGCGAGCTCCCCCGACTACGTGGCTCCTCGGATGGAAACCTCCCTCAGCAGCACCCGCGCACGGGAAGCTGCTTCAGCAGCAACCCGTAAGCGCACACCGAAGGGCTCTGGCGCAGCAACGAGTGCAGCAGGTGTGGAATTAGCGTTCCCATGTAGGACGGGTTGAGGGGGATGGGGTTCTCCCTTCCAGAGCTGTCACCTGCGGGAGGTGGCCCCTCCGGAGGGAACGGCGGCGGAAGGGAGGGCCCAAGCCCCTACCTTGTCCTCCAGCCGGTCCATCAGAGCCGGGGAGACGTGCCCGACCTTGCCCATCAGCGTCACCACGGTCCGGGTGCCCTCAAGCTCTGTCCAACGCAGCTCCAGCTTCCTGATGACTTCGTTCAGCAGCTTGCTCTCCTTCCCCTGCTTGACCGCCAACAACTCCGCCAGGGAGGCGAGCTGCCGGAAGGTGAGGCGCCGCAGCCGCCACAGCACCTCCTGCTCCACCGACTGCATCTCCCTCCTGCTGCTGTCCATCCCCAGGGAGTAGAGGCTCTTCAGAAGGTTCACCAAGGTGTTATTCCACACCTGAGAAATCTGGGCAGCAGAGAGAAATAAGGGAAAGGTGTTGATCAGAGACAGCATGAGAGCATTCAGTCGCCCGTCACGCCAAACACCAGGCGACGCTTGCTCTCTACAGAAAGAGCTGCGCAGCGTTGAGGGGGAGGCAAGAGAGTCCTCCTCAGTCTGAGGACACCGCGCTGTCCCCCACTGGGACGCGGGACCTCTGCTCCTCGTTGCAGGCGTAGCCTGCACAGTCGGATACAGACTGGAGCGACCCAGCGCCCTGGTGAGGAAGAGGAACCACAAGCCGAAGCCACGCACCGATCCCTGCAGCACGGATGGGGCTCGAGAGGCAACCGCACGTCGCTTCTAGAGCGGCCGTATAGGCGGTGAACTCCCTCTGCCTCGGAGAAGGAAGTTACACAGATTTGCTACCACCTGGGTGAAATATTTAACCAGACTTTACCCTCCTCTGGAGGCACTCGCGCTTCCTTGTGGTGTGGCCGGTAAAATGAAGAGCGGTGGGGAAGACTGGTAACTCAGGGGCAGGAACTCGAGGGTCTCAGGGGGAATGCCACGGGACCCCGACTCGCCTCAGCACCTCAGGTCAGATGAAACTTATCCTAAAAGCTCCGATTTCTCCTCAGTGTCTCTGGAAGGAGGCTAGGCACGAATCCCAGCAGCTGCTGAGAGCACCAGGACTTGCCCAGTCCCACACTCTGCCCATTGAACCTCTCTGCCTGGCCACCGCCACCTGCTTTCCCACCGGCAGCCCTGACGCGAGGCAGAGCTCGTGCTTTTCCACCAGGAATCGACCTTCCAGCTTCCATCTCCTTCGGCATCCGTCTGGGAACGCCCGGCACCTCTTTATTTCCAGCCCAAGCCTCCCCAGCTGTGCTCTGCTGCTGCCGTGCAGCGCTACAAGGCAATTCCAGTCTGAAAACTCTCCCGATTTCTATAAAACCGAACCCAATCTTTAGCACAACGTCGGTTCTGATGGGGCCTTCAGAAAGCATCACCGCGCCAGCTGCCCCGGCACAGAGCACAGCGCCTGCGCGACAACGTCCCAACGTTACAAAACGATTTCGGAAGCAAGGAGCTGCTTCTCAGCTTGAGCGTGCAGGAGGCAAGCGAGGCAGCGCCGCGAGACGTTGAATCTCGGGCAGGAGGGACCACGCGGGTTTGGGCAAACAAAGGCGTTAACTCTCTGGCCTCTCCAAACTCCAGCACTTCCACCGGCACGGCAAACTCCTGAAGTGCTGCTCGGGCACGGTTCAGCACCTCAGTCACAAGAACGATCTGAGTGCTGCTAAAATCTGAAAACTCACAGTCCAGGATGCAGCTGAGAAAGGGAGCAGAGCTCGCGATTCGCCCCGGGTGACCCAGGAAGGCACACGGAGAACCAGACCGCTCCCCTGGCCCATTCCGCGCCTTTTTCACCCATTCACACGTACAAAACTCATCTCACAGTCCGTCCCGAGCCCTTTCCCTCAATGCCGTCCTGGCCCACGCCTCATCTACTGCTCAAAATCTCTAGTTCGTCAACACGAGGACGTCGCAAGCCGATTAATTTTAGTTTCTTCGCATCAGAGCATCTTTGCAGCTACACAACGACCTCTTACATTCAGTTATCGACGACTGCGGCTGCAATAACAGCTCGCTGGAGGAGGATAGCTGTGTTTGCAGCGCGTTTGCTCGCTTTAAATCTCAAAATCCCTAGCCACGTCCCTCTTGGCAGCTTCCTGGCCACGCTGCCTCGCTTCTCACAGCGCCCATCCAGCACGTCAGCTCGGCTCTGGGCAGCCCTTCCCCACCGAGCGGTCCCCAGGGACGCCGGCACCCCTGTGCTCCGTGGTGACAGCGACACAGGACCACGCAGGGCAGCAGGAGCTGACTTCCACTCCACGTACAGCAGCAGGGAAGCGTTTTGGCTCAACGGAGCTAAGTGGGCACCCTCGGAACAAATCCCACCTCTCTGCCATCCTTAGGCAGGGTTTAGGGAGCAGAGATTACGGATCAGGAGAAATATGAAGCATCTGCAGAACGTCTGTACCCCCAGAGCCCTGCCAGGAACCTCGTCAAGGCCAAGTGCAAGGTCCTGCACGTGGGTCGGGGCAATCCCCGGTACCAGCACGGGCTGGGGGGGACGGATGGAGAGCAGCCCTGCCGAGAAGGGCTTGGGGGAGCTGGGGGGTGAAAAACTGAATATGACCCGGCAACGTGCACTCACAGCCCAGAAAGCCAACCGCGTCCTGGGCTGCATCCCCAGCAGTGTGGGCAGCAGGGCGAGGGAGGGGTTCTGCCCCTCTGCTCCGCTCTCTGGAGAAGTGAAGGCTCCAGGGAGACCATCTTGTGGCCTTTCAATATATAACGGGGCTTATAAGAAAGACGGAGAAAGACTTTTTACCAAGGCTTGTAGTGACAGGACAAGGGGCGATGGCTTTAAACTGAAAGAGGGGAGATTCAGATGAGATCTAAGGAAGAAATCCTTCCCCATGAGGGTGGTGAGGCCCTGGCACAGGTTGCCCAGAGAAGCTGTGGATGATGCCCCAGCCCTGGAAGGGTTCAAGGCCAGGCTGGACGGGGCTTGGAGCAACCTGGTCTAGTGGAAGGTGTCCCTGCCTGTGGCAGGGGGTGGAACTGGATGAGCTTTATGATCCCTTCCCACCCAAACCATCCTGTGATCCCACGACGTGGGGCCCACAAGCTGCAGGTATTTCCACAGCACTCGGCTGGGCCAGCACCAACCGCAGCGGACGGCGCCGAATCCGACAGGGCTGCCCAGGTGTGACAGTACGATGCGCCGAGTGCGGCATGCTCATTCCCTTCGGACGCCCCATCTTACCCGGTGGCTTCTCCGCTGTCCGGCTGCACGGCTCTGACACGCCTTTGCCACGAACTGGCAAAGGTGCAGCTTTATCTCACTGAGAAAACGAAACATTCATGGGAGCAGGAGCAAGGCAGCGTTTAACGAGGATGATCTCTCCGCTACCTTTTGCCTCTGGTCCAAAAAGCAGCGCTTTTAGATAGAAATAACCAGGCATCCTGCCTAGAGCTGATAATTTCACCTCCTGGTCGCCCCAACTTCATTTTTCACTTGGAAAGGCAAAGGACAAACCCTAAACAAGCTGCCGGCTCCAGCCGGTTCAATCCCAGGAGCACCGGCCGCTTTCCACCTCGTATTCTTTCCCCAAAACGCGTCTGTGGCACAGACAGAACTTACCTGGGAGTCCATGATGCCAATGAGCTGTTGGAAACGTTTGTCTTGCAGAATGCTCTCCACTTCCAGCTTTTTTTCTGCTGCAAGCCGGGAAAGTTGAGTAATTATGAGCGAGGCTTGGTTGCTATTAAGAACATGGAGTTCACTCAACTGGAAGAGTTCCTGAGGACTCGCGGCTGTTTCAATCAGTTCCCCGATCACTTTGTGCTCTGGATTTCCGCTCTCCTCCACCCGCTCTTTGACCGAGAATCCATCTGCCCAGCTGGAAGGGCTCGGAGTATGAAATAAAGCGAAAGGTGCTTGAGGCAGAGCTCTTGCCATCGCCACCTTCCCAGCCGGCGCCAGCAGAGAGGCCGGGACTGCCGAGGGCGGGGAGACGAAGGCACCGAAGTGCCGCCAGCAGCAGCGTTGCACCAAGCGGGCTGCCATGGTGGGAAGGCGGGGGGGGAAGGCAGGCCGGGGGCGGTAAGCGGCTGGAGGTCAGCACCACATTTCAGGAGCGCTACGGAAGGAAAAGAAACCCTTTAGGAGCGGGAGAATTTCAGGGATAAAAAGGAGGAGGCACCCGACTTCTGGTAACGGTTGTGAGGGAAGGAATTTTCCGACTGGCAGTATGGGATGTGAAGAGGCAATAAAAGCTCCCGCGTGGGCACAGCCATGGAAGAGGCTCCGTGCTTCCCCGCTGGGGCTAACTGCCCGCCCCGCTCCGGGGCTGCCGAGCTCTGGCACGGCTCACCGAGGCAGCGCATCTGGAGCACACCCAGCTCCTCGCCAGCCCCGATGGGGCCTCACCCAGACCTCCGGGGACACAGCCCCATCTTCCCGGCTGCTCCCAGTTCCCCCACACCCTCCTCCCCGGGCTCCCGCCTTCCCTACCCAGCCCCCGCTCCGCAGACCCCCTGGGCCTGGCCCACCCCCTCCCCTCCCGGGCCCGGCCCATACTTCCCCAGGCTATTTCCCCTCAGAGCCCCCGGGCCCGGCTCTCCTCCCTCCGGCCGATCCCCCTCAGGGCCCGCCCCGGCCCGGCCGATCCCCCTCAGGGCCCTCCCCGGCCCGGCCGATCCACCTCAGGGCGCCCCCCAGCCCGCCCGATCCCCCCCAGGGCGCCCCCCGGCCCGGCCAATCCCCCCCAGGGCCTCCCCCAGCCCGGCCGATCCCCCCCAGGGCGCCCCCCGGCCCGGCCCTCCACCCCGGGCTCTTCTCCTCAGAGCCCCGGGCCCGGCCCTTCCCCCCCGGGCTCCCCCCCGCCGCCCCCGGGCCCGGTCCCCACCTCCCGCCGCCGCCGGGCCTGACCTCGCCCGCCCCAGCCGCACGGGCAGGGAGGCGTCGCGCGCATGTGCGCCGGCGCAGCCTAAGGACGTCATCGCGCCGAGGCGGCTCTCTATTGGCGGCGCGCCGGCGCACGCTGAGTGCGTCATCGCAGTGCGGCGAGCGCCTATTGGCTTAGGCGCTGGCGCGAGACGCGCGGTACTTCCGGTGCGCGGCGGCGGCGCGGAGCGCGTCCGCCATGATCCGCCATCGGCAGCTGCGGCCCGACCGCGGCCCCGCCGCCGTCCCTGCGGCCCGGGCGGCCCCGAGCGCGGCAGGCGGCCTGTCCGAGGCCGCGGGTCAGGCTGGGCCCGGCCTCGCCCGCCAGGCCGCCATTTTGTGGGAATATTGGGGGGGGGGGGCGGGCGAAGGGAGGGGGCGTGCGAGGCCGGGCCGCTGTGGGGCTGCGAGCGGGAGGTGCCGTCGGGGCTGCCCCTCTACGGGGCTGCGCCCCCGTGCTGCCCCGCTGCCGTCCTTCCCTGGCCCGCCCCCTCCCTCAGCTTCCCCCCAGCCTCCCTAAAGCCTCCCCGCGGCGGCCTCTTCGGCCGCCGGGCTTCTTGGGGGGAGGATTTTCCACCCACACCCACCCCCCCGGCCCTCTCCGGGGCTGCTGGGCCAGCCCTGCCCTCGCTTTAACTGCTGAGGCTTTCGCCGGTAAGGTCAGCTGGGTTCTGCCTCACCCCCCCCGTGTTTTGTTTCCCGCTGTGTCACAGCGCGCAAACAGAGGTCGGGGCCCGGCTGTGGGAACGAATAAAAGGCAAATAAATATGTGGGTTGCCAGGAATGAGGAGGGGCAGCTCAGTCTTGCGGTGGTCAAACAAAGTGAGAGTCTGATTTATGAGCGGGGTATTTCTCACGGCTCGGGGGCCTTTGTGTTTGGTTGTGGGGGTGTTACTTACCCCTCCTCCTGTCAGTGGTGGGGTGTTGACCTGAGAAGCGCAGCTGTAGCTGTGTGAGCGTGGGGTTACACCGAGTAAAACTCACCAAATTGTCCCTTTTTGTTCTCAAAATGGCCTCGCAGGATTTCATGTCTATTTTGAAAGGGGCGAGCCTGCTCAGGGTTTACACAGGACGCTTAACAATGATATTTAGAGGTCTTGACACTGGTTTTGGTCGCTGTTAAATCCTAAGTGGGAGCTGCAGGAAAAACAGAGCAAAAAATTTCATCTGGAGGCCTGGTGCACCCCCCCGCGGGACCCAGACTCTTGCGTTGGGCACTGTCTCCCTGCGGGATGCGGGTGCTGCTCGCCCGGATGTTCCCTTCTGAAAGCCAGAAGGATTTTGGCTCCAATAAAAGGCGGCCGACTTTGCCCACCTTGGCGTTGTGCCACAGCGGGTCAGGAGTCCCAGCGAGGACCCCGGCGCTGAGTGTCCCACCCCAATCCAATTTTCTGCTTAATTGAAGAATTTGGAAGAATTCAGAATGAAGTCAAAAGGAGTTTGGAAGAATTCGGAAGGACTTCGGAAGAATTCGGAAGGAATTTGGAAGAATTTGGGAGGAATTTGGAAGAATTGAAGAATTTGGAAGGAATTTGTCTTACTCAAAAGCTTGGCTCAAGTTGAAGAAGCGTGGAAGGGCTGGCAGGGACCCTGCCGAGAGCTGGCTCAGCCGCAGCAGGTTGCCCAGGGCCTCCTCCAGTTGAGTTTTGGGTACCTCCACGACCAAAGACCCCACAACCCCTCTGAGCAACCGGTTCCTGTGTTGGCTTATGGTCACCTTTGTGTCCACCAAGACCCCGAGGTCCTTCTCTGACAAGCTGCTGGGTGGGCCCCGGCACGTCCTGGTGCCTGGGGTTGTTCCTCCCCTGGCGCAGGACTTGGCGCTTCTGCTCGCTGAACTCCGTTAGGTTCCTCTGACCCATCTCCAGGCTGCGCAGGTCCCTCTGGATGGCAGCACAACCTCCTGGTGCATCAACCGCTCCTCCCGGTTGGATGTCATCTACAGACCTGCTGAGGGTGGGCTCTTGCCCCATCATCCCGATCATTAATGAAGACGTGAAACAGTTCTGGCCCCAGTGTGGACCTCTGGGGAACATGGCCAGTGACCAGCCTCCGTCTGGACCTGCTGCTCCTCACCACCCTCTGGGCCTGGCCGTTGAGCCCATTTTCAGTCCGTGCTGATGGCTCCTGACCATCTTCTTGTTGGGTACGACCCCCTGGTGGGCTTTGGCTTGCTTCAACCCAACCCCGCGCCTCAGACAATGTCTATATCTTCCTCCTGTGTCACCTGTCCCTGCTTCCACCTCTTGTACATGTCCCTCTTGTCCTTGAGCTCGGGCAGGAGCTTGTCCATGTGGACCTCCGGCCACCTTCCTTCATCTCCTGCCTGTCAGGATGGCCTGTTGTTTGGCTCGGAGAAGATGATCCTTGAAAATCAGCCAGCTCTCCTGCACCCCTCTTCTCTCCAGAGCTGTATCCCATGGGATTCTTCCAAGCAGGTTCCTGAAGAGGCCAGATTCTTCTCTCCTGAAGTGTCCAGGGTGGTGATCCTGCTTCCTGCCCAGCTCCGTTCTCTCAGGATCTTGAGCTCCACCATCCCGTGGTCACTGCAGCCAAGGCTGCCCCTGACTTTCTTGTCTCCAACCAGCTCGTCCTGGTTTGTAAGCGGGAGGTCCGGTGGAGCACCCCTTCTCGGTGGCTCCTCAGCGCCTGGCTCAGGAAGCCATCCCCCAGGCCACCCCTGGAGCGGTGGGTCCAGTTGTGGTCCCCACAAGCTGGGAAGGATGCGGCCAGACTGGAGAGGGTCCCAAGGAGGCCAGGAGGATGGTCAAAGGGCTGGAGAACCTGCTCTAGGAGAAGGGACTGAAGGAGTTGGGTCTCTTCTCCCTGGAGAGGAGGAGGCTTGGGGGGGACCTCGTCGCAGTAGTCCAGTACTCAAAGGGTGGAGGCTTTCAAGGAGCCGTGTGGAGAAGACAAGGGGCAACGGGTACGAGTTGCACCGGGAGAGGTTTCATCTCAACTGAGGTTGTACAGTGAGACCAGTTGTTCACTGGAAGAATGTCCCTGGGGACGCGGTGGAGGCCCCATGGCTGGAGGTTCTCCAGGTGAACCTGGATGGGGTGCGAGATCATCCCACCCAGGCTCCTTTCCACGCAGAAGGTTGGACCCGGATCTTTCCAGGGCCAACTTGGGCTGTCCTACGGGTCTGTGATGGACAGCGTCCGTCCCTGGGGACTTCCCAGATGCCGCCCACCGGCTCTGACCCGGGCACGCTTGTCCCCGCTTGATTTACAAGCCACCGGGAGAACGTACTCGATGGCCTCCCCCGGCCAGGAGCTCTGAACCTGTTGGGTGGCTTTGGGCTTCCCCTCGCTGCGCGTGGCCGCGCGGGCGGGGGTTGAACGGGGGGTCATCTTCTGGGCAGGGATCCTTGGTGTCCTCCTGGAGGCTCCTGCTCGGCCGCGGAGAGGGCGAACGCTCCCGAGGCCGCTGTTTGGTCAAACCCACCTCGTTTGCCGTGAGGGACGGGTGTCTTTGCCGCTCCGCCCGGCCATGGAGCCCCCGGGGGGCTGGAAAGCCCCGGCTGGGGGGCAGGGCAGTGTCTGCACCCGGCCCCGTGGGAGCGCGGGGGCGAGAAACCCCACGCGCCGTCACCCTGCGTCCCCGTTGACCCCACCTCGGCCCTGGGGGGGTCACCTTGAGGTGCACCTTGCCCGGCGCGGTGGTGGGCCCAGCACCCTCCGTGGCCGCGTTGTGACTCGGCGCCACCCCTGTCCCCGCTGTCACCCTCCCCGGGCATGCGGTGCCCTCCCGGGGGACCGCTGTGGCAGGGGGACCCCGAACCCTGTGGCCTCCCTTGTGCTGAGCCCTGGGTCACCAGCAGCACCCGTCCCTGGTGCTGGCACAGCTGTGCCGGTGGCCTGGGGACCAAAAGGGGGACAGACTCTGCTCCCGGCAGGATTTGGCCCCCCGGGAATTTCCCGAGGGCACAGGGGGAAGCGTCAAGCCGCGGGCCCGCCCGTGACGGCGCTGCTGGCACGTCCCGGGCAGCTCCCATAAAAGGGCTCCCCGGCACGGTGGGTGGCAGGAGGCAGGATGGGGCCGTGCCGAGCCGTGCCGCTGCCGCTGCTGCTCCTGGGGCTGGCGCTGGCCAGAGCCACCACACCGGGGCCGGCCGGATCCACGCTGGCCATGGCCGGATCCGTCCCGCCATCCCCGCCAGGGCTCTGGGCCGTGGGCTACGAGGACGCCGTCTCGGCGGCCGTGGAGCTGCTCAACGCGAGGGCCGTCAGTCCCTACGTGCTGCGGCTCCGGGAGGCGAAGCCCCAGCCCGGCTGGGTGAGTGCCCGGCTCCTCCGGCCCGGGAGCTGTGCCGGGGCCGGCGGTGCAGGATCTGGCCCTTCTCGAGGCTGGCTCCTGCCCGTTTTGGGGCTGAATCAGCCTTTTTTGGGGTTGAGTCCGACCCCCTGCGGGGATGGAGCCCACCCAACTTGGGGCTGAGTCTGCCCCGTCTCCGGGCTGGATGCGGCCCCTCTCGGGGGGCTGGATCCGGCCCGTTTTGGGGCTGGGGGGTCCCTGACGGTTCCTGTCCCCTCTGCCAGGCCGGGGACCTGCAGCGCCGGCAGGAGCTGAGCTTCATCATCGAGGAGACGGTGTGCCGGGCGCCGGGGACGGCCACCGCCGCCTGCAAGACCCGCTGGCTCGGGGTGAGGCTTCGGCCCACGGGGCCGCCCACTGCCGTCCCCAACGGGGAGCAGCCGGTGGGGAAACTGAGGCACGGGGGGGGGGGTGGTGGTTTGGGGGCTCCTCTCGGCCTCGTCTTCCCCGCGTCCCCCTCTGCTTCCCCACAGGCGGTGAGTTGGTGCCGGGGCTTTGTCTTCCTCGAGGGGCAGCAGCCCACGGTCGAGCTGTCCTGCGAGAGGGTGCCCGCCGTGGTAAGGAGGTGCCCGAAATGGCACCGTCCCCACCGCGTCCCCTGGCTTCGCCATCCGCTCCCCTCCCCGGCTGCCGGGGGGCGCGTCCCCGGGGGTCACCCAGACCCCCACCCCTCTCCCAGGGTTTCACGCTGCTGCTTCTCCTCCCAGCTCAGCCGTATCCGGACGTCCAAGCTTACGGACATTTTTGCCAGGATCAAGGAACGTATCAGGGGCTTCTTCCAGTGCGGGAAGATCTGGATCCGTGACAAGCTCAACCTGAGAAAGCCCGACGCCTGAGCGGGGACGCCGTGTCCCCCCCACTGTGTCCCCCCCGCTGTGTCCCCCTGCCATGTCCCCGCCCGGGCGCTCTGCTTGCAATAAACGTCCCTGCAACGCTCCCAGTGTCACCCCGGTCCCTGCGGGTCCCTGCGCCGCCCTGTGCCCCCTGCGCCCCGCCGGGGAGCGGGGACGGTCCCCGAGGGCTCGCCCTCCAACAGCCCCCCCGTGCCCAGCCCAGGGGCTCCCAGGGCTGGGGACACCCCGGGCAGCGGGGCCGTGTCCCCGAGGGGCACCAGCCGTGCCACCGCCCGCACGTGGGACGTGTCCCAGCGGCGGCTCGGGACCCCCCCCGCCCCGCGCGTCCCCCCCCAGAAAACTGCCACCCTGCGGGCTGGGGCCCGGCGTTTCCGGAGGGGGGGAGCCGAGCCCCGGGGCGGGTTCCCCGACCTCCCGCGGGGGATAAAAGGGGAGCCGGGGGCGGCCGTGGGGACGAGGATGCCGAGCTCGTGGGCGCTGGTGCTGGCGGTGCTGGGGGGGGGCCTGCGCCCTCCCCGCCCCCCCCCCCCTCGCCTACACACAGGCGCTGGCCCAGGCCGTCGACGCCTTCAACCAGGGCCCCGAGGTGCAGAACGCCTACAGGCTGCTCAGCGCCGACCCCGAGCCCGCCCCGGTGAGTGCCCCCCTCGGGATCCCCCCCTCGGGATCCCCCACTCGGGATCCCCCGCTCGCCACCCCCCACTCGTCACCCCCCCACCCATGATCCTCCCACTCGTGATACCCAACTCAAGCCGCTCAGCGCTGACCCCGAGCCCGCCACGTCCCCGTGGGGACATCGGGGGGGGGCACCCCAGCACCTACGCCTGGGGGTGGGTTCAGGGGTGCGGGTGGGAGGCAGGGGGATGCCCCCCCCGGGGCTGGCTCTGGGTGCCCGGTGGTGGGTGCCGTCTCTCCCTGGTGGGTGCCACCGCGCTGTCCCCGTCCCCGTCCCCGCAGGACGTCCAGCTCAGCTCCCTGCAGCGCCTCAACTTCACCATCATGGAGACGCGATGCCCGGCGCGCTCGGGCGCCCGCCCCGACGCCTGCGAGTTCAAGGAGGATGGGGTGAGAGTCTTGGGGGGCTCGGGGGGGGGGGTCACCCACCTCCCCTGGGGTCCCCAGCCTGGGGACGGTCCCCCCACACGTCCCCCCGCTCTCCGCAGCTCATCAAGGACTGCTCCGCGCCCGTGTCCCAGCGTGGCAGCCGCCCTGCGCTCGATGTCACCTGTGTGGACTCCACCGTGGATGTGAGCTGGGGGATCCCGGGGGGGGCACACGCTGTGGGGTGCAGCCCCAGGGCCTGGAGGGGAGATTTGGGGGCTCCCTATGGTCCCTCCCACCCCGTGACGCCTCCTCTCCCCACAGCCCGTCCGTGTCAAGCGCTTCTGGCCACTGCTGGCCGTGGCCATCAAGACAGTGTCCACCGGCCTCTTCAAGGCCCTCGTGAGGAAATGACCCCCCCCTCGAGGGGCCGCCATCTTGGGGACCCCCCCCTCGACACCCCCTCCCCACATAAAGCTGCTTCCCGGCCCCGCTGTGCCTTTTTTTACCGCCGTCACCCCGCCGGGGACTGGGGACATGCGGGGTGGGGGGTGACGCTGATGGAGGAGGGTCCTGGGGTGGGGGGAGCAGGGTCGGCCCCCTGGGTCGGGCACTGCCGACTCCCCGGGGCCCCTCCCTGGCACTGGCCTCGTGTGGGGACTCATGCCCCCGGGACTGGGTCCCCCACGGTGCCCCGAGACACCTTGGAGGCCAGAGGGTCCCCCGGGAGCCTGTGGCAGCCACGGGGACCCTATGGGCGTGCGTGTGGGGCACAAGCCCACGGGACCACTGGCCCCTTGCAGGGGTGGAGGGGACGGGAGGGGACAGGAAGGGACATCCCCAGGGTCCCACAGGGCCACTGGAGCGGGGGCTGCAGCCATGACCCCGGGATGGCCACTCCGGGGTCACGGGGGCCCCCGTGCACCCTGTCCCCATGTCCCACGTCCCCGTCCCAAACCGCCAGTGACGGCCCCGGTGGCATGGCCAACGTTGGTGCCTGGACCCCCCCCGGGGCAGGGCTGCGCCATAGGGGTCCCTCGGGAGCTGCACCCCCCATCCCTTCTCCTGCAGCTCCCCGGGGGACACGCAGCCCCAGTGCCCCCCCCGCCTTCCCTCTGCCGACGCCACCCGTTTGGGGGACAAACCGCCGTGGGGACAATGACGCTGTGGGGATGATGGGGGGTGGGATGTGAACGGCTTCTTTTGGGGTGTGTGGGGGACGCCCTGGGGGCTCCCCGGAGCAAAACCGGACCCTGTCCCCAAGGCCGACCCCATGTCCCCTTGGGGCCAAGCCCTTGATCCCCAAGGTGGGGGGGGTGGGATGTGGGGCCACACATGAGGACGGCAAACGACGCGGGGAGAGGAGCCCAGCCTGCGCCCCCTCCCCGTGTGCCTCAGTTTCCCCCCCGCACCCCGGGAGGCAGCGAGGAGCCCGGCTGGCGCACGCCGGCCCTGACCGGCACATTTATTCGTTCAGCCCAGGCGGACGCCGGTGCGGACGTGGATGTGGATCCTGGGCCGAAAGCGCCGGATCCTGCTCAGGAAGCGCCCGAACCGGCCCCGCTGGACGAGAACCGGCTGCCGGAGGGACAATGGGGTCACCGGGGTGGGGGGGCTGCTTGGGACCCCGCACCCGGGACCCCAACCAGGACCCCGCACCCGGGATCCCGCGCCCAGGAGCCTGCACCCAGGTCCCCACAGCTGGGACCCCACCCAGGACCCCACGCCTGGCACCCCGCACCCAGGTCCCCACAGCTGGGACCCCACCTGCGGACCCTGCACCTGGGACCCCACCCAAGACCCCCCACCCGGGACCCCCCGGGTGTCCCAGGATCCCCACACCCAGCACCCCCACACCCAGCACCCCACACCTAGGACCCCATACCCGGGTGCCCCAGGACCCCCCACCCAGGACCCAACGCCCAGGACCACCTGGTGCCCCAGGACCCCACTCCCAGGACCCTCCGGGTGTCCCAGGACTCCACACCCAGCACCCCACTCCCAGGACCCCTGGGTGCCCCAGAACCCCCCCCCACCCAGCACCCCACTCCCAGGACCCCCCAGGTGCCCCAGGACCCCCCGGGTGCCCCAGGACCCCCCATCCCACCCTCCACCACCTGCGGGCTGGAGCCACGGTGGCGGGACTGGGACATCGGGGTGTCCCTTTTGAGGGCAGCGGACCCCAAGAGCCGGGGCAGGAGGAAGGACACCGACACCCCGCGCCCCACCCACGGGTGCCCCCCTCCACGGTCGGTGGGCGCCGGGGGCGGGTGCTGCCCCCCTGGCCCCCCACTCACGTTGGCGGAGGCGTCGGTGCAGCGCAGGTCGATGTCGGGGGAGCCCTGCAGGAACTGCACCGGCCCCGAGCACTCCTTGATGACCTGTTGGGGGGGACACCCAGCGTCACCCCAGTGTCCCCCCCATCCTCATCCTCATCCTCATCATCCTCATCCTCATCCTCACCCCGCTCTCCTTGAATTCGCAGTCGTCGAGGTTCACGCGGGCGCTCGGGGCGCACTCCGTCTCCATCATGGTGAAGTTGAGTCCCCGCAGCGTGCTCAGCTCGACGCCCTGCGGGGTCATGAGTGGGGGGGTCCTGAGCGGGTGAAGGTCCCGAGTGGGGGGCTCGAGTGGGTGGGAGCTGCGCCTGAGGGGGTCACGAGCGGATGGGGAGTCGGGAGCAGGGTCAGGAGTGGGCGGGTGGACCACAAACGGGGGGTCACGAGCGAGTGGGGGGTCATGGGTGAGTGGGGGCTCATGAGTGGGTGGGGTGGAGAGTGGGGGTGAGGAGTGGGGGGAGTGTCACACATAGGGCGGCACCCGCCGGGGCGGGTTTGGGGTCGGCGCTGAGCGGCTTGAGTTGGGGATCCTGAGGGGGGGATCCCGAGGGGGGCACTCACCGGGGCGGGCTCGGGGTCGGCGCTGAGCAGCCTGTAGGCGTTCTGCACCTCGGGGCCCTGGTTGAAGGCGTCGACGGCCTGGGCCAGCGCCTGGGTGTAGGCGAGGGGGGCGGGGGCGGGGAGGGCGCAGGCCCCCCCCAGCACCGCCAGCACCAGCGCCCACGAGCTCGGCATCCTCGTCCCCACGGCCGCCCCCGGCTCCCCTTTTATCCCCCGCAGGAGGTCGGGGAACCCGCCCCGGGGCTCGGCTCCCCCCCTCCGGAAACGCCGGGCCCCAGCCCGCAGGGTGGCAGTTTTCTGGGGGGGGACGCGCGGGGCGGGGGGGTCCCGAGGCGCCGCTGGGACACGTCCCACGTGCGGGCGGTGGCACGGCTGGTGCCCCTCGGGGACACGGTCCCGCTGCCCGGGGTGTCCCCAGCCCTGGGAGCCCCTGGGCTGGGCACGGGGGGGCTGTGGGAGCGTGAGCCCTTGGGGACCGTCCCCGCTCCCCGGCGGGGCGCAGGGGGCACAGGGACCCGCAGGGACCCTGTCCTGGGGTCGGCCGGGACGGAGCTGGTTGTGTCTGCAGCAGGTGCCGGGTTTGGGCTCAGTGTGAGCAGACGGTGACACCGCGCTGGGGTTGCCGGGTGCTGCTGAACCACCCAGGACGTTTTGCAGCTTCCCGGGTTCTGCTGACGTGCAGGTGCCAAAACCTGGGGGGGCAGAGCCGGAACAGTTGATCCCAACTGGCCAGAGAGAGTATCCCATAGCAGAGCCGGCACGGCCGGGATCAGTGCGGGTCGGCCGGGGGCCACTGGGCTTTTAGACCCTCGGTGCCTTAACCCTTGAGCTTCCCTTGGGGCGGCTTTTTGTTTCCCTTTCCTTTTCATTTGGCTGTTGGTTCCCTCGCCTGCTCTCTCTGGAACTGGCTGTTCTGGGATAGCTGGGGGGGATACCCCTGCTCCCTGCCTGCTGCTCGGGACGGGCTGTGTCGGTCGTTGGGTGGTGAGAAACTGTGCATCGTTTGTTTCATATATTCTCTTATCCTTATAGATATTATTACCATTATTAATATATTGTTATATTTCTCCTTTGCTGTCCTGGTGAGCTGCTTTTATCTCATCCCGCGCGTTTCCCTTTCTCTCCGATTCTCCTCCCCAGCCCAGCAGGGAGGGGGGCAGCGAGTGAGCGGCCGCATGGTGCTGGGTGACAGTTTGGGGTTAAACCCCGACCGTCCTTTGTGACGCCCAACGTGGGGCTCGCGAGGGGCCCGGCCAGCCCAGCCGAGAGAGCGTCAGACGGAGGGTCCAGGGTTTGAAGCCCCCGGTCAGGCTCACAGGGTTGGGATAACAACAGACGTGACCGAGGGCGTTACACCCACGTTATGAGCACCCCGGTATCGCTGTGGTTGCCGCTACTCACAGGGTTGGTTCATTTCTTGAGGGTTGTTCTCAGCGCGGCGCCGTGCAGCGCCTCACCGGCTGTTCACGCTGTTTGTCCGTGTTTAGGGGGGGTTTGTCACCTCCGGGCCTTGCATTAAGGTTATTGCTTCGGCGGGTGCTTCAGCACTGGCTCGTGGCGTGGCAAAATCACTGGTGTTTAGAGCAGTTTCTACCTGTATTCACGTACGGGGGGGGATGTGCAGAACGGAGCGGCACCGCCGGTTACAGCTCCGTACTTCGGGAGCAATCGGGTGGGCGCTATCCGTAATTATTCCTTTGTTTTTCCCTTCCCAGGGGTCACCAGGGGGAAACGTCCTCCTTGGCTTTCCCTGTCCCCGCCTGGGTGAAAACGCCTGCCTTTGCTTTCCCGCTGCCCTCCTGGTTCGTCACGGGAGTTTCTGGGAACTTGGGATCTCTCTGGGACGTTTGGCCCCGCTTGCTGCTCCTAGTACTGGGAATAAATTTGTGTCAAATCTTGCTTGAGCTCAGAAGCCGGTGCAGACGGAGGCACAGGCCCACCCCAGTTCCCCGCTACAGCCCCCGCGGCCGCGCCGTCCCCCGCCACGGGCACCGGGGCTGCTCCGCTCCTCCCTACACGGGCACCGCAGCTGCCCCGGCCCCGACCCCCGCCACAGCCACCGCGGCCGCCCCCGGTCCCGCCAGGGCCCCCGCGACCATCCCAGCCCCCGCTGCGGCCCCTGCGGCCGCGCCAGCCCCCGCCATGGGCGCTGTAGCTGCTGCACCCCCCGCTGCGGGCACCGCAGCTGCCCCAGTCCCTGCCATGGGCACTGCGGCCGTTCCAGCCCCAGCCTTGAGCACCGCGGCTGCTGTGACAGGCGCTGCAGATCCACCCGTGCCAGTATCGGTCGCCCCTGTCGTGGTTTAACCCCAAATTGTCACCCCATACCCCGCAGCTGCTCGCTCACACCACCCCCCCCCCCCCCCCCGCTGGGCTGGGGAGGAGAATCGGAGAGAAAGGGAAACTCGCGGGATGAGATAAAAGCAGCTCACCAGGACAGCAAAGGAAAAATATAACAATATATTAATAATGGTAATAATATCTATAAGGATAAGAGAATATATGAAACAAACGATGCACGGGTTCTCACCACCCGACGACCGACACAGCCCGTCCCGAGCAGCAGGCAGGGAGCAGGGGTATCCCCCCCAGCTATCCCAGAACAGCCAGTTCCAGAGAGAGCAGGCGAGGGAACCAACAGCCAAATGAAAAGGAAAAACAGGGAAACAAAAAGCCGCCCCAAGGGAAGCTCAAGGGTTAAGGCAAGTTAAGGGTCTAAAAGCCCAGTGGCCCCCGGCCGACCCGCACTGATCCCGGCCGTGCCGGCTCTGCTATGGGATACTCACTCTGGCCAGTTGGGATCAACTATTCCGGCTCTGCCCCCCCAGGTTTTGGCACCTGCACGTCAGCAGAACCCGGGAAGCTGCAAAACGTCCTGGGTGGTTCAGCAGCACCCGGCAACCCCAGCGCGGTGTCACCGTCTGCTCACACTGAGCCCAAACCCGGCACCTGCTGCAGACACAACCAGCTCCGTCCCGGCCGACCCCAGGACAGGGTCCCTGCGCCGCCCTGTGCCCCCTGCGCCCCGCCGGGGAGCGGGGACGGTCCCCGAGGGCTCGCCCTCCCACAGCCCCCCCGTGCCCAGCCCAGGGGCTCCCAGGGCTGGGGACACCCCGGGCAGCGGGGCCGTGTCCCCGAGGGGCACCAGCCGTGCCACCGCCCGCACGTGGGACGCGTCCCAGCGGCGCCTCGGGACCCCCCCGCCCCACGCATGTCCCCCCCCCAAAAAACTGCCACCCTGCGGGCTGGGGCCCGGCGTTTCCGGAGGGGGGGAGCCGAGCCCCGGGGCGGGTTCCCCGACCTCCCGCGGGGGATAAAAGGGGAGCCGGGGGCGGCCGTGGGGACGAGGATGCCGAGCTCGTGGGCGCTGGTGCTGGCGGTGCTGGGGGGGGCCTGCGCCCTCCCCGCCCCCGCCCCCCTCGCCTACACCCAGGCGCTGGCCCAGGCCGTCGACGCCTTCAACCAGGGCCCCGAGGTGCAGAACGCCTACAGGCTGCTCAGCGCCGACCCCGAGCCCGCCCCGGTGAGTGCCCCCCTCGGGATCCCCCCCTCGGGATCCCCCACTTGTCACCCCCCACTCGGGATCCCCCGCTCGGGATCCCCAACTCAAGCCGCTCAGCGCCGACCCCAAACCCGCCCCGGCGGGTGCCGCCCTACGTGTGACACTCCCCCCACTCCTCACCCCCACTCTCCACCCCACCCACTCATGAGCCCCCACTCACCCATGACCCCCCACTCGCTCGTGACTCCCCGTTTGTGGTCCACCCGCCCACTCCTGACCCTGCTCCCGACTCCCCATCCGCTCATGACCCCCTCAGGCGCAGCTCCCACCCACTCGAGCCCCCCACTCGGGACCTTCACCCGCTCAGGCCCCCCCACTCGTGACCCCGCAGGGCGTCGAGCTGAGCACGCTGCGGGGACTCAACTTCACCATGATGGAGACGGAGTGCGCCCCGAGCGCCCGCGTGAACCTCGACGACTGCGAATTCAAGGAGAGCGGGGTGAGGATGAGGATGAGGATGAGGATGAGGATGAGGATGAGGATGAGGATGGGGGGGACACCGGGGTGACGCTGGGTGTCCCCCCAACAGGTCATCAAGGAGTGCTCGGGGCCGGTGCAGTTCCTGCAGGGCTCCCCCGACATCGACCTGCGCTGCACCGACGCCTCCGCCAACGTGAGTGGGGGGCCAGGGGGGCAGCACCCGCCCCCGGCGCCCGCTGACCGTGGAGGGGGGCACCCGTGGGTGGGGTGCGGGGTGTCGGTGTCCTTCCTCCTGCCCCGGCTCTTGGGGTCCGCTGCCCTCAAAAGGGACAGCCCGATGTCCCAGTCCCGCCACCGTGGCTCCAGCCCGCAGGTGGTGGAGGGTGGGATGGGGGGTCCTGGGGCACCCGGGGGGTCCTGGGGCACCTGGGGGGTCCTGGGAGTGGGGTGCTGGGTGGGGGGTCTTGGGGCACCCGGGGGGTCCTGGGAGTGGGGTGCTGGGTGTGGGGTCCTGGGATACCCGGAGGGTCCTGGGAGTGGGGTGCTGGGGCACCGGGGGGTCCTGTGCGTCGGGTCCTGGGTTGGGGGTCCTGGGTGGGGGGTCCTGGGGCACCCGGGTATGGGGTCCTAGGTGTGGGGTGCTGGGTGTGGGGGTGCTGGGTGTGAGGGTCCTGGGGCACCCGGGGGGTCCTAGGTGTGGGGTGCTGGGTGTGGGGGTGCTGGGTGTGGGGATCCTGGGACACCCGGGGGGTGCCGGGTGGGGGGTCTTGGGTGGGGTCCCGGGTGCAGGGTCCGCGGGTGGGGTCCCAGCTGTGGGGACCTGGGTGCGGGGTGCCAGGCGTGGGGTCCTGGGTGGGGTCCCTGGGTGGGGTCCCAGCTGTGGGGACCTGGGTGCAGGCTCCTGGGCGCGGGATCCCGGGTGCGGGGTCCTGGTTGGGGTCCCGGGTGCGGGGTCCCGAGCAGCCCCCCCATCCCGGTGACCCCGTTGTCCCTCCGGCAGCCGGTTCTCGTCCAGCGGGGCCGGTTCGGGCGCTTCCTGAGCAGGATCCGGCGCTTTCGGCCCAGGTTCACCTACTACATCCGCGCCGGCATCCGCCTGGGCTGAACGAATAAATGTGCCGGTCAGGGCCGGCGTGCGCCAGCCGGGCTCCTCGCTGCCTCCCGGGGTGCGGGGGGGAAACTGAGGCACACGGGGAGGGGGCGCAGGCTGGGCTCCTCTCCCCGCGTCGTTCGCCGTCCTCATGTGTGGCCCCACATCCCACCCCCCCCACCTTGGGGATCAAGGGCTTGGCCCCGAGGGGACATGGGGTCGGCCTTGGGGACAGGGTCCAGTTTTGCTCCGGGGAGCCCCCAGGGCGTCCCCCACACACCCCAAAAGAAGCCGTTCACATCCCACCCCCCATCATCCTCACGGCGTCATTGTCCCCACGGCGGTTTGTCCCCCAAACGGGTGGCGTCGGCAGAGGGAAGGCGGGGGGGGCACCGGGGCTGCGTGTCCCCCGGGGAGCTGCAGGAGAAGGGATGGGGGGTGCAGCTCCTGAGGGACCCCTATGGCGCGCTGTCGCGGTTTACGGCCAAATTGTCGCCCAGCACCATGCGGCCGCTCACTCACTCCCCCCCTCCCCGCTGGGCTGGGGAGGAGAATCCACTAAATCCAAACCACGGCAGCTGCTGGAGACAAAACCAGCTCCGTCCCGGCCGAAACCCGGACAGGGCCCACCCCTTACGCCACAGCAGTTACGTCACGCTCAGGTCTCTCACCTCCCAGTTAACCGCTGCCGCTTTATGGCACACCCCCCCCATTCCCTTGGCCTCCGGACCGTCCCTCCGAAGCGTCTGTGGGGCTCCCCCAGCCCACCATTCCGGGTCCGTCTGCCCCGCCAGGCTCTCAGGGCTGAGGGACGGTGCGCGGCGGCGGGTCGCGGCGCGCGGCAGCTGGAGCTCGGAGCCGCCGCGTCTGGCCCGGCCGGGGCAGCTGGGCCGCAGTCGGCAGGTCGAGGGTGTCGATCTCGCCTGGGCGCCAGCGGCTGAAGGCAGCGCTGGTCCCGTCGCTGCTGCGCTTCGCTCGGTCTCACCAGAGTTCGCTCTTCATTGCGTCGGGCGGTTCTCACCGTAACGCCTTTGGTACAGAGCACAGCTATAGAAATGATTCTGTACATGATGATATCCAATATTTGCATTATCTAAATGACTATACACAGTATATTACAGCGATTAACATCACACAGTTCAGACTATTGGCTATTTTCACCTAAAATCAGATCCCCTCGAGGTGCACATCGGACTTCTCCACCCTCCTGCGTCACCCACCAAGCGCAGCCGGGCCCTGAGCGACGGCAATCCCACGGATGGGGTTGCCTTTGCCCGAGGCAGGAATAACCCCGACCGGCTTCCCCGGCGCGGTTTTTACACGCACCGCAGGGACGTTGTCCCCTTCTCCAGCACCAAAGGCTGTGGCTGGGCAGGGCCAGCTCGGTTGGTGGAGCCCCTGGCGTTGACTGACCAGGTGGCTTTTGCTAAACGTGTGTCCCAGTGCTGGGAGGTGCCCCCACCCATCGCCCACTCGCTGCCGCGCTCCTTGGCCCAGGGGTCTATGAGGGTGTTTCGGAAATGAGTCCCGTTGTCCAACTCAGTCCTTCCTGGGAGCCGTGTCGCCATCAGCCGAGCATCTCGAGGCCCAGGAGGGCGTTCCGGGCGGTGGCACGGGAGATGTGTCCAGCCATCCCGTGGTTGCTTCCACCACTGTGAGCACGTGGCGCTGCCTCGGCGGGTCTGTGGGGGTGGGACAGAATCGCTCTGCCAGGCCCCCCCGTGTTTCCATTCCAGCCATCGTCCTCCACACCAGAGAGGTTTCACTGCTTGGCTTCCTTGATCGCGGCGCACGTTTCACACCCACGGACAACCTGTGCGATAGCGTCCATGGTCAAGCCCACCCCTCGGTCACGAGCCCGTCTGTGTGTCGCATCTGTCCCCTGATGGCCCGAGGTGTCCTGGGCCCACCGAGCTGGGAATCATTCACCCTTACGTTGCCAGTCCAGACCCACCTGCGCCACTTCAGTCCCAGCAGCCTGACCCACTGCGGGTTGGTCTGATGTTCCTCGGTGGCCCCGCTCTTGGGTACGTGGGCATCTACGTGGTGGACTTTCATAGCCAGCTTCTCCAGCCGGGCAGCAACATCTTGCCGCAGTTGGGCAGCCGGGATGGGTTTGCCTCTGCGCTGCCAGTCGCTCTGCTGCCATTGCTGTAACCGCCCCACAGGGCATTCGCCACCGCCCAGGAGTGGGTGCAGGGACAGAGCACGGGCCACTTCTCTCGCTCAGCAATGTCTAAAGGCGGCTGGATGGCTTCCACCTCTGCAAACTGACCCCATTCACCTTGTCCCTCAGTGGCATCTGCGACTCGTCGTGTAGGACTCCGCACGGCAGCTTTCCCCCTTCGATGCTTTCCCACAACGCGACAGGGCCCAGCAGTGACCAGGGCAGGTTCCTTCTCATTTTCTGGCAGTTCATTGTACGGTGGGGCCTCTTCAGCACGTGTCACCTCTTCCTCTGCCGACATTCCAAAATCGGGAACTCAAAGAGGACAGGTCCTACTCGCCACCTGTACGGAGCAGAATCTCAGCTGTTAGGAGATCATTTTCCCCTGCTCAAGAGAGACAGTACACACGGTGAGGTACCCTGTGGTTTTACCTCCGTAACCGTGGAGAGGACGTGAGGAAGGGGGATGGAAAACCCACCTCAACCCCAGAGGCAAGGGTACGTGAGCTGAAGAAGAAAACAGCCACAAATAAGGGTTCTTCCAGGAAAGGTGCTGCTCCGGTCTCCAGTGGGCAGTTCCCCAGATGGGGCAGAAGGGCTTCTGAGTCGTACTTCCAAGAAATGAGAAACAGGGATGAGACTCGACCCCACGTGTCCCACACGAACCCACTGGTTGACAGCGGGTATTATAATCAGAATTAGAGGGGCCCTGCCTCCAGCCAGGGGGAGGAGAGGGACAACCGAGTTTCCTGGGCTGTGGATTCGATGGCCGGGCACATCAGCCCCCCAGAAGTACAAGGCTCTGGTGGACACTGGTGCCCAGGGCACCCCAATGCCATTGAGCTATAGAGGGGCCGAACACGTTTCTATTTCTGGAGTAACAGGGGGGCCAAGAGTTCACTCTACTGGAGGCCGAAGTGAGCCTGACTGGGAACCAGTGGCAAAGGGCCCCCGTTGTGACTGGCCCGGATGCTCCGTGCATCCTTGGCACAGACTCCCTCAGGAGAGGGCATTTCAAGCACCCAAAAGGCCACCGGTGGGCTTTTGGTGTAGCTGCTGTGGAGACAGAGGACATTAAGCAGCTGTCCACCTTGCCCGGTCTCTCAGAGGATCCTTCCATTGTGGGGTTGCTGAGGGTCAAAGAGCAACAGGTACCAGTTGCTACCAGGACGGTGCACCGACGGCAATATCGCACCCACCGAGACTCCCTGACCCCGTCCATGAGCTGATCCATCAACTGGAGAGCCAAGGAGTGATCAGCAAGACTCGCTCGCCCTTTAACAGTCCTATATGGCCAGGGCAGAAATCAAATGGAGAATGGAGATGAACGGTGGACTATTGTGGCCTGAATGAAGTCACACCACCACTGAGTGCTGCCATGCTGGACATGCTAGAACTTCAGTAGGAGCTGGAGCCCAAGGCAGCCAAGTGGTATGCCACCACTGACATTGCCAACGCTGCCTTCTCCATCCCTTGGGCAGCAGAGTGCAGGCCCCAGCTGGCTTTCACCTGGAGGGGCGTCCAGTGCCCCTGGAACCGACTGCCCCAGGGGTGGAAACACAGCCCCACCTTGGCCATGGGCTGATCCAGACTGCACTGGAACAGGGTGGAGCTCCGGAACACCTGCAATACATCGATGGCATCATCGTGTGGGGCAACACAGCAGCAGAGGTTTTGAGAAAGGGGAGAAAATAATCCAAATCCTTCTGAGAGCCGGTTTTGCCATAAAACGAGGTAAGGTCAAGGGACCTGCCCAGGAGATCCAGTTCCTAGGAGTCAAATGGCAAGAGGGACATCCTCAGATCCCAATGGACGTGATCAATAAGATAACGGCGATGTCTCCACCAACTACCAAAAAGGAGACCCAAGCTTTCTTAGGCGTTGTGGGTTTCACATGGGGCCCTGAGCAACGCCAAGCCTTGGGACAAATGAAACAGGAGATAGTTCATGCCGTAGCCCTTGGGCCAGTCCGGGCAGGGCAAGATGTTAAAACTGTGCTCTACCCCGCAGCCGGGGAGAACGGCCCTACCTGGAGCCTCTGGCAGAGAGCCCCAGGGGAGACTTGAGGTCGACCCCTGGGGTTTTGGAGCCGGGGATACAGAGGATCTGAGGCCGCTACACTCCAACTGAGAAAGAGATCTTGGCAGCGTGTGAAGGGGTTGGAGCTGCTCCGGAGGCGGTTGGTGCTGGAGCCCAGCTCCTCCTGGCACCCCGACTGCCGGTGCTGGGCTGGATGTTCCAAGGGAGAGTCCCCTCGACACATCATGCCACCGGTGCCACATGGAGTCAGTGGGTCGCACTGATCACACAACGAGCTCAAATAGGAAACCCCAGTCGCCCGGGAATCTTGGAAGTGATCACGGACTGGCCAGAAGGCAAAGATTTTGGAATGTCAACAGAGGAAGAGGTGACACGTGCTGAAGAGGCCCCACCGTACAATGAACTGCCAGAAAATGAGAAGGAACCTGCCCTGGTCACTGCTGGGCCCTGTCGCGTTGTGGGAAAGCATCGAAGGTGGAAAGCTGCCGTGCGGAGTCCTACACGACGAGTCGCAGACGCCACCGAGGGACAAGGTGAATGGGGTCAGTTTGCAGAGGTGGAAGCCATCCAGCCGCCTTTAGACATTGCTGAGCGAGAGAAGTGGCCCGTGCTCTGTCCCTGCACCCGCTCCTGGGCGGTGGCGAATGCCCTGTGGGGCGGTTACAGCAATGGCAGCAGAGCGACTGGCAGCGCAGAGGCAAACCCATCCCGGCTGCCCAACTGCGGCAAGATGTTGCTGCCCGGCTGGAGAAGCTGGCTATGGAAGTCCACCACGTAGACGCCCACGTACCCAAGAGCGGGGCCACCGAGGAACATCAGACCAACCCGCAGTGGGTCAGGCTGCTGGGACTGAAGTGGCGCAGGTGGGTCTGGACTGGCAACGTAAGGGTGAATGATTCCCAGCTCGGTGGGCCCAGGACACCTCGGGCCATCAGGGGAGAGATGCGACACACAGACGGGCTCGTGACCGAGGGGTGGGCTTGACCATGGACGCTATCGCACAGGTTATCCGTGAGTGTGAAACGTGCGCCGCGATCAAGCCAGCCGAGCGGTGAAACCTCTCTGGTGTGGAGGACGATGGCTGGAATGGAAATACGGGGGGGCCTGGCAGAGTGATTCTGTCCCACCCCCACAGACCCACCAAGGCAAGTCCCATGTGCTCACAGTGGTGGAAGCAGCCACGGGATGGCTGGACACATCTCCCGTGCCACCGCCCGGAACGCCCTCCTGGGCCTCGAGATGCTCGGCTGATGGCGACACGGCTCCCAGGAAGGATTGAGTTGGACAACGGGACTCATTTCCGAAACACCCTCATAGACCCCTGGGCCAAGGAGCGCGGCAGCGAGTGGGCGATGGGTGGGGGCACCTCCCAGCACTGGGACACACGTTTAGCAAAAGCCACCTGGTCAGTCAACGCCAGGGGCTCCACCAACCGAGCTGGCCCTGCCCAGCCACAGCCTTTGGTGCTGGAGAAGGGGACAACGTCCCTGCGGTGCGTGTAAAAACCGCGCCGGGGAAGCCGGTCGGGGTTATTCCTGCCTCGGGCAAAGGCAACCCCATCCGTGGGATTGCCGTCGCTCAGGGCCCGGCTGCGCTTGGTGGGTGACGCAGGAGGGTGGAGAAGTCCGATGTGCACCTCGAGGGGATCTGATTTTACGTGAAAATAGCCAATAGTCTGAACTGTGTGATGTTAATCGCTGTAATATACTGTGTATAGTCATTTAGATAATGCAAATATTGGATATCATCATGTACGGAATCATTTCTATAGCTGTGCTCTGTACCAAAGGCGTTACGGTGAGAACCGCCCGACGCAATGAAGAGCGAACTCTGGTGAGACCGAGCGAAGCGCAGCAGCGACGGGACCAGCGCTGACTTCAGCCGCTGGCGCCCAGGCGAGATCGACACCCTCGACCTGCCGACTGCGGCCCAGCTGCCCCGGCCGGGCCAGACGCGGCGGCTCCGAGCTCCAGCTGCCGCGCGCCGCGACCTGCCGCCGCGCACCGTCCCTCAGCCCTGAGAGCCTGGCGGGGCAGACGGACCCGGAATGGTGGGCTGGGGGAGCCCCACAGACGCTTCGGAGGGACGGTCCGGAGGCCAAGGGAATGGGGGGGGTGTGCCATAAAGCGGCAGCGGTTAACTGGGAGGTGAGAGACCTGAGCGTGACGTAACTGCTGTGGCGTAAGGGGTGGGCCCTGTCCGGGTTTCGGCCGGGACGGAGCTGGTTTTGTCTCCAGCAGCTGCCGTGGTTTGGATTTAGTGGATTCTCCTCCCCAGCCCAGTGGGGAGGGGGGGAGTGAGTGAGCGGCCGCATGGTGCTGGGCGACAATTTGGTCGTAAACCACGACAGTGCGCCATAGGGGTCCCTCGGGAGCTGCACCCCCCATCCCTTCTCCTGCAGCTCCCCGGGGGACACGCAGCCCCGGTGCCCCCCCGCCTTCCCTCTGGCGACGCCACCCGTTTGGGGGACAAACCGCCGTGGGGACAATGACGCCGTGAGGATGGTGGGGGGTGGGATGTGAACGGCTTCTTTTGGGGGGCGGGGGGGACGCCCTGGGGGCTCCCCGGAGCAAAACCGGACCCTGTCCCCAAGGCCGACCCCACGTCCCCTTGGGGCCAAGCCCTTGATCCCCAAGGTGGGGGGGGTGGGATGTGGGGCCACACATGAGGACGGCGAACGACGCGGGGAGAGGAGCCCAGCCTGCGCCCCCTCCCCGTGTGCCTCAGTTTCCCCCCCGCACCCCGGGAGGCAGCGAGGAGCCCGGCTGGCGCACGCCGGCCCTGACCGGCACATTTATTCGTTCAGCCCAGGCGGACGCTGGCGCTGGCGCTGGCGCGGACGCGGATGTGGATCCTGGGCCGAAAGCGCCGGATCCTGCTCAGGAAGCGCCCGAACCGGCCCCGCTGGACGAGAACCGGCTGCCGGAGGGACAACGGGGTCACCGGGGTGGGGGGGCTGCTCGGGACCCCGCACCCGGGACCCCAACCAGGACCCCGCACCCGGGATCCCGCGCCCAGGAGCCTGCACCCAGGTCCCCACAGCTGGGACCCCACCCAGGGACCCCACCCAGGACCCCACGCCTGGCACCCCGCACCCAGGTCCCTGCACCTGGGACACCCCCCAAGACCCCCCACCCGGGACCCCCCACCCAGGAGCCCACACCGGGGACCCCACCCGGGACCCCACACTCAGGACGCCGCACCCAGCACCCTTCACCCAAGTCCCTGCACCCGGGAATCACACTTGGGACCCCATACCTGGGACCCCACACCCAGGTCCCTGCTCACAGGACCCCACAGCTGGGACCCCCCAGTGCCCCAGGACCCCCTACACCAGCACCCCACTCCCAGGACTCCCAGGTGCTCCAGGACCCCCCACCCAGGACCCCCCACCCAGGACCTGCCAGTGCCCCAGGACCCCACTCCCAGGACCCCACTCCCAGGACCCCCTGGTGCCCCAGGATCCCCCCCACCCAGCACCCCACTCCCAGGACCCCCAGGTGCCCCAGCACCCCACTCCCAGGACCCCCCAGGTGCCCCAGGACCCCCTGGGTGCCCCAGGACCCCACACCCAGCACCCCACTCCCAGGACCCCCCAGGTGCCCCAGGACCCCCCATCCCACCCTCCACCACCCGCGGGCTGGAGCCACGGTGGCGGGACTGGGACATCGGGCTGTCCCTTTTGAGGGCAGCGGACCCCAAGAGCCGGGGCAGGAGGAAGGACACCGACACCCCGCGCCCCACCCACGGGTGCCCCCCTCCACGGTCAGCGGGCGCCGGGGGCGGGTGCTGCCCCCCTGGCCCCCCACTCACGTTGGCGGAGGCGTCGGTGCAGCGCAGGTCGATGTCGGGGGAGCCCTGCAGGAACTGCACCGGCCCCGAGCACTCCTTGATGACCTGTTGGGGGGGACACCCAGCGTCACCCCGGTGTCCCCCCCATCCTCATCCTCATCCTCATCCTCATCCTCATCCTCATCCTCACCCCGCTCTCCTTGAATTCGCAGTCGTCGAGGTTCACGCGGGTGCTCGGGGCGCACTCCGTCTCCATCATGGTGAAGTTGAGTCCCCGCAGCGTGCTCAGCTCGACGCCCTGCGGGGTCACGAGTGGGGGGGTCCTGAGCGGGTGAAGGTCCCGAGTGGGGGGCTCGAGTGGGTGGGAGCTGCGCCTGAGGGGGTCACGAGCGGATGGGGAGTCGGGAGCAGGGTCAGGAGTGGGCGGGTGGACCACAAACGGGGGGTCACGAGCGAGTGGGGGGTCATGGGTGAGTGGGGGCTCATGAGTGGGTGGGGTGGAGAGTGGGGGTGAGGAGTGGGGGGAGTGTCACACGTAGGGCGGCACCCGCCGGGGCGGGTTTGGGGTTGGCGCTGAGCGGCTTGAGTTGGGGATCCCGAGTGGGGGGTGACAAGTGGGGGATCCCGAGGGGGGGATCCCGAGGGGGGCACTCACCGGGGCGGGCTCGGGGTCGGCGCTGAGCAGCCTGTAGGCGTTCTGCACCTCGGGGCCCTGGTTGAAGGCGTCGACGGCCTGGGCCAGCGCCTGGGTGTAGGCGAGGGGGGCGGGGGCGGGGAGGGCGCAGGCCCCCCCCAGCACCGCCAGCACCAGCGCCCACGAGCTCGGCATCCTCGTCCCCACGGCCGCCCCCGGCTCCCCTTTTATCCCCCGCGGGAGGTCGGGGAACCCGCCCCGGGGCTCGGCTCCCCCCCTCCGGAAACGCCGGGCCCCAGCCCGCAGGGTGGCAGTTTTTTGGGGGGGACACGCGCGGGGCGGGGGGGTCCCGAGGCGCTGCTGGGACACGTCCCACGTGCGGGCGGTGGCACAGCTGGTGCCCCTCGGGGACACGGCCCCGCTGCCCGGGGTGTCCCCAGCCCTGGGAGCCCCTGGGCTGGGCACGGGGGGGCTGTGGGAGCGCAAGCCCTCGGGGACCGTCCCCGCTCCCCGGCGGGGCGCAGGGGGCACAGGGCGGCGCAGGGACCCGCAGGGACCGGGGTGACACTGGGAGCGTTGCCCGTCTCGGGTTGGTGCCCCCCGGGTTTCCGCAACCCCGGGTTTCCCCATCCCTGTTGCCCAATGCCGGGGGGTGCCCCCCCCACCCCCCAACCTGTGTCACCCCCCACACGCACACGTAGGACCCCAAAATATCTTTATTCCGGCCCCGCAGGGGACAAGGGGCCACGGGATGTCCCCAGGAGGGACACGCCGGTGGGGGGCTGAGGACGCGGGGGTGGCCGCGAGGAGGAGGAAGAGGAGGAGGATGATGATGGGTGACCCGGGCTGGCGCCGAAGGCTCGCGGGGTGCCAGGGGAGCGGGGCTGGGTGCTGCCGCCGAGCTGCTGGGGGGAGAAATAAGGGTGGGCTTCACCCTGCAGCCAAAAAACGTCCCCAAAGTGTGTGTGGGGGACACGTCCCCACCACCGGCCCCCCAGGATGGGGGGACCCGCAGCCCTCACCGGCTCCTGGCCGCACTCCACCATCGACAGCGGCACGTCGGGCAGGAAGGCGAAGACGGAGACCTGGGCCGTGCACCGCTGTACCTGGGGGACGTGGCGACGCTGAGCGCCGCGGGGACACCCTTCCGTCCCCCTCCGCGGTGCGGGGGGACCCGCTCCCACGCTTACCCTGCCCGGCCGGGCTCGGCAGCCGGCGCCGCGGCGGTCGGGGAGGTTTTTGGGGCAGGCGGGCTGCCGGGCGGTGAAGTTGATGCTGAAATGGGTGCCCCAGTCGAACGTCTGCCGGGGGGAACGGACGGAGCCGTCGGTGCCTTCCCAACGCCGTCCGGGAAAGGGGTCCCTGCCGGGACGGGTGCCCGAGCCGGGGGGCACCCAGCTGCACCCACCCCATCGCCCACCCCGCTCCTACCGTCCTGGCGACTCCCAGCAGCTTGAGCAGCCTCAGCTCCTGCCCGTGGGTCTCCAGCACCGAACGCGCCAGGTCGCGGGGAGCCGGCAGCCCCGGTGGGACCGCGGCGCCCGCCGCCAGCAGCACGGCTCCCAGCACCAGCGCCATGCGCCCGGGGCAGAGCGGGAGGACGAGGGAATCGGCTCCGGCTCGGGAATCAGCTCTCGGCTCGGGAATCGGCTCTCGGCTCGGCTCGGGGCCCCCTGGCTTGGCCGGCTTCGCCGCCAGGATAAACACCGGGCCCCCGCCGCTGCGGGGAAGGGATCGGGTTGCCGGTGTTTTCCTTGGCACGGTGCCGTGGTGGGCGCTCGCCCAGGCATCGGCGCAGCCGGACCTGGCGGGGACGCGGCGATGCCGGAGGCTCGGCAGGGCCGATCCCCCTCCCGGCCCCTTCCCTTCGTCCGCTCCCAGTTTCGTGGCAGGACGGTACGACCGATGCCCCCGGGATCCAGCCAGCCACGCTCGACATCCCGCTCCTCCCGAGCCCGCAGAGAAGCATCCCCCCGGCTCCTATGGAAAGAAAAAGCAGGAGCCCCTCCCCTCTCCCTCTTTTTTTCCAGTTTTGGGGTTTTTTTTAAATCCCTCTTGCGCTGCTCAGAGCTCAGACTCGTCCAAACACCCCGTCCCCAAACGGCGATCACGCCAGCGTGCCCGGCAACCCTCCCCCCCTCGGCCAAAGACGCCACACCAGCCGGCCAGGGGATGAATTTCTCTTGGTTTTAATAAAAAAAGGGTTAAGTGACGGGAAAAGTGCCCTTTCGGGGTGGGGACGAGGGCTGGCGTGCGCAGGGGGGAGAAGCAGCGCAGCAGGAGCCCCGGGCGCTCCCCGGCGCGGGGGCCACGGGTGGGGAGCGCAGTGCGGTTTGAGCACACAGAAACGTGCCGGGATTATGAGGATCTTTAATGCATTTTGCAAAATTTTGGGGTTTTCCTTAAATTCGAGGAGACGGGATTCACCGAGGGCTGCACCGAGCGGATCAGGCTCTCCCAGGAGTTGACATTCCCTGGGTGACCGGGGCTCGTTTCTCCCAAATTCAGTATTTTTCCGTCCCCTCCCAACCACCGGCAGCTCGGGGCCGAGGACGGAGGCGCCGTTTGCTGGAAGGCCGGGAGCTTCCCTTTCTCTTTGGTTCATCCACACGGGAAAAGCAGAGAAATCCCTGGGGAACGAAACCTCCCAGCTTGGGAGTGCGGGGGTCAGCAGCAGCCGCGGGTTTAGCAGGTCTGGGGAACAAAGCAAGAGCTGCTGCACTCGCAAGAGTATTTGATCCGATATTCACGTTCTTACGGACACGAAACCCCGGCTAGACCGGGTGGGAGACGCGAGGAGGGAGAAGGGACGGGAGACGGGACAGCGGCGCGCCGGGAGAGCAGCCCCACGCTCATCGGAGCCTCCTCTGCGCAGGGCGACCGTCAGAAGGCCGGGGCCTGGGGAAGGGAAGGTGCTGCGGGGTGGGAGCTGAGGCAGGTCTGAGGCCATGGGACCACGAGCCTCACAACCCCCCCCAGCAGCACCGGAGCCGGGGAAGTCGGGCAGAGAGACGGAACAATACGGCACGGTCCTTCCCTCCGAGGGACGGGGGCTGGTCCTTCTGCAGAGACCCCGCCGCGGCTCCAGCTCCGTCACTTCTGCAATTCACGGCCCGAAAAGCAACTCTGTTTTGATGCCAGCGCTCGTGGGTGGGTTGGTTTTTTCCTTTTGGAAGAGTCTTAGCAGCATGGAAACCCCGAACGGCTTCCCCCGCCCGTGAACGCAGCAGCTGCTGTACACGGGGGAAGCAGCTATATACCGACAGATCACATTTATAGCCAGATACGCTCATTATATTTACCGAAAATATACACAGTACCTGAATATATAGACATCCACATATACACCCAAAGGGAAAATCCCGGGCGATGCCAGGAGTCAGGTATGAACGAGTTGGGGGGGTCTGGATCCGGGGGCCAGGGCGAACATCCCGCTCCTGCCGGCTCAGAGCCGGGCAGGGACAGGAGGGGCCGGCTCCGAGCCCCCCAAACAGCGGGACGGGGCAGGACAAGGGGCGAGATCCCCGCTGCCGGTGGGATTAGTGTCGAGTTCTCCTGCCTGAGCGGGCGGGGGGCAGCAGCCCGTCCCTGCCTGTCCCTGCCCCGGCAGCGAAGAGGTACGGTATGGCTTTGCCGGAGGGCGGCACGGGAGGCCGCGGGCACGGAGGAGAGCCCCGGCGCGACGGCGGTTGGCGTCCATGTGAGAGAAGCGCTGAAGAGCTGATGCAGGCAAGGGGTCCCCAGGCAGGGAGCTGCCGCGCTGCCCATGCACGGCTCCGCAGCGGGCAGCCGCTTCGGCCCTGCCGCCCTTCGGCCGTGGACGGTTTCCCGGCACAAAACCCACTGCAAAGACCTTTCCTGGCGTAGCAAACCAGAAAAGCCCGAGGGTGTGGATCTTGGGGCTCCGCCAACAGGGGCTTTGCCCCGGGCCCTTTGCGGAGATGCTCACCCCGCGTCCCCGCGCAGGAGTTCTCTGCCTGCACGGGGCCTGCGCTGCCCGAAGCGGCCCCGGCACAGCGGTGGGCTTCCAGAGCTGACAAATTCAACGTCTGTTTCTTACCCCTCCTGAAAGGTCCTCACCCTGCTCGGCTCCAGCTTAACCACGGACTCGGAAAACAGATCAGTATTTAATTTAAGGGCCATCTTTACAACGAACACCTTGGCCCGTCTCCCATTTTGAAATCCTAAAACTGTTGCTTAGTGTCATTTACGTTCAGCCTTCTCCTCCAGAGCTTGCCAAAACGATGCGATGGTTTAACCGACTGGTTTTTCCTCTTCCTAGTTTCTCCATCGTGTGGCTCTTGTGGAGAAGTTTTCCCCATCGAGCTGAAGGGAGCACAGCTCTGCTTTGAGAAGCCAGCCACGTCTTGTGTAAGCAGCACCTTGAAACGCAGAGCCTGGAGGCGGTCTGGGAACCGATGCCGGGAGGGTTTTGTTCTGATAAACGGGGCGAGAGCCGCCTGCGCCCAGCAGCAAGCCGCCGTGCCACCCCACCATCGCCCCTGACCGAACCCTCGGGGCACGGGGGTCGCTTCGCTGCCGAGGGAAGGCGCAGACGTATTTTCAAAGTCATTAGAGCGGCCGTTCTTATGTCGCAATTAGCCTGACCCCCTCCCCCAGCCCACAACGGCACTTCCCGGGGGCGCAGCCGAAAGCAGACCGCAGGGCTATTTGGAAAACCAACGGCGGGAGCCCCAGCTCCGAGCGAAGGGTGATGGAGGGGGGCAGGTCCTTGCTCGCACCAGAACGTAGACGCGCCCTACGTCAACACGTTTGATCTTTCGGGAGCCTCAGCCCGAAAAGCCAAGGGTGGGGGTTGTATCGTCAAGTTTTTCTGTGTGTGTGTGTGTTTGTGAGCACCTGGAAACGCACCTCTGCGGATGTCGCACTGTGAAACACTCTCTGAACCTCTCCCCGGATTGTCGTTGAAAATACGGCCCCCCCCAAACGCCTTTGTCTCAGATGGTCAGGAGGGGTATGCAGCCCACGCCCACCCCTCCCTCGTGGCACACCATCGGCGCCATGAACGTCCAGCGGTTGGTCTCCGGGTCATACATTTCTACCGAGCTGAGGTTGGACTGTCCGTCGTAACCCCCCACGGCGTAGAGACGGCCACAGTTCGCAACGAGAGAGACGCGGCTCCTCCGGGTGTTCATGGGGACGATCAGGTACCACTGATCCGCCATGGAGCTGTAGACTTCGGCGATGCTGAGGAAGCCCGAGCCGTCGTAGCCTCCGCAGACGAACATCTTGCTGCCCAGCGAGGCGGCTCCGTGGCGGCAGCGCTTGTTGAGCATGCTGGCGACCGGGTGCCAGGTGGCCGTGTGGTGGTTGTAGTACTCCACCTGCAGTCACCGAGAGCACACGGCGTTAGGGCACCCTCGCTCGGCGCCGCACGCACCGCACGGACGGTTTCGACACGCGACTGCAAGCCGGGGTTTTGCTTCTCGATTTCATACGTTCGTATTTCATATCGTTATTAAGCTTTTCTAACGTCTTGGGATCTCGCCAGCCGTTGCGTTTCACCCCGCTCCCTCTGACCTCAGCCCAGGGAGCTGGAGGAGGCGAGTGGGGAGAGACGGCTCTCCCCACGCGACATCCTGCAGAGACCACAGCAAATGCGGCTCTGATGATGCTCCCTCTACCTCTCTCCCCTTTCATCAGCTTCTGCGGGGTGGTTTAAATGCGTATCTGAGCCTCAGCACCAAAAGGATTGAGCACCCTTCAAAGAAAAGTTCAATTGCCACAGGATTGTGTCTTGATTTTAAGGTACTAATTTTCCTCGAGCACACAAGATCATGCTGCTGCCCCAAGGCAGAACCAGCCCAAGCTCTGCCAGACCCAAGAGGGGCACGTCCAAGCTGTCCTTAGCGATCCCCTAACCCTAAGCGAGACTCCCCGCTCTCTCCAGGCGGATTTCCCCTGTAACAGTTCAAACTTCCCAGTTTCTCACGTCGGACAACCACCACTCCTGCCGCAGTTCAGGCCTACGTCCCGCACGCTGTGGCCAAGGGCAGGGTTTCTTCCCTTCCCCTGCGCCGTAACCTCTGCCGCTCTTGCAAAGGCCGACGTCTCCTCCCCGCGTATTTGTAGAAGGGTGACCTGGCACCTCAGGGGGGAAACCCACCCAACCACCATTTTGTATCCCTCGTGTTTCCAGAGAGGCTGTGAGACGGACCCCTTCTGCAAGGGCTCTGGCACTGCTCCAGACTCGTCGCGCTCGGGAACGAGCTCAGACAAGCAGATTTGTGGTTCTTGGCTCTGGGGTACTCCAGGCTGCAGACAAAGCCGGCCCCCGAGCTGCTGAGCGAGGCAGGCACGGTTATTGCTGCTCCCAGCAAACCTTCCTTACACATTTCTGAGAGCAGTGCATTAGTAACAGATCCGATTCAGATACGGCTCCCCGCGCTCTCGCTCCCGAGCGGATGAACGAGTCTTTTCTGTTCCGCATCAGGGTTTGCTCTAGAGAACAGGCAGGAAAGCGAAACGCGGAGCAGGTGGAAGAGGGCAAGCTGGCCTCGTACCACCCACCCCCCGCCGCGAAGCTGGTTTCGAAGATAATCCGCTTCTGAAGCTGAAGCCGCCAAACAGGCACAGAAAGCAGAGGTAAGAGCCTGACACCTGGGACACTTCAGAGCTCAAAGGTACACGGATGCAACGATAAAGTGATTTAGAAGGAGAAGGAAGCGGGGAAAGGACAAAATGCACTAGCTCAATCCTTTTGGTGCTGAGGAACAAGAGCAGCACTTCCAGCCCAGTGCCCAGAGGGTGCCTGGCTAGCTCCTTTCTTCCCGAGCCAGGACAGCCCTGGAAACGACAGAGCGTGGTGGTGCAAACGCTTACGGCACTTTGGGCGCCCAGGGAAAGGGCACGGAGCCTTCCCAGCCCAGCCTGACCTTTCGGCTGCCTGCAGTAGATTAAATTTCTGCACAAGGCTCGCAGGAACCCGCGCCCCGCAGACTTACGCTGTTGAAGATCTGCAGGCCGTCGTGCCCTCCCGACACGTAGATCCGGCCCTCGAAGACGGTGACTCCAGCGGCGCTGCGGTTGGAGCTCATGGGGGTCACCACCGTCCACCTTGCCGGGAGAGGGGAGAGGTTAGCGAGGGCTCCTGCGGGCACGGCACGCACACAGCCTGCCGCTGATTTCAACTCGATCGGATTCTCTAGGCCTGGGTTCCAGTAACTCTCCTTTCACCACTTATTTTATTTAAACCAGGGTTTTGTTCGCTTGCATCCAGGTAAACTCTCGTGAGGAGGGATGCTGCTCCGCCGTCAAGATATAAAAGCTTTTCCGCATCGTTCACTGTGTTTCTTTAACAGCCTGGATGCCCAGCGGTGCCACGGCACGGCCCGACCCTAGCGGCAAACAGATGGATAAGCTTTAGGGTATAAAAAGCTCTTACTTGTTTGTTTCTGGAGAATAGGACTCCACGGAGTTGAGGGATGAGTTTCCATCGTATCCGCCACATACGTAGATCTGACCATCCAGCACCACTGTTCCCATCGCACTGCAACCAAGAGCAGGACGCCGTGAGATGGCCGTAGGTGCCGCCATGCTGTCCATGCCACAGTAAATCTGCACAGCCTGCCTCGCCCGCCGCCACCTCCTTCACCGCGCCGAACCTCCTCCCCTTCCCCGGCTCACCCCCGGGCTGCTCAACCGCTCAAGCCCATCCGAGCGCTGCCTCTCGCAGGTCACGAAAGACGCTTGCGGCACGAGTGCGCCCCGTTTTCCTCATCAAAGGAGCTAAACCAAAACGCGGGGAGAAATTCTGACCCAGATCACGGGTCAAAATCCCAGCAATTCCGGTTTCCTAGGAAGGACCTCCCCACTGCTGCGGAGCGGAGATAACTCTGGCCATCGCCGCACAGCCTCAGGAGATGCGCTAGTTGCTGTCAAAAGTAAAGCTCGTTAAACCAAAGTGCCTGACGCCACCGTTACACCTTGTAAATCACGGACTTGGCTCACAAGGGCTATCAAACGGGACGCTTCAAACAAGAGACTGGAATCCCACCTTGAAAACGTAGTCATCAAAGCTTCTCACGAAAGCTTGGCAACACAACCCTCAGCGATAAAACCCCAGTGCTACAGCTGGAGCCGAGCAGCTTGTACAATAACTGACACTTTCCTCTGCACGAGAGCATCCGACGCTTGTTCTGCTCGGCTTCAAGGCAGAACGACGCAGTCATGGGAGAGCAACTGCCTCTCACTGTGGGAAAAGCTCCCAGGAACCTCATCGCTATGGAAAAACTGAGCTTTTCTGCTACAAATCGGAGCCTTGTGCCCAGGATTTAATGTACTCAGCCGCTTGCAGCGTGCTCTTCCCGAGAGATCAACGTCTCAGACCACAAAAAAACAAGCCAGACACGCCATTATGGTAAAGAAGTGCTGCGAAGCTTGCAGAAAAGCGAACAATTTAACAACTCTCAGCCACCAGGCATGAGCGCAAAGAAAACCACAGCAGAAACCCCAGTTGCCAGGAAGATGTTTAAACATGGGAGCAGCTACCGCGTTGCGGTGGGGACGGCAGGATGACCACACAACTTAACGGGTGGGTTTCCCAAACAACGCAGGGTAAGCTCCCAAACCCAACCACAAAGCGGTCTCCAGGCTGGTCGTGCACTGTGCAGCTCTGTTCATCACGCACAAACACCTTCTGCTTAGCTGTAAACTGATAAAAATACTCCTCTCCTTCCCAGCTGCGATTCTCTTACGCGTTCTGGTAGGGAAAGGAGACGCCAGCACTGGCCAGAGGTGGTAAGATGGCAAGCTGCCTGGCGGGAAAGGGCCTGGGGGGGTTGGTCGACAGCGGCTGAAGATGAGCCAGCAGCGTGCCCAGGTGGCCAAGAAGGCCAACGGCATCCTGGCCTGTGTCAGCAACGGTGTGGCCAGCAGGACCAGGGCAGGGATCGTCCCCCTGTGCTCGGCCCTGGCGAGGCCGCACCTCGAGTGCTGGGGTCAGTTCTGGGCCCCTCACTCCAAGACAGACACTGAGGGGCTGGAGCGTGTCCAGAGACGGGCAACGGAGCTGGGGAAGGGGCTGGAGCACAAGTGCTGTGAGGAGCGGCTGAGGGACCTGGGGGGGTTTGGCCTGGAGAAAAGGAGGCTGAGGGGAGACCTTCTCGCTCTCTGCAACTCCCTGACAGGAGGCTGGAGCCAGGGGGGGTCGGTCTCTTCTCCCAAGGAACAGGCGACAGGACGAGAGGAAACGGCCTCAAGTTGCGCCAGGGGAGGTTTAGGTTGGATCTTGGGAACCATTTCTTCCCCAAAAGGGCTGTCAGGCCCTGGCACAGGCTGCCCAGGGCAGTGGTGGAGTCCCCGTCCCTGGGGGGATTGAAAAGCCGTGTAGATGTGGCGCTTGGGGACGTGGGTTAGTGGTGGCCTTGGCAGTGCTGGGTTAGCGGTTAGACTCGATGATCTTGGAGGTCTTTTCCAACCAAAACAATTCTATGATTCTAGGGGTTTATCTGACTCCTAGCAGCACAGGCGTTTCCTACACGGCGCTCGCCAGTGCTTTACCCACCATCTAGTACCACCACGTGAAGGAACGGGGCTCTGACCACCTCCTTTGGGACTCCAGTTCAAACCCTTACAGGCCCCACCAGCAGAACTTTATCACTCTCTTTTAGTTTGATTTCACTCCTTGATGCCACCAAAACTGAGAGCGATCTCGGTAGCTTGGAGCCCACACTGCTCAGCTGCTTTTTACTTACCGAGGTCTTAATGGCTTTCCTCGTAAATCAGTGCTGTGACGCACAGGTGTAACTTCGTTGAGCCGCTGACAGCTTTCCCCTTTCCCAGAATCAGCACAACTGGCCTGCCCCAAATGCGGCCAGGCAAATCCCACCTGCTTCCACACTGCTCCGCTCCTTTTTCTTTTGCTCCTTCCCCATACATGAAATTCCCATTCGGCAGCCACCACCCCCCAACACCTCCAGCCTTCCCACAACCTCATTCTTCCCCCCGCTCCTGCTCCGAAGGTCCCCTTCCCGCCGAGCGAGCCACACATACCTTCGCTTGCTGTTCATGCTTTCCACTTTGGACCAGGAATCCATCTCCGGGTTGTAAACCTCCACGGTGCTCAGCCGCAGCTGGCCGTCGTAGCCGCCGATGGCATAGAGCAGCCCGTTCACCACCGCGACCCCGACTCGGCTGCGGGCCGTCGTCATCGGCTGGCACTTCTCCCAGCGGTTGGCAATGGGATCAAAGACTTCCACCACATTCAGCGAGTCACCTGCATAAAAATTTGCTACTCAAATTAAAAGAGGGAGAACGGATAAAACACTGTTCTAGCAAGCTTGCCCGTAGCAGAGGCACACGAGGGAGAAGTGGTGGCTGCTCTGACCCCAAAGATGGGGCTGATGCAGGAACTTTGCCCGCTCTTCCCTGGGAAAACGGCCAGGATCTCACACGTCCTATTCCGGGCTCTCACACGTCCTATTCCAGCCTCCCTGCTCCCACAGCAAAGTCAAGTCAGAGGCATCTCCCAGCCACATCTCCACTCACCCGCAGAGAGAGCCTGCTCTGAAAAATTCACATAAGCTGCACTCCACAGTGCAAAAAGCGTGCGGAGCGTTTGAAAGCTTGCCCACGCTCTGCACCGCGAGGCTTGACAAGTCCTCGGCTGTGGACGTGGGGCCTCTTGGAACCTCAAAGGGGCAGCAGAGACCTGCAGAGGCCCATCTGCTGGTGTCGCTGCTTCCTGGGAATGCAGCTTCTCCACGGGATACATCAGCCACGTTGTGGTGTGACGGGGGTGAGGCCCGTGAGGCAGCGCCCAGCACACACCTGCTATTCCGACCCTGCGGACCAGGGTAACTGGGTGGTTTGAGGCTCCAGCAGATAGTTTCATGACCGCTTTCTGTGCCCTTTTTACGCTATGGCTAGGCTCACGCAAGCACATCGTGTCTGCCCGTGTGATCCCACAGCCCCAGCATCATCACCTGGGTACCTCCAAGCTCTGCTCGTTGCTACAGGCAAGGGCACCATCCTCAAAATGGTCACCAGTGGTGTTCCCCGGGGCTCAGTCCTGGGGCCAGTTCTCTTTAACATCTTTATCAATGCTCTGGACGAGGGGATCGAGGGCCCCCTCAGTCAGTTTGCAGAGGACACCAGGCTGGGCAGGAGTGTTGATCTGCTGGAGGGCAGGCAGGCGCTACAGCGGGACCTGGACAGGCTGGAGCGATGGGCCGAGGCCAATGTATGAGGTTCAACAAGGCCAAGTGCCGGGTCCTGCCCTTGGGTCACACCAACCCCAGGCAGCGCTACAGGCTTGGGGGGGAGCGGCTGGAAAGTGCCCGGCAGGAAAGGGCCTGGGGGGGGGTTGGTCGGCAGCGGCTGAAGATGAGCCAGCAGCGTGCCCAGGTGGCCAAGAAGGCCAACGGCATCCTGGCCTGTGTCAGCACTAGTGTGGCCAGCAGGACCAGGGCAGGGATCGTCCCCCTGTACTCGGCCCTGGCGAGGCCGCACCTCGAGTGCTGGGGTCAGTTCTGGGCCCCTCACTCCAAGACAGACCCTGAGGGGCTGGAGCGTGTCCAGAGACGGGCAACGGAGCTGGGGAAGGGTCTGGAGCACAAGTGCTGTGAGGAGCGGCTGAGGGACCTGGGGGGGTTTGGCCTGGAGAAAAGGAGGCTGAGGGGAGACCTTCTCGCTCTCTGCAACTCCCTGACAGGAGGTTGGAGCCAGGGGGGGTCGGTCTCTTCTCCCAAGGAACAGGCGACAGGACAAGGGGAAATGGCCTCAAGTTGCGCCAGGGGAGGTTTAGGTTGGATCTTGGGAACCATTTCTTCCCCGAAAGGGCTGTCAGGCCCTGGCACAGGCTGCCCAGGGCAGTGGGGGAGTCCCCATCCCTGGGGGGATTGAAAAGCCGTGGAGATGTGGCGCTTGGGGACATGGGTTAGTGGTGGCCTTGGCAGTGCTGGGTTAGCGGTTGGACTTGATCTTAAAGGTCTTCTCCAACCTAAACGATTCTGTGATTCTATGAAATGCTGATTCTTTAAGATACACAAGAATAGCTGTCCTAAATAAACCTGACCTAGACAGAGCTTCTAGCTGGAACATGTTAACTATGGGCACAGCCACCTCGAGCATTTCAGTGGAAGGGTCAAAGCGCTGCACGGAGGAGGAACTGCTCAACGCTTCACAGGAGGGAAGCTCACGATCCCATCGTCCTACCCAGCAAACTACGCTGCTCTCTCCACCACGGGGAGCGGATATGCAAGGTACCTGCTGAGTTAAGTCCTCCAACAGCATAAATCAATCCTGCGATCGACGTACAGCACCGAGGACGGGTCTTGAACGCTGGGAGGTGTGGTCGGCGCTCTGGCATGAGGTGATAATCTTTTGCCTCATCAACTAGATCCCTGAAATCAAACCCAAATAGTTCGAGAGCTCTGTTGATATGATGAAATCTGACTGTCTTAAGTCAGATGAAGATTTAAACAACTGACTTTCCCCCACCATGGCCAACACTTCTAGAAGGCCATGTGGCCCTGCTGCCGGGTTAAAATTGGGGAGGGTGCTTTGTTTTTTTGCTATGTGAGGTGGTCTGTCCACAGAAAGAGAGAATTTCACTCTCCAAGACTGCTAAACCACGCCCCTGCTACCTCCACCCCACTGAGGGCCACCATCCCTGGGTGGTTTTCTAACGCCACGTCCAAGCCTCACCTGCACTTGTGGCAGCAACGGACCAGGTCGTCTTGTTGCACGCGGTCAGTGAGGAACTGAGGTCGACAGAGGGGTAGGCGGATTTTGGACAGGAGCTCGGGTAGGAAGGACTCTCTTTGGTTTCGGTCATACCGTATCCAGGCTAGCGCAGCTTCAAACACCTGTGGAAGAGAGGGACGGGAAGGGGGAGTTTTGGGGTTGGGTTGGTGGGGTTTTTTTCTTTGCAAGTTCCTACTGCTGCCAGTTGTCCGATGGAAAAGAAACCCCATATTGACAATGATCTTCCCCTGATCTCGGGTGACACAGTTTCAGGACAGAACGGCGATGCTCTACATTGCACCAGAGGGCTCTCCCGTCGCGTGACGCTCGGGTGGCTCGGCTTTGGCGTTGCTTCTCTGCCTTAGTCTGCAGTAACACTGATCTATCGTCCCGTGGGACGGTATGTTTAGTACGAATGTTTGCAGGGAGATGAGGCAGCTGGGAAGAGAGCTCTGTTAGAGGAGGTGGGACAGAATGCAAAACCTTGTTTATGTAGAGTCAAAAACCAGCAAAGTGGGGAAGGAGAAAAGGGAATGGCGCTGCTCGATGAAAACCAGAAGACAGTTTGGATGAGAGGGATCCGTCTGTTAACTTTGGGTAACTACACCATGGCTGCCTAGAGCCGAGCTGCCTCCCTAGGTCCCGTCGCGGGCACTGGAGAGGCAGACCTCTTCAAAGCACCATTCCCCCGCCCTGTTTCGGATGACTCCAGACTACAACAGGAGCCTGGTGACTAGTTTAATCGGAGAGACGTGCTCCTTGGTTCCCAGGACTCCCACCTGAGCTGGGCTGTCCTACGCTCTTGTGCTCACATCCAGATGACGGCACCCAAGCCCCATCGCCGTCACCCAAGGCAGAGCTCCCACCGGGCACAGCGTCCCCAGCAGTTGCTGACCAGGGGTCACACTCCAAGGCCAGCACCGCACACTGCGGCCTCGTCGCTGCTCACAGGTTCAGCTCGGGGGGATCACAAACGCACAGCAGCCCCCCAGAAACTGCAGGAGAGCTGGTCACTGTGGTCGTGGCCACCACCTCGCAGGACAGCTGCCCTCTAAACCAGATTACACACCCACTTCGGGTAGTCTTTTAGTGCCACCTGTGGGGATGAGAAAACTCCAGTGGTACCATTGACCAGAAGAAAATTATGAAGTCCTTCTATGGTGGATCCGGAGTCTCTGATATCACCTCTCGTGAGGCTTTCAGTGCAAAAGCACCATGGTGAGCTTAAAAAAAAAAAAACCCTAACCTACTTCCACCCTACAAGGTGCTTTATGACCAGCAGATAGGCTGCCCTGCACTAAAACACTCCATTTCTGAAGAGGGGGCTGGCAGCTGTCAGGGCACGAGGAAACGCCACCAGGGACGGGCTCTTTGGACTCCTACCTGCTCCACAAAGGATCCGCTTGGAAAAAAAAACAGCAAGAGACAAATTTGTGGTACGATATAGCAACGTGGCTGAATGCGAAGCAGGTTCCCCTCCCATTTCAGGGGCATTTCAGGCAGCCTGATTAACGCAGCACACTCTTACCCTACATGGAGATAGCTGTAGGTCTGCTTTTCATTTGTCACCTCCTTAGTAACCTCCTCAGAAAGAGCAGGACAGATTTCCTGGCTCGAAGACAGGTTCTGTTTCCCCTGCAGACTGTCAGCCCAGCACTGATAGATTCTCAAGGCTGTTGAAACATCCTAAGCTTGCGCAGCCCTGCTTTCTGTTATTTTCTAGGAACAAGACAGTCTAGAGGAACCTCTTGATGGCAAATTCAGTGGAACATTCGTTATAAAATGCTGCAGCACTCGCAGTAGATTCTTTACACCTCAAAAGCACTCCTCTGGACTTGAACATGAGCTTTGTGAGGAAGGGCTCCCTGCTACTGCCCACCGCCTCAGCCTCTCTTCCCCAGGATCAGCAACGTATCGACAGTGAAGGGCACAGCCGAAGGTCCTCAGGACCCACCAGGCTCCATCTCTTGTCGCCAATGAATCAAAACACCTCAAAACAATGTTTTGCAAAAATCTATGGTCCAAGAAACTCTACTAGGCGTTTCTCGGAGCAAGGTAACATGGGCAGCACAGGCAAGAAGCGGGGCTCAGGGAGTCATCATAGCTCCGTCTAGCACCTCTTAGTGTCCCCACCATGCCAGGACATCTTCTCAGCTTCGTTCAGACCAGGAATAGGGTCATATCCCACTCCACTCCCAAGCAACCAGAAACCCTCCAAGGAAAAAACCGCCTCGGCCGAGACCTGCACCAGGTACACACCTGCTCTTCAGACTTCACGTTGAGCTCATCCCTTGAAACGAGCTCCAGGACGTCTTCAAAAGGCAGTGCCAGGAACTCTTCGGACATGGATACCTCCACGAAGTGCTGATGAATGAAGCTGTTGGCAGCGTCGTAGAGCACTGCACACATCATCGTCTCCGCAAACTGCCGCACTCCCAGGCAGTTCTTGGGGTGAAGCCTGGAAACAGGGGGAAAGGAGAGCAAAATAACATCAGTTTAACGGAAGGACAGAAAGAATTACAAAGAGGTTCAGTGGAGCAACGCAAGCCTCGGAGGATACGTGGTGCAGTGAAAGCCACAGCTGTGTCCTCTTCAACGATGGCAGGTTCCAGCTCACTGATGAATGTATCTACACAGAGATCTGAAGGTGGATCCACAGCAGAGCCAGAGGATGGAAACGATGGAAACCACAACTTAAAAAATCTCTCCCGAGACCTGCCGAGGAGCCCCTGGACAGACTCAGCGGGCTCTGCGTGAAGGCTGCAGGTGGTCAGCTGAGGGGAAGCGTGAGGCTCTGCACAGCAATCCCTCCCTCCCGCATCTCGGGGTGCCTGGGCTGTGCATCTAGCACCTTCTCTTTTTTAACTCCAGTATTGGACAAAGCTGGCTTCAAGCACATGGCGCAAATACCAACCATCAGTCTCTGTTTTTCATCTTGCATCTTTTCTAAGTACGACAGAATGGCATCTGTTACAGCTTCATAAAGCCATTTCCTGAGATTAAGGAGGCTTTATCACCAAAGACGCTTTTGCAACTGGAGGTCAGACAGGGAGAAGCACCGCTGCAGATCCGAGCCTCTCCAGCGCAGCCGAACAGCCACGGCGTGAAGCTGCCCAGTGGCACGAAGAAGCTGGAGAAGATGATATTCATTACAGTGACGTGCTCTACAGAAACAGATATGTGTCCTGGGCGCTCCCGTCCAAACAAGAAGCCCTGCCCAGTACAGGCGTGTCACTGTTCAACAAGAGCCAACAGTTGTGCTGTTCTGTGGCACTAATCATCAGATACTAAACTAAATACTGCCTATACGGAAAAAATACCTTGGCTCTGATGGTTTCAGTGCCTAACGGTCTGCAAAAACCAGGCTCTGCTCCGGACAGCGGTGTCCAGATGCTTGCGAGGATGTGACGTCGCTTGTGCCCGCTTTGGGGAAGGCACCCTGCACTGCGCTAAGAGCGAATACAGAGCGCTGACGGCAGGGGACTTCCACGCGAGGACAGCTCTCCGGGCTCACGCAGGGCTTGGTTACAGCACCACGGACCCGTCTGCGCACGGGGGGCTAAAAATACCCCGAATCTTAATTCCATTTAAGAACGAGCGCTCAGTGTGCATGCTCCAGCTCTTCAGGATGGTCAGAGTCCACCGATTTTCTTGTTATGAATCAAAAGTGACAGGACTTAATTTAGGACACCCCGTTGCTGCCGGTGGAGTTGGGAGGACTGTGGCAGCCAAACCTGACAAACCAAATCACTTCGCTTAATCTAGATATAGATACAGCTACCTAAAGCTAGCAGGCGCTCAAAAATCAATGCAACCCCTCTCTTTCCAGCTTGGTGTCCTATCCAGTACCTCAAATAAAATGTTTTCACAAGAAAAATGAATACTCTGTAATCTTACATAACTTATTTTTAAACAAACTGCAGAAACTCAGGATGCACAGGGGACTGAAAATTGAGACATCTTAAATACGGAGGAAAAATATTTTTCCTCCCCAACCCATGGTTTTAGGATACCTCTATTTAGAAGTAAAGAGGAATAACTGGCTGAGATGTTCCATTTATTTGGTAGCTATGTTTAATATCACGCCACGGAATACACTGAACAGCTGCAGAGAAATCAGGCCAGGGAAACTAAACACGTAGGACTCCCTGGCACGATCCGAAAATGCGTGTGGTACGTTTCCAAAGAATAGCCCAGCTTCTCGGTTTCCAGATCACGCTGCTGGAACAGTCTTGCAGCCAAACACCAGCGAGGGAACTGAAAAATCTGGGATCAATTTAAGGCTCTGCCACAGCTTTCTGTCCAGCTCCTTGACTGAGTCCCTTTGTTCCTCCCCTCTTACACACGCAACAGCAGAGAAGGTAATTACTGCGAGGCTGGGTTCGTTAGCGGTAGAGGCACTCACGCACCGCTGTGATGGGTAACCAGCTAGCTAACTCTGAAAAAGGGAAATATTCACTCAGTTTTGCTCTAGGTATTAATTCCCAGGTAATTATTTTATTGTCAATGAGAACGGTGAGCCCCAGGAGACGCAGACCACCTCCTTACCATGCTGGCAGGAGACATCCCACTTATTCCCAAGCAGGGACACAGAGGACTAAAACCTTGCTGCTGTTGGGGAGCAGGAAGCACAGCCAGAAGACGAGCCCTTACCTCTCTCTGAGGAAAGTGCAGCAAGCATCTTTGATGTTCTGCAGCTGAAGGAAACTTGCTCCCATCAGCAGAGACTGGACGTTCTGCTGATCTATTGCCAGGTGCCCATTGTAGGCAAAGTTGATCAGAGCCTCGAGCGCACTAAACAAGGGGGAGAAAGGGCAGAATTTATTAACGATTAATCTAGCACGGGACACTGCTAATAGAAACACCTTTTCTAGTGCTGTTCACACAGAGGGCAGGCTTTCAAGCCTTGCACGCATGGCGCCGAGGCCCACGGTCCCTCTGGATACCCTCGCTCGCGTGCCTTGGGACCCTACCTGGGATCCATCCCCTGCATGACAATCTCATCCTGCTTGCACTCCATCATGTCGTTGGTGAACATGGCGTGGAAGTACGGGATAGAAGCTGCCAGGACAATCCGGTGAGCGCTGAATTTATGGTCCCCCACCTAAAAGGGGAGAAAAGAGGGAAGGAGGGAAGATCAGCACCATCCACCACCAGCTGCACGGCCCAGCTGATGCGCTGCAGCACAGCGCCGCCGGCCCAGCAGTAACAGAGCGCTGAAAGTCGGACAATTTCCAGTTGCAAATGGGAATTTGTCTCCTGAATTCAAACTTTTGAAGCCAGTTTTCCAGCCTCCTTATAAGGTGCCATGAGTGGTCAACAGGGCAGAGATAAAAACAGTATTACAGCCCAAGGGTGGGTTGTCTCCAGGCTGCTAACGGAGAACGGCCAGGTCCACAGAACCACGTGTTTACTCAAACCAACTCGCTATTCAACTGCACACGCAGGTTTCAAAGCCAGATCTGCTTCCCCCAGCTGCTCGGGGCAAAAAACGCTCACCCATGGCCCTGCTTCAGATAACACCCTGCCCCTAACAGCTGGCAATCACCAATCCCGCATCGCCCGTCCGATCCCGGGACACCCCGAGCCCGGCCGTGAAGGCTCAACCCGAGTCCTGGACTGCAGTTATTCTGCAGAACTAAAAGCCGGGCGACGCGGCCACCCCTTTCCTCTTCCTTAGCTCTTCCTCTGAACTGATGACCGGCTTACAGGTTAAATCCCACGCACTTTTCTCAGCCAGCTGTCACGTACCTTCAGCTTACGCTCAGAGCCAGTCACCTTCACTGTAACCTCGAGGCTCATCTTCTTTAAAGCCCTGCAGGTTCACTTGCACCGCCTCTGCTATACCTGCTGACATTTACATCCCCTGAAGAACCTTCCTGAGCCATACGGAGCGAGGCTTGGAAGGGGCTTCTTGCATCTCTGATTCCACTTCCCGCTCCTGCAAACGCTATACAATATTTTATCCTCTTCTGAATTCATAGAATCATAGAATCATAGAATTGTTCTGGTTGGAAGAGACCTCCAAGATCATCGGGTCCAACCATTAACCTATCACTACCAAGTCCCCCACTAAATCATATCCCTTAGGGCCTCATCTAAACGCCTTTTGAATACCCCCAGAGATGGGGACTCCACCACCTCCCTGGGCAGCCTGTTCCAATGCCTGACAACCCTTTCGGTAAAGAAGTTTTTACGAATGTCCAATCTAAACCTCCCCTGGCGCAACTTGAGGCCATTTCCTCTTGTTTTGTTGTCTGTTACTAGGGAGAAGAGACCAACCCCCATCTCTCTACAACCTCCTTTCAGGTAGTTGTAGAGAGCAATAAGGTCTCCCCTCAGCCTCCTTTTCTCCAGGCTAAACATCCCCAGTTCCCTCAGCCGCTCCTCATAGGATTTGTGTTCCAGACCCTTCACCAGCCTCGTTGCCCGTCTCTGGACACGCTCCAGCACCTCAATGTCTTTCTTGTAGTGAGGGGCCCAAAACTGAACACAGTACTCGAGGTGCGGCCTCACCAGGGCCAAGTACAGGGGGACAATCACCTCCCTACTCCTGCTGGCCACACTATTTCTGATACAGGCCAGGATGCCGTTGGCCTTCTTGGCCACCTGGGCACACTGCTGGCTCATACTCAGCCGGCCGTCAACCAACACCCCCAGGTCCTTTTCCACCGGGCAGCTTTCCAGCCACTCCCCCCCAAGCCTGTAGCGTTGCCTGGGGTTGTTGTGACCCAAGTGCAGGACCCGGCACTTGGCCTTGTTGAACCTCATACAATTGGCCTCGGCCCATCGATCCAGCCTGTCCAGGTCCCGCTGTAGCGCCTGCCTGCCCTCCAGCAGATCAACACTCCCTCCCAACTTGGTGTCATCTGCAAACTTACTGAGGGTGCACTCGATCCCCTCGTCCAGATCATTGATAAAGATATTGAACAGAACTGGCCCCAGTACTGAGCCCTGGGGAACACCACTGGTGACCGGCCTCCAACCGGATTGAACTCCATTCACCACAACTCTTTGGGCCCGGCCATCCAGCCAGTTTCCTACCCAGCGCAGAGTATGCCCATCCAAGCCATGGGTAGCCAACTTCTCCAAGAGAATGCTGTGGGAGACGGTGTCAAAGGCTTTACTAAAGTCCAGGTACACAACGTCCACAGCCTTTCCCTCATCCACTAAGCGGGTCACCATGTCGTAGAAGGAGATCAGGTTGGTCAGACAGGACCTGCCTTTCATAAACCCGTGCTGACTGGGCCCGATCACCCGGTTGTCCCGTATGTGCCGCATGATGGCACTCAAGATGATCTGCTCCATAACCTTCCCGGGCACCGAGGTCAGGCTGACAGGCCTGTAGTTGCCCGGATCCTCCTTCCGGCCCTTCTTGTAGATGGGCGTCACATTTGCCAGCTTCCAGTCAACTGGGACCTCCCCGGTTAGCCAGGACTGCTGGTAAATGATGGAGAGTGGCTTGATGAGCACTTCTGCCAGCTCTTTCAGCACCCTTGGGTGGATCCCATCCGGCCCCATAGACTTGTGCGTGTCTAGGTGGCGTAGCAGGTCACTGACCATTTCCCCTTGGACTTCGGGGTTTACATTCTGCTCCCCATCCCTGTCTTCCTGCTCAGGGGGCTGGGTGCCCAGAGAGCAACTTCCCTTGCTGTTGAAGACTGAGGCAAAGAAGGCATTTAGCACCTCAGCCTTTTCCTCATCCCTTGACACTAAGTTTCCCTCCGCATCCAATAGAGGAGGGAGATTCTCCTTAGCCCCCTTTTTATTGTTAATGTATTTGTAGAAAGACTTTTTGTTGTCTTTTACGGCAGTAGCCAGACTAAGTTCTAATTGGGCTTTGGCCCTTCTAATTTTCTCCCTGCATGACCTCACAACATCCTTGTGGTCCTCCTGAGTTGCCTGCCCCTTCCTCCAAAGGCTGTAGACTCTCTTTTTTTTCCTAAGTTCCAGCCGGAGCTCTCTGCTCAGCCAGGCCGGTCTTCTTCCCCGCCGGCTCATCTTTCGGCTCATGGGGACGGCCTGCTCCTGCGCCTTTAAGATTTCCCTCTTGAAGAATGTCCAGCCTTCCTGGACGCCTTGGCCCTCCAGGACTGCCTCCCAAGGGACTCTGCCAACCAGACTCCTAAACAGGCCAAAGTCTGCCCTCCGGAAGTCCAAGGTGGCAGTTCTGGTGACCCTCCTCTTTACTTCTCTGAGAATCGAGAATTCTATCATTTCGTGGTCACTGAGCCCAAGACGGCCTCCGACCGTCACATCACCCACAAGACCTTCTCTGTTCACAAACAACAGGTCCAGCGGGGCGCCTTCTCTCGTGGGCTCCCTCACCAGCTGCGTGAGGAAGTTATCTTCCACACACTCCAGGAACCTCCTGGACTGTTTCCTCTCTGCTGCATTGTATTTCCAGCAGACATCCGGCAAGTTGAAGTCCCCCACGAGAACAAGGGCCAGCGATCGTGAGGCTTCTCCCAGCTGCCTGTAGAATACTTCATCTGCCTCCTCATCCTGATTGGGTGGTCTATAACAGACTCCCACCACAATGTCTGCCTTGGTGGCCTTCCCCCTGATTCTAACCCACAGGCACTCAACCCTCTCGTCACCATCCTCGAGCTCAAGGCAGTCCAGACTCTCCTTAACATAGAGGGCTACCCCACCGCCTCTCCTTCCTTGCCTATCCCTTCTAAAGAGTTTATAGCCGTCCATCGTGGCACTCCAGCTATGTGTGTCATCCCACCATGTTTCCGTGATGGCAACTATATCGTAGTTTTCCCCTTTCACAACAGCCTCAAGCTCCTCCTGTTTGTTGCCCATGCTCCGTGCATTCGTGTAGATGCACCTCAGCTGGGCTAGTGATCCTGTTGCCTTTGTGGTGGGAGAAGCCCTACTCCCTACATGTCCCATCTCAGGTATTTCCGTGGTTCCTAGCTGGTCGATGACCCCTGCGTCCCTGCTGCTGCACGGGTCTCTCTGTCCTACCTCATCTGAGACAGCTGACCGAAGGGCCTCGCTGGCACGCCATCCCTCATTCATCGGCGTGCCTCCCCTAGGCTTCTCTCTAGCAAGCCTAGTTTTATCCCCTTCCCCCTTCAAATCTAGTTTAAAGCCCTCTCAATGAGCCCTGCTAACTCCTGCGCTAGGATCCTTTTCCCCCTTTGGGACAGGTTTGCCCCGTCTGCCGCCAGCAGGCCTGGTGCCATGTAAACCAACCCATGGTCGAAGAACCCAAAGTCCTGCCGGTGACACCAGGCTCGGAGCCAGTTGTTGATCTGCTGGCTCCTCCAGTTTCTTCCCTCATCCTTCCCCAGAACTGGAGGGATAGAGGAGAACACTACCTGTGCTCCTGATCCCTTAACCAGTCGCCCCAAGGCCCTGAAGTCCCTCTTGATTGCCCCGGGACTTCTTTTTGCCACCTCCTCACTGCCTACCTGGAAGATCAACAGGGGATAGTAGTCCGATGGCCTTACTAGGGTGGGGAGCTTCCTCCTCACATCCTTGACCCGGGCCCCTGGGAGACAGCAGACTTCCCTAAGCAGTGGGTCCGGTCTGCATATGGGCCCTTCTGTTCCTTTCAGAAGGGAGTCTCCTATGACAATGACCCGTCTCTTGTTTTCCTTTGTGGGGGCAGTTTGGATGCAGGCCCTCGGCTGACTAGTCCTCAGCGGCACCTCCAGGCTGGCTGAACCATCAGCCTGGTCGTTGTTTGGTTCCAGTGGCAGGGCCTCGTACCTATTGTGCAAGGGCACCTGCGGAGGTGGGGTAGGCGCTGAGGAAACACGCCTGCCTCGCCGGGGAGGCACTAGTTGCCATTGTCCCCTGTCCCCTACGTCCCTGCATTCAGCTGTGCAGGGAGAGGGTCGGGATCGGGAGTCTCCCGTGACAGGCACCTTGGCTGCCTGTTGCGCCTGTCGCAGGGAGGGCAGGGTGCGAGTCCAGTCGTCGATCTCCCTCTCGCACTCCCTGATGCTCCTCAACCTGCTCACCTCCTGCTGGAGCTCTGTCACCAGGCGGAGGAGGTCCGGTCTTACCCAGGTCTTTGCTCCGATTACTTCTCTCTGTTGGTTCAGAGCTGCTTTTCCCTAATTTCCAGGCTAACCTGACTCACACCAGCCCGTGCCCATCTGAGCTTGTGCAGAAATGCCCTTTTTCCCCACTTCAGCAAGATTTTCCCATTTGAGCTTCGTTTTGCGGAGACAAACAAGCTGGCACAGCAGGTCCTTTACTCTCGTCATCCGAGAAGCCTTTCTCTTCTCTGCACTCCTCTACAAAAAGCTTCATCACCCTTTCATGTCTAGGCAGCTTATTAGCAAAAATGTTGCTTGCATTCGGGGTTTTCATGGTTCCCAGCAGCGCCTTGCCTCTCCCTCTGGGCCCAGAGCTCCGACACCCAGTAAACACAACTTGCTGGGAATTTAGGAAGCAAAATTCCTGACACATTAAAAAAAAAAAGAGAGGAACTGGGCACTACGCAAGATGCATAAGCAAGCGGGATTTTTTTTTTTTTTTTTTTTTAAACAAAAGCATACTCCACTGCCACAAATGCTGTTACAAGATTATTTTAAAACCAGCTTGACCACGTTAGCTCGCGGTGCGTGCCCGCCCAACGCCCGGGACTCAAACACATCACGCGCGCGGTCAGCTCGCAGCACTGCACGCCTCAGGTGCAGGGGCAAGTCTGCGCTGCTCGAGCTTCCCAACGTAAAATTGTGCTGCAAACATCCAGTCGAACGGCTTCCAAGACTTGTTCCAGCCTGGCAACGTCAGGGCCGCTTTTGGAGAGCCCTGCCTCCGTCCTGGTCAGCTTCGGTGCGCCTGCACCCTGCCCACGCTGTCCACCGGGCCTGGATTACCCCGCATCAACCCCGCTGTCCTGGATTTTGCAGAGCTCCCAAGGCCCAGAGCAAAAGCAGCAAGTGAAGTGGTACGTACTGTTACAGCTCGTGGACAAAAAACCTCACATACATACTTGTAAGATGGGTAAAGCCCAACATCAGTCTCTTCTACTAACCCAAACCCACGTGTAAAACATCCCAGAGGCTCCAAGACTGTGCCACAAACACCAGCAAACACTCTGCTGCTCTGTTCCCTTCTCTGCTAACTCAGTCGTTAATTTAGATCACGCTTTACCTCTGCCTCCTGCCCTCCTGTGCCAACATCGAGCTCCTAAGACTGCCAAGCAGGAGCCAGACAGTGATGGGGACAGGGGCAGGAGTAAGGGGGCTTGCTTGGCACATGAGGGCTCAGGTGATGCTCCAGGAGAGAGAGGGAAGAAGCAGAAAAGAATAAGGTAACGAAAGCAAGAGGATGGATATTTTATAGCAGTGAGCTGGTAAGGACGAGCACGGAAGTTAAGACAACAGCAAGTGCTGGACCACGCTACGGGCACAGCCCATGCTCCCTCAACGTGCAGAATCACCACCAGCTTCCTTGCGCGCACGCAGTAGGATGGGGCGTCTCTGGCAAAAGGAGTCGAGACTGCTAGGGCTCGCAAAGGCGCCCACGGTCAAAGAGGGGACTGAGCTCGAGGCCACAAGCCCCAGCCCTGTTTGAGCAACACACATCTGCAGAGCAGGGTTCCCCACCCTGACTTCACACAGCCTCTTGTAGGCGAGCGCAAACTCTGGCCTGGCCTCTCTAACGCTTTAAAAATACTTATAAATACACCGAGTTTAATGAGAAAAGCCCGCAAGAGGAAGGAAGCGATTCGAGAACCTGCGCACCCCTCAAAGTTGAGAAAACCTGTGTCCACGGCTGTGGCGTTTTCGTTTCCTTACTCCGCGTGGCTGACTGCCAAGTCGAGCACGCGTGCACACAAACAGCTTTGCTTCTGCTCGTCTCTCCGCATAAGCAAGCGTCCAAGGCGCTGCTCGCGAGAGAAGCACAAGAGGCACGGGATGAAGACAGGTAAATAAGGAGAGCTGGGTGCTGAAGCTCTTTGTTCGGGACTCCTCGCTAGGGAAGGGTTTACACAGGACCAGCCGCAGCCTGGCTGACCGCGATGACTAACTTGCTGCTCAGCCCATCCACGTTCCAGCCCCGAGGCTCAGAAACGCCGGACCGGCTCGGCGAGCTCCGGCGCTCCCCAGCCCCTTCCTGCCCCGTGGATGAAGCCGCTCCACCAGCCGTGCCCGCAGCAGCTGCTCCCGGCCCGGCGAGGAATAAACACCGGCGAAGCCAACGAAATGGGTCTCGTGACGCACTGTGACGCTGCACACAACGCCCGCCAGCCTGGGACGCCTCGCGCGGACCCGGCAGAAGCTGCAGGACGCTGGTAGCTCGGTGGCAGGACCTGGCCTGTCCTTGTCACTTCCTCAGCTCCTCACCACCATGTGCAGAGCGAGGTCTAAGCGTTACCAGCGTCATTTCGGAGCTGAGGGACCGCCACCACTGCTAAAGTGACAGATGTGAGCCCACAGATGAAGCCTGCAACACAGGAAAGCTCCATTTTTGCTTTCAATATTTCTCTGGCTTGAAGCAAGGTGAAAGAACGAGGCCTCAAATCTCTAAAATTCCAAAGGGCGTTGTGGTGCCTGGAAGGAAGTCGGTCCAACTGCAATACTGACTTTGGTTTAATCTCTCTCCTAAGTACAACGCCGTGTTTGGATGACTGTTCCCATCCAGGCAGTGCAGAATGTGGTTGAGCGTGCAAGAAAAACATTTTAGTTGCATTTCATTTCCACCCGGACGCAACTTGCCAAAAATCACAGCTATTCAAGTGTCATTTCACCTTTTTAAAAATAAAAAGTAGTACTAAAATTGGATAGGCACCTATTAAAACGATACACCTGCTTCAAATGCATACAGCGATCCTCTCGCCATAACCAAAGTTAACCTCAGAACTAAAGCTGGCACCGATTTCAACAGCAAGGTTATATTGACTCAAACCAAACACTGTTACCCAACAATGAGAAAAAGCCCTCCGTTTCGGAAAATAACTGTAAAGTACAAAAGCAACACCAGCTTGAAATTTATTTTAAAAAGAGATATAGTTTTAAAACTGACCTATGTGTTGGACAGCCATCTAAGCCATGGTTAAACTCACCGATTCCAGCCGCTGGGATTTATCCAGCCTGCGGTGCCCCGGGATCTCCCAGCCCTCGAGCAGCTCGCCAGCACCGCTCGTGCTCCCCTCTCCCTCTCCGCCAAGCACGAGGTCAACCAGCGCTCCCCGAGTCCTTCGCCAGCGCCGCATTTCCCCGCCTGCCATCGCCCTGTCACTCTCTGGGCAGCGGCGAAGGACCGTGGCACGGAGACAGCCACCGGTAACGTCACCGCTGAACCAAGCGCTGTCTGCAACTGCCTGCCCTTTTTCTTCCGCAGAGCTCAACGCTGCAGCGCCGGACCCCTGCGTCCCGCTCGCGGCACAAGCCTTTTTTTTTTGACATTGTCTCTCTGACGGATGCATTTGACCTGGACGGGCTGGAGCGTTGGGCGGAGAGGAACCTCATGAGGTTCAACACGGGCAAGTGCAGGGTCCTGCCCCTGGGGAGGAACAACCCCCTGCGCTGGGACAGGTTGGGGGTGACCTCCTGGAAAGCAGCTCTGCAGAGAAGGACCTGGGAGTCCTGGGGGGTGACAGATTCCCCACGAGCCGGCAACGTGCCCTTGGGCCAGGAAGGCCAACGGCACCCTGGGGGCATGAGGAAGAGTGTGGCCAGCAGGTCGAGGGAGGTTCCTCTCCCCCTCTGCTCTGCCCCAGTGAGGCCCCATCTGGAGTCCTGGGTCCAGGTCTGGGCTCCCCAGTTCCAGAGAGACGAGGAGCTACTGGAGAGAGCCCAGCGGAGGGTACAGAGATACTGAGGGGCCTGGAGCATCTCTCCTGTGGGGAAAGGCTGAGGGAGCTGGGGCTGTTCAGCCTGAGGAAGAGGAGACTGAGAGGGGACCTCACGAACGCTTATCAATATCTCAAGGGCGGGTGTCAAGAGGACGGGGCCAGACTCTTCTCAGTGGTGCCCAGCGACAGGACAAGGGGCAACGGGCACAAACTGGAACACGGGAAGTTCCGCCTGAACACGAGGAAAAACGTCTTCGCTGTGAGGTACCCGAGCCCTGGCACAGGCTGCCCAGGGAGGGTGTGGAGTCTCCTGCTCTGGAGAGATTCCAACCCGCCTGGACGCGGCCCTGTGCAGCCTGCGCTGGGTGACCCTGCTCTGGCAGGGGCTGGGCTGGGTGGGCTCCAGAGGGCCCTGCCAACCCCTGCCAGTCTGTGATATATTAAACTGCATCTCCACTGCCTGCATTTCTCCCTAGGAAAGGCAGAAAGGGATCAAAACACAAGAAATTCTTCATGCTCCAAGTGCAAATACAACAGATTTTAGCGCTGTTTGAGAGTTTGCGCAGAGCTGAAGCTTCCACTGCGCTCACAGGGGTGCATCGCTGCGATCTCACCCCACGATGGGCTGCCACCAAACGGCCTCATTATAAATAATACGCCTGGTGATTGCAAAAGCAATCATTTACAGTCATTCGGCAAGATTCCCGACAGGTTAACGAGAGCTGTATCATCACAGGGATGAAATACCTTGTGTCTGGGCAGCACCACCCTTCCGGTTGGTTCCAAGGGACAGGATCGTTCCCCTGGTGCGGTACTCACCCTTCGTTACGGGGAGAGCTTCACTTTGGGGAACGCCCCATTTCACCGATTAACCGCGCCGGGGATGACCCCGCACGGGCAAGGCATGGTTTGAACCAAGCAGAGCTCGCTGTGGTGACCCGCGGGGAGAAACCCCAGCTCCCCACGCAGGGCTCGACCTCCCGCCCCGGCGTGGTGCAGTCGGACGGCGCGGCTGAAGCCACGTAGCTCGCAACCGCTTCCCTCGCGCTGGTGCTAGCGCTCGCCCGACCTTGCCGCTCAGGGAAATAAAAACAGAAAGAAGCCGTACAAAAAAGGGAATAGCTTTCTGCTGTCATAGCAGGGGGAAGGGGAGGACTGGGACTGGCCCCTGTCGGCAGCAAGATCCACGGAGCTGCATCAGCAAAGAGCTGATCCACGCTGCGATCGCTGCCAGCTGAACGGAAACTATTTCCTGGTACCGGACAAGAAAAAACCCTGTGCTTCCTTCTTGTTTGTTTGTTGGTTTTTGTTTTTGTTTTTTTTAACTTGCTCCTGTAATGATAGAGGGCCCTCAGGGCGCTTTATAAATTGGGATCTCTGCTCTGGAAGCTATCATTATGTTCACACCATCAGCATTTAACAGCAAGTCCTGAAGGAACAACTAAATTTCTTGCTGCAGGCGACAGACAATACCTGCTTTTCCTGTAGAAGGTAAAAAAATAGTTCCGAGGATGAGTACAAAGTGCATGTCCCCTCAGTTCATCCTTGCGCCTTCTGATGCAAAAAAGCGCTCCCTATCTCCAGGGCCAAGCGATCTCCCTTTCTTCTGGCCAAATAAACATGCTTTCCTACACCCGACAGAGTCACGCTACAGTCACGTAATGCAAAAGTAAAAAGAGCTCATGCTCTTCTTGATATAGAATCGTTTAGGTTGGAAGAGACCTTTAAGATCATCGAGTCCAACTGTTAACGCAGCACTGCCAAGGCCACCACTAGCCCATGTCCCATATCATCCCACCCCACCATTGAGAGGTTTCCCTTTGCTCAAAATCCATCACAGCCCTGCCCACTAATTCTAGAAGTACCAGCAGAACATTAAAAATATAGAAAAAGCTTTGTCTGGTTGAAAAAAACCCCGTTTTTGTCCTCACTAAGTGCGGCCAGCAGGGATGGTCTGCTCAGTTCCTGTTTTGATTTTACAGAGCAGCTCGAACTTGGCCACGCAGCCTTCGGAACTGGCTGCCCTTTCCATCTGTATTCAAGAGTTGTCTCAAAGGAACGATTTTCCTTTTTATTTTACGTTTATATACTGCTGCAGACAGCCCAGGACTGAGGTATCCGAAGGGCAGGACGCCGCCAACGCGTCTCCGACGGCAGCAGCTCCCTGCCGACAGCAGGATTTCATTGCCTGCCTAGCGTCACGGGGCGAACTGCCGAGACGGCTCTGTAAGCTGGGATGTCACTCAGCACGGGGCCTCCCTTGCGCCGTGTCAGCACGGGACGTGCGTCTAAACCAGAGTCTCGGTTGGGGATTTCAGCTTTCGGCTGAAGGTGGAAGCTCTAGTTTGCAAGAGCAGACTGTTTCGTGGCAATACCCCCGACATTGGAGGGTCAAGCGCTCCTGTTGAGTTAAACACAAATCAGCGCATTTATCTTTCGTTTTTTTGAGCCTGGAGGTCAGGACTGTCTCCAGGCACAAACGAAATCAGCACAGACTTAATCACATCCACATCACGAAGCCAGAATTAGCTGTTAATACTCTGTTTATAGAAGCACCAAAAAGAGAAATACCCCAGAAACTCCACACCGGCAAGCTCCCCGGGAAGAGGCTTGAGGAGAAGCCCTTCAGGCAGGACTATCACCCCTTTCATCGCCCGAGCAAAGCGCCTTTCCTTTCAGGAGATTCCCACCTTTACGCAAGGATGTGCTATTTTACAATATATAATTTTAGGGGCCTTTCTTTTAAGGCAAAAGATACTGTTTACCAGAAACAAGAACAGAACCACTGCTTGCAAAGCATCCTTTCTGACCACAAATACGACAGAATTCCCTTCCAACGCGTTCTCTAGACGAGTAATAAAGGGCGTGCTCTCCCTTACACTCCCACGTCCACGAAATGTTAACACGTTCCAGGGCACAATGAAGCTTTCTCCGTAGAAAAATGGTGTAGGTGTAATAAAGGCACCTATTGTTCTCACGACATCGTTACGCTGCATAGCTGAGAAGTCTCTCGAGTTCTCTGCTGCAAAGATCTTCTCAAAAAAAATACATCTTTCCTGACATTCAAGTCAGAGAGGCCACAGCAGAAATTAAGCTAGCGTCCGAGCCATAGTAGCAAAGTTTTGCTAGGCAGGAGGTAATGGAATAGCAAAGTTTAAGAGATCTTGTATCAAAATTCAGAGATTCAGCTAAATACCCTTCCTCCCTCTCCACGCTTTCCCACCCAAATAGGAGCTGGATGAGACGTGAAAGAGTTTTGATCAAACTTGGCATGTGCAAACCCAAGAGACTGATCCCATTAAAGTCATATATCCCTCTGGTCTAGATAATTAGAGCCCCGCTGATACAATGGTAACTAATTACTTTGAACCAGAAAAGACATCCCTTTTGCACGTACAACACGAACACACGCTCCCAGGTCATCCACTTCCAACTCGGAGGAGCTGAACTGCTTTGCTGGACCCCAGTCTCTCCGTCTCCCGTGGGAGCGGGGCAAGGAATGCACCCCGAGGGACGGCCTCCAGCCCTGCCCTCCTTCACCCTCCTGAAGGACCGGCAAAAACGAAGTTGAGGGTAACTCAAGTCCTCCTGAGCCCTCCAGCCACAGGCACCCCAGTTCCCTGCCACGTTCCCCCAGCCTCTTCACGACAGTAACCCCAAATCTCTCCGACAGCCCCTACGGCAACACGGAGAACGCCCAGCCTCGGCTCTTAACTCATCCCACAGCATCCTGCTCCGCAACGGGCGAGAAGCACCTGCCAGCGTCCCTGCCAGACGCCAGGTTAAACACCCAGGTCACCGGAGCCCACCTGAAACTGCAGGACAAGTTTTGCTTTAAGGAAGGTAAAATAAAAAACCAGTGCAAGTTGGTCTGGAAGTCAGACAGTAAGCCTTTCTGCCGTGCTCAGAGAAGCCGAGTAAAAAGCTTAGTGCAGAAACGTGTGGTTTGCGCTAACGCTTCAGGTTTAATGTCTTCATAAAGCACTAAAAATACTTGTCTTTTACATAAGGGGAACAGCATTTACGCTAGCTGAGACCCCGGGTGAAACAACAAGTCCAATCATAATCCAAAGTAGCTCGTTACTGCTGTACAACAAGATTTAAATAAGATTCTTAACCTAAAGGTCTCACGTGCATAACCGATTATCTGTTTTTTAAATCTATCAGCTCCTCAAATAAAAAGATACTCTCTCTCTCCTACCAAGCTCATTTGCCTCAAGGACCTTGCCAACGTGCTCGAACATCTGCAGAGCAGCCAGGCACAGGGTTTTCAAGGGCCCTGCCGAAATTACGCACGCAGCCTAAGCTGTCTGGAATTCCACTTATCTGCCACAGCGGGACAAAGGGAGGCTCCTCCACCTCTGCGTCTGCTTGGCAGCAGCAGCAGCGCTCTCGGGTGCATCTGCTCCAGTTTGGAGGGTTTCGAGTTAACAGTCTGCTTTGGAAAAACTGTGATTAGAAGGGGAGAAAAGCCAACAGGGCTATCACCTGTCAGTCTGACTCGGATTGTGCATGAAACAAATAATATAACCTCTCCACAGCTTGGAAGTATTTTAACTTGCCAGGCTTGCATTATTTTTTTAAGAGACTTTTCTAATTAGTCGTGGAGTTAGTCATGGAAATATGGCATTCGAACGGTTCAAAACCAAACGAGGAGCAGCAGCAGTAAGAGGAGCTCTCATTAACTTTGCTCTTTGAGGATTCAGAAAGGCACAAACCTTCTCTCTTTTGACAGAGGTTCATCCGAGATCGCTGGAGGTGCCAGCCCGGCACTTGGTTCTCCTCTGGCTCCGATCGCAGTGAGCAGGAGCTAGAAAGACCCCAAATTTATCAATGAAGAAACAGGATGAGTATTGCTTCCCTGTTTTACGGAGTGGTGCAGTCCGCAGGCTTCCAGCAAGCTGCGGATGTGTCCCCAGAGAGCACTTGTACCTTGGCCTAAAGCAGAGAGGCAAACTCCAGAAAACAAAGCTGCCCAAGCAGCTTTCATCATGAGAGGATATTTGTCTTCAAAAAACAATGCTCAGGAAGAGCACAAATACCGAGTAGCTTCTTTTCTGCAATTAAAAAGCAGATCAGAGTCTTCACATCAGGGACTAACACCCCCAAATACCCGCATTCTTCAGTGAACTGAAATTCTTTGCACCTTTGCAGCATTTATTTGTGAGCTCTAAAATGCTTTGAGAACACGCACGCGTAGGAGAAGAGACTATAAATCCACTGCAAAATAAGTGGGAAAGGTTCTGCCGTGCTGTCGTGTACAGGAAACCGAAGCAATGAGGGCCCAAATGTTTAATGCAGAGCTTTTCTCGTCCAGCGAGCTCAGTAAAAAGCTAATTGATTTCTATCATCAAGGTAAAACCAATGGCAGTGCTGACAGTAGAAATAACTGAAGACTCCTAGCTCGTGTTTAGGCAGAAGGTGATGTTACGGGTGAAACGCTCTGGGGAAGAAAGAGCTGCGGGGAGAAGCGGAGCAGTGCCTGGACAGGAGCACGGCGGCACTGCAAACAAGGCAGCCAGAAAACAACCCCAAAGTCTCCGAACAGCCTGAAGGAAAACGCTGTATATCCAGCTTCTGGGCAAAAACAGGTGGACGCAGAAATCAAACCTCACCGATTTCATCCGAAAACTCCAGCTGTCAGTAACTGCGGTAACATCTGACCCGTAGGAGGTGGCACTAGAGGAGATCCCCCCACAGCAGACTCTGCTCCACGGCCAGACGCACTGAGCACAATTAGTTGGAGCCTGTCCCTAGCACGGGTATGGACTTGGGCACCCACAGCCAGGCCTGAGAAATCACAGACTCACAGGATGGTGGGGGTGGGAAGGGCCCTCTGGAGCCCACCCAGCCCAGCCCCTGCCAGAGCAGGGTCACCCAGCGCAGGCTGCACAGGGCCGCGGCCAGGCGAGTTGGAATCTCTCCAGAGAAGGAGACTCCACACCCTCCCTGGGCAGCCTGTGCCAGGGCTCGGGCACCTCACAGCGAAGACGTTTTTCCTCCTGTTCAGGCGGAACTTCCCGTGTTCCAGTTTGTGCCCGTTGCCCCTTGGCCTGTCGCTGGGCACCACTGAGAAGAGTCTGGCCCCGTCCTCTTGACACCCGCCCTTGAGATATTGATAAGCGTTGGTGAGGTCCCCTCTCAGCCTCCTCTTCCTCAGGCTGAACAGCCCCAGCTCCCTCAGCCTTTCCCCACAGGAGAGATGCTCCAGCCCCTCAGCATCTCTGTACCCTCCGCTGGGCTCTCCCCAGTAGCTCCTCGTCTCTCTGGAACTGGGGAGCCACTGGAAACCCCAGACGTGGGGTACGGAGAGGTGCCTGGCGAACGGCTGCTTCTCTCCTGGCTTTGCTGGACGCCCTGACCTCAGAGTCTACTATCACACCTCAAAGCGTATAGTCCAAACCTGAAAACTAAATTTAAATTAAGTCTAGCGGTCTTCAAACCGCTTGACACGTCCATATTTGTAGTTAAAAGCCTCAACCCCCACCAGACTCAAAGAAAGCAGAGCAGCTCCCTCTCTGCACGCTTGACAATCGCTCCAGGCTTGGCGTTTCCCCGTCGCAGACACAACCATCATCAGCTTCGCCAGCACCACCAACATCGGATGAGGAGAGAAACACAAGTCGCACCCGGAAGATTCTTCTATAATATTACCCCGCTCAGGTTAAACTGGTAAATAGTTGGGTTTGTTTTTTTTTTTTAACCAGACAAGGCCACACTGAGACACGATCTAATGATCCTGAGAGAAGAGAGCAGCAGCAGAAATTTGGCTTTAGCAAGCAAAAATCCTACTTTCCCCAGAGGAAAATGAACTAACCACAGAATAAGGTGTGCCTCCTTCCCTTCCCTCCTCCCTCCAGTTTACTCACATTTATTTCTACCAAACCATCCTAAAATTATTCTTTAAGTAAACACGTCAGAGAGTCGCCAAAGGGAGACGAAAGGACAGATGCCTGTGATGGAACATCTTCAGGAGGAGCTCTGACCTGCAGCTATTTAAGAGACAGGAATAGAAAAGGACTTTTCAAATCCATAGCCTCGACCACGCGCGCAGGAAAGGAGCTTTGGCTCTCGATAGACACTCCTAAGCCGCAGAAAGATGCGCAGCTCGCTCACCTCCCCGTGAAACTTCGTTTTCACATGGGCAGTCATGAGAAGCCGCGACAGATTTCCCAAAGCTGAGTTTGAATAAACGGAGCCGGTCGAATCAGCACTTCTTGCTTTTAATCGCATCTAAGCCCAGCTGCCATATGCTGCTGAGGCAGCACCGTCTCCCGCAGAGCGGCATGAACTGCAGCAAGACTGTTTCTGGGAAAGGAGAACAAATTCTGCCCCTCCTGTTTACTGAATGAACGCTTGCCTGGCTTTACGAGGGGAATAATTAAAATAAACAAATGAGAGTACCGACACTTCCTAACAATTTTAGGCCTGTTTGTACAGCAAACATTTCTGTGGGCTGGGAGAATCATTTACAGCCATTGACCCCAACGCCGGTATCGGTAAAGAGGCCGCTAAAAACCTGAACTGTGCCGCAACAACGCTGCTTGCTCCTGCTTCAGCCGCGAGCCTGGACGCTGCTCACATCAGGAGGAATCCAACGTCTGGCCCAAAGCGGTGTTTGGCAGCTTTTTTTCCTTATAGATGTGAAAAAAAAAAAAAGTACTAGGATTGAAAAAAAGGGCAACAAACTCTCTTCAGTGGTGCGACACGCATCAGGGCCCACTACGGTTTCCTTCAGGTATGGACTTTAAACGCTCCTCAGTGCTTTTCCTACCGTCATTTTGGGTAGGAAGCATTCAGACGCCGTCCCTGCTAGACAACTCACTTGGCAGGCTCCTTCTGCATCACGCTGGATTTGCAGCTTCACCAACGCCGGCGGAAAGCGCTCCCGAGCAAGGTCAGGGAAGAGCACGTTCTGCGTCAGCTGCGCTCACGGTGGCTAACTGATTGAAAGCTTCCTCCAAAGCCGAGCTAAGAAAAATTACTTCTTAAACATTCAGCAGCTAGAGAAGACACCCTGTACTGAACAAGGGGGAGGAAAGGCTTGGCTCGCATTCAGCGGGCTGCATTAATTCAATCGCCGTGGGACACACAGGCACCGAGAAACCCGATGTCAAGAGGCAGAAGCAGCGCAGAGGTGGGATATTTTGACACGATGACTCAATACAACAAGAGGAATCAAACGAAGTACTTTGGATTCTGAGGCAGCGTGTGTACGAGGCAAAGCCAGACTGTTTGAACCAACACGGAAACACGCCGTCAGCCCTCTGCCAAACGCACCCGTTGTTGCTGGGATCTCTCTCCCGTATAATAAAGAATTAACCAAGCAGCGGAGAAAGTTAAGACTCATTTTACGAATGACAGAGACATCTTTCTTAATACATTTTAAACCTTTGTAGGGATGACAAGGCTCTGCACCCTCCCCAGACAGCAACAGTCCCTGGAACAAAATATAATAAATGGAAAAAAAAGCAAGCGGGGCCAGCACGGTGCCCTCACCCTGGAGCTGCCCAGCGCCCTGACGGCCGGACTGGAGAGCTCCTTCAGCCCTCAAGGCTTTAAAAGTTTTCCCACTCTGCCACAGACGATATACAAAGTGAGACAAGTAAAATTTAAAAAGCACTTTGCTACGCTAAATCTACAGGAATGGAGACTTATTCAGAAGAGTTGTGCAGAACAATGGTCTATTCATTTGAGATAAGGCCGGGGCGATATACCTCGTTGCTATTGTTTCCCTCCGGACCGCGCAGAGCGGCCCAGCCCCAGCAAGGGGACCCACAGCCGGCTCGCTACCGCGATTCCAGAGATACGGGACTGACAGGACCCGAGAATCTTCTTCTGTGACAGAAAGCCACCTCAGACACACCAATACACAGTTTAAATCTAATAAAACGGCGCTCTCCATCACAAACCGGTTTTGTCACAGGATTCCCCCAGGTTACGGCACAGACCATCGCAAATACCGCTTCACGGAAGGCACAGCCTCTGCCGAGGAGGATCAGTGCGCGGCCGTGCTCTTCGCAGCGAGCACGTCAGCCAGCGAAGCAGTCGCTCTTTGCGGGAGGCTACAGCCGACGAACGGGGACGATGCGGCGCTGCGCAGCCCAGGGGTGCAGCCCAGCCGCGCGCCCTGCGGTCCCCACGACGGGCACAACCCTCGCCGGCTCCTTCTTCAGCGGAGGCAGGCGAAAAGTTTCAGCATGAGTAGGCTGGGAAACACCTTCACGTTTAATTAAACTGCAGAGTTAATTCTGGAGTGACTCAAGCGATCCTAGGAGCTGCAGGTTGCACCCACCCCACGACACACTCCTCTGCCTGCTCTGAAGGACGCCGGCATCTCCTGCCCGGCACCGGCCACGGGCCGCTCGCAAAGCCCTCGCAGCCCACCCCCGCCGAGCCAGGCACACCATGCTGGGGATTTACCAAGGTTCTAGGGTACTTCTGTGACGTAAGAAAGCGATGCTCTCAAAAGAGAAAGGTTTCCCAGGGAAAAGGACTCTTCTCCCATGAGTTGGAGCAGAGGTTGGTCCATAAACCTCGCACCAACCCCACCCACGGTGCGAAATCAGCACCGCGATCGCCACCGAAATGCGGGGGCGGGTCTGGGGGGCCCCGTTCCCCCCCCCAAACGAGACATTTTATTGAATCACTCTGCCTGGCTGCCGGCAAAACCGCAGCGGTCCCAGGGGAGACAGAGGCTCCGTCTCCCACCCTGTCCCCGGGGTGGGACGCAGCGTCAGGGACGGGGCGTCACTGGCACATCCCAGCACCCACCCTGGGCTGGGGGTGCTCAGCACCCCCCTCGCCCCTGAGGGGCCCTCACAGAGCCCCCCCCCCCAGGGCTAGGGAGGCCCAACAGCCCCTGACACCCCACCAAAGGGCCTGGGGGGGGCCCCTCAGCTCCCCCTTTCCCCCACCAAAGGGGCCGGGACACCCTCAGCTCCCCCTTCTCCCCACCAAAGGGGCCGGGGGCGGGGAGGGGGGGCCCTCTGCTCCCCCTTCCCCCCCACCAAAGGGGCCGGAGGATCCCTCTGCTCCCCCTTCTCCCCACCGAAGGGGCCGGGGGGTCCCTCTGCTCCCCCTTCTCCCCACCGAAGGGGCCGGGGGGTCCCTCAGCTCCCCCTTCTCCCCACCGAAGGGGCCGGGGGGTCCCTCAGCTCCCCCTTCTCCCCACCGAAGGGGCCGGGGGGTCCCTCAGCTCCCCCTTCTCCCCACCGAAGGGGCCGGGGGGTCCCTCAGCTCCCCCTTCTCCCCACCGAAGGGGCCGGGGGGTCCCTCAGCTTCCCCTTCTCCCCACCGAAGGGGCCGGGGGGTCCCTCTGCTCCCCCTTCTCCCCACCGAAGGGGCCGGGGGGTCCCTCTGCTCCCCCTTCTCCCCACCGAAGGGGCCGGGGGGTCCCTCAGCTCCCCCTTCTCCCCACCGAAGGGGCCGGGGGGTCCCTCAGCTCCCCCTTCTCCCCACCGAAGGGGCCGGGGGGTCCCTCAGCTCCCCCTTCTCCCCACCGAAGGGGCCGGGGGGTCCCTCAGCTCCCCCTTCTCCCCACCGAAGGGGCCGGGGGGTCCCTCAGCTCCCCCTTCTCCCCACCGAAGGGGCCGAGGGGTCCCTCAGCGCTCCCTCAGGGGCCGGGGTCCCCCAACCCCCCCCGGGCCGGGCCGGGCCGCACCTTGAGGGTCACGTCGCAGAGCTTGCCCTGCCGCCGGATCTCGCCCATCACGCCGTAGCCGCGGCTGGGCAAATCGCCCACCGAGAAGTGCACCAGGTCCTCGGGGTCCAGCTCCGGCTCGGCCGCCGCTGCCTCCAGCATCTTCCCGGCCGCTCCCGCCGCTCCCCGCCTCGCTTCGCCTCCCCCGCGCCTTGTCCCCGCCCGGCCGCCGTAGCGCGGCCCCCACCCCTCCCACTTCCGCCTTGCTGCACTTCCGGGGGCGGCCGGAAGCGGTGGGTGCCATGGCAACGGCGTACACAGCCCCGCGGGCCGCCGCGGCTTCCCCTCGCCCGGGCCCGGCTGAGGAGGGGGTGCAGGTAGGTGAGAGGCGGGGGCTGCCCCGGGAGTCGCCCCCTCCCCAGGGCCTTGTCGTCATCCGCCTCCCCGGCACTGTTGTCCCCACAGGCCGCATCGGCCCCCCGGGCCTCGTCCCCCTCCTCCGGGCTTCATCCTCACCTCAAGGCCTCGTTGCCCCCCTCCAGGCTTTGTTCCCCCCACCTCAGGCGATGTCTCTATAGGCCTTGCTCTCCCTCTCGCCGCCCCCCAGCCTCACCTCCTCAAGACCTTGTCTCCCCACCATCTCCACCCCCCAAGGTCTGCTAAAACACGGATGATCCTTTCCCTGTCCCCACAGCTCCCCCCTCCACCCCAGCCCCCTCTCAGATTAACCTCCTTTGCCCTTGTCCCCAGCAAGTGGGGCTGTGGGCATGGCTGTCCACGGCACTCCCTGTGTTCCCTCTCATCCCGGCCATCCTCCTGCCCTCATCCCACCTCTTCTGGCGTCTCTCCTAGGCCCCCATTATCGGTGCACCCGTGTCACCAGCTGCCTCACATCCCGCACTGCCTGGCTGGTTTGCATGCAGCTGGGAAGGCAGAAGGTAACGTGGGGCTGTTCTCTCCCCCGTTCTCCTTGGGGTGGAGGTGGCCCAGCTGCGGATCGTGCCCTGGGCATGCAGACGGCCTGGGGTGCTGGGGCAGAACTTTTGGTGTCCAACTGGGTGGATTCAACTCTCAAAGCATCACTGGAGTTTGAATTCCTCATGGTCACCTCCCCGGAGCAGCTTTGCCTCCCCAGTTTGCCTCTCGTGTTTAGGACAAGGGGTCATGGTTTTAAACTAAAAGAGGAAAATGGCCTTAAGTTGTGCCAGGGGAGGTTTAGGTTGGATCTTGGGAACCATTTCTTCCCCGAAAGGGCTGTCAGGCCCTGGCACAGGCTGCCCAGGGCAGTGGGGGAGTCCCCATCCCTGGGGGGATTGAAAAGATGTGTAGATGTGGCGCTTGGGGACATGGGTTAGTGGTGGCCTTGGCAGTGCTGGGTTAGCGGTTGGAGTTGATGGTCTTAAAGGTCTTTTCCAGCCTAAATGATTCTGTGATTCTAGGGGAGATTCAGATGATATAAGGAAGAAATTCTTTAAGCTGAGGGTGGTGAGGCCCTGGCACAGGTTGCCCAGAGAGGTGAGAGATGCCCCATCCCTGGAAACATTCCAGGTGAGGCTGGACGGGGCTCTGGGCAACCTGATCTAGTTGAGGATGTCCCTGCTCATGGCAGGGGGTTGGACTAGATGGCCTTGAAAGGTCCCTTCCAGCCCAAACCCTTCTGTGATTCTGTGATTTGGCCCAAGCTTTTGTCCATCCATGGTGGGTAAGCTCAGGTCTCTCAGGCAGAACCGAAACCCACACTTCACTGCTCTGGGCACACATTTCTATGCCAATCGGCCCCCAAATCCCCACCCAACGTTTCCCTTTGGCACTAATCTTTGTGTGGGCATGTTGGCGTCTGCCCCCATTGCAGAGATAACTGTGTCCCCATTAATTCCGAGCATAAACAGTCCATTAATCTTGAGACTAAAAATGGGGCAGTCCTGCTGGCCTCATCTGCTGTGTGAGGACGGGTCAAGGAACTTGGGTTTGGCACCTTGTCATAAAGAGCTTCAGAACCAACGGCCCGAGCTGTGAATTGGATCTGCTTTGCCTGCTTGGTTTCCGTTACGGGCGCTGAATGACGGGCGAAGGTAACGGCATGTCTCGCTCTTGCCCTTTCAACGTTTCTTGTTCGAACTGAGGGAGGATGATTTAGTGGTGAAACAGCCAGAAACATTTTTGGTTAGCTGACGGATAAACATGTAGTTTTCTTGGTAGTGCTCCAATAAAACTTCCACTGTGGACAAAAAAAAATAAACCAATTAAAAATCAGCTCGGTTGGATGTGTGGGGTATTGCTAATGAGCCGGAGAGCCTTTGGTCTCTACGCTGTTGGTTAGGAGTGCACCAGAGAGGTGTTTCCCTCTTTCCTTCCCATCTTCTAATGTTCGTAAATGCTCCCAGGAGTAATTGCTTCTGTCCTAACACCGAACAATGGGCATTGTTGCAGTGAGGAAAATTCCACTCGTTTGGAATTTGTTCTCTCTGATTCATATTACAGTTTTTGCCTAAAATTTTCCCTTGCTCCTTTTTCCTGCTGTGCTTCTTGCCGCAGCTTTGGAGAAATAAGGCGCGCACCCCTCCAACGCGGGGTCGTATTTGTGTGGCAGAGCGTTGCGATCTCTAACAATCCCGATACCCACATGAGTAGCGTTTCCGCACTGGTTACCAACTTTAAAACTCCATGTCCGTTTCCATGCCGCTTGTACCTGTGCCGCTCCTGCCTTTATTTACACAGGCAAATAGTTTGGCAGCTTTCTGTGCGTGTCACTTAGCGGCGATCCTTTTGGTGACGTCTGTGCGCTTCTTTATCGTCGTGCTTTTTCACAGATCATCATAATCATCCCAGATTATGACAACGGTGACCTAGCAGCGTTTTGGATTCCTCGGCGGGCGTTGTGTTGGCATCGCTGTGGTAGGCGAGGACGAGGACGAGGACGAGGCGCCCACGGTGCCGTTACCAGGTACTCACCCAAATGCTCGCCTTGTCCTTAAGTAAAGAGAAGTCTTGGTTCAGCTCACGCCTCTACGTTTCTTTTCAGAGCAGTCACAGCAGATAAGATCACAACTAAAAATACTTAGTACACAAGAAATACAAAAGATTTTGACTGAAACTAGAAGTTGTTGCTAGATATAACCCAACTATTGAGCACGGGCTGTCTGTGGGAAACAGTTGAGAGAAAACATAGGATCTGCCTGTTCCAGGGATTTAAAACGTTTCTCAGGTGGGACGTTAGCTGCTGGATGTACCCCATGAGTCCTTCTCCGCTGGACAAGCCCTCTACCCTTGCCAGCTGAACTGGCATTGAGCAGACGAGCAGCACAAGAATTTCACCAGGAGCTGTCGGGCACATGACCTTTTTTCCCCCAGAAACGTTAAGATGGGGTGTTCGTTAGGCACTTACAAATATCTTTGTGTATCAGTGCGAAGAAGGGGTTACAAAGATCTGAGAAATGCGTATTCAATACAGACTGTGAACAAGGCAGTTGCTGCTCAGAGCGTGGGGACTGCTGGCGTACCACCAGGCTGCACGGCCTTTTGCAGGGCTGTTGAGCTCCTTTCGGCTTGGTTTCACCTCTAACACGTCTTACCGACAGCCTCAGAAGCTGGAAACGCAGTTCTGGATGAACTGACGTTACAAAATGGGAGCTGCGTGTGCCTTCACACACAAAACACTAGACAAGAGAAAATCCATCTCATATTCCTGCAATTATTTTGCTTTGCAAGGCCAAGAGGGAGAAAAGCTTGTGGTGTCAAACACTCGTGTGCCTGATACACAAGAGGAAACCACGATCAGTAAGACCCTTCTCTTTCAACATGCTCAGTTTTCTGAGCAGAACAATGCTGGAAAGAATTTTCAGCAACTGTTTGCCCACAGTTGTTCTTAACAAAGGATAGAAACTGCTGCTGAACATTTGTCAGCACTTTATTTTTAAACTTGACTACTCCGTAGTAACAAATAGCATTACATTTCGTTTTCGGGAGTGCAACGTTGTTGATTTTCCCTTTTTCCCCCCTCTAGTCAGAATGGAGGCAGTACAGAAGAGAGTCCATACATTCGTGCGAGTCAAGCCAACAGCCGATTTCGCTCAGGATATGATCAAGTTTGGGCCAGACAACAAGGTAGTGAAAAAGCGACGGCAAGTGTGAAAGGTTTGGCCTTCAGTTTCAGTCTTGCCCACAGAAATGCAGAATTCTTCCCTTCCTTAAGGCCACGCGGAACATTTTGGCGCGCGTTGGTTCACATGTTCCTGCTTGCTGTTCTCTGCGCCGACAGTGGCTCGTGGTTTTGTACCGGCAAGTGTGACCATGGAAAACATAGTTCTTGTGATGCAGTCACAGAAAATCCTCAGAAGGGCTGGGGCTCCGATGGATCCTTGGGGAATTCCCAGTGGTAACCACAGTTCCAAGCTAAGAGGTGTCCCTGTGGTACAGTCTATTTCTATCCCCCCTTACGCAAGTTCCTCCCTTCACCTTCTCTTCCTTAACTAATAATTTCCCAGGGATACAAAATCAGCCGCATCACTGAAAGGTAAACAGATGAGCTCGGCCACATTTCCCTTTTTTTAGCACATCCGTTACCAGAAAATACCAGCGAGGTCAGTAAAACAATACCATTATTTGTGCTCCATTTTCTACTTGCCTTCAGCTCTTCAGTGGGTATTTTTTTTTTTTCAGACAATAAGTGCTGAAACTCTTCATGGCTATTGATGTTATCTTCATCTCTTTTGGGGTTTCAGAGCATAGATATATACATCAAAAAAGATGCCAAGAAGGGAGTTGTGAATAACAGGCAGACGGACTGGTCCTTTAGGCTGGATGGCGTCCTTCACAATACCTCCCAGGAGCTGGCTTACGAGACTGTAGCCAAGAAGTTGGTGTCCGAAGCTTTAATTGGCTATAACGGTAATTTGTTGCTATTTTTATTATTTTGATGAGTGGAGATTATTCTGATTTAAGTGGAGATTTGATCTGAGGGAGAGATCCTTTTGATGTTCCATTTGAGAAATGGAGAGCTTCCCTCCTGAGTTTATTCTTTTGCTTTTGAATCTTTTCTAGGCACGATAATGTGCTACGGGCAAACAGGGGCTGGTAAAACTTACACAATGACGGGAGCAACTGCCGAGTACAAGCATCGAGGAATCATACCCCGAGCTATACAGCAGGTACTGGATCTGGCGTACTCTGATCTCCTTTTAGCCCGGAGAAAAGGAGGCTGAGGGGAGACCTCGCTCTCTGCAACTCCCTGACAGGAGGTTGGAGCCAGGGGGGGTCGGTCTCTTCTCCCAAGGAACAGGCGACAGGACGAGAGGAAATGGCCTCAAGTTGCGCCAGGGGAGGTTTAGGTTGGATCTTGGGAACCATTTCTTCCCCGCAAGGGCTGTCAGGCCCTGGCACAGGCTGCCCAGGGCAGTGGGGGAGTCCCCATCCCTGGGGGGATTGAAAAGCCGTGGAGATGTGGCGCTTGGGGACATGGGTTAGTGGTGGCCTTGGCAGTGCTGGGTTAGCGGTTGGACTCGATGATCTTGGAGGTCTCTTCCAACCAAAAGAATTCTGTGATTCTGTGATTCTGTGATGGGAAAGAGGCTGGAAGACATAGCAAAGACATCTCTTGTATCAGCTATTGCTGATGCTTAGAAAAGTGTTTTAACACAGCGAATATGTTTTATGTTTATCTCTGCCAGACCTTTTCTTTTCCATTTTATCTAAGCAATGATCATTAAAGAAATGAAGGAGCCTGTAAAACATAGTTACTTTGTACCTTCGTTTTACTATGCCGTGACCTCGTGCACTGATAACGGTGACGTTTCAGACCATTGGGATGGTGTTGGCTTGGATCATGCTGGTACGCCGGTCCCGTTGCTGTGTAGGCACGTACACGTTTACCACGGCTTTGAGGGGGCAGGCCTGCTTATCTTTAGGCGGCAATACTGATACTGCTCTCCGCTCCCACAAAGACAACTGACACACGCAGTAGAGGGTTGACGTGGCACAGACAACCTGAAACAAAGGTGGGAGGAATTCTGTAGTTACGCTTTCTTCTCATTTACAGAGGTTATTCCTGTTTAATTCTCCTAGCTCGCATAGGGAACTTGCTGCTTCCAGGGTACTTGCTGCTTCCCAAATGTAAGCAGGCCTTCAAAAGTGTTGTTTTCAAAACTATCACTTTGCGAAATCATATTAAAACTGTTGACTTAGCGCTGTCAGCCCTCAGGCAACCACAGTTCAGAATTAGCTACGCGCACGCAGATGCACTTTTAGCTGTTCAGAAAGTTATAAATAGCTTCTCTGGAGAGCCATCAATAGCTAATAATTCTGTGTGTGAACGAGCACCGCCACTGACAAACTCGTTGTCTTTGCATAGGTCTTCAAAGCAACTGCACGTTCCGTTGATCCATTCATCACTGTCCGAATATCCTACCTGGAAATCTACAATGAGACCTTGTTTGACCTTCTGTCCACCATGACGAGCAACGGGACCAGTGACATACAGATGGCTGTAGTGGATTGCCCACAGGGTGTTTATGTGAAGGGCTTATCCATACATTCAGTTAACCACGAGGAGGATGCTCTAAATCTCCTTTTTGAGGCAAGAAAAACCAAATATTACGCTTGATCTGATTGTTATATTTATTGGCTTAGCTGAGGGAGGAGGCAGTGAGGCAGGAGGTGGGTGGCCAGGACGGCTGGAGGGAGGTTCAACCCTCTTTGCTCTCTTTATTGTGGGTAGAAGAACTGGTAACTCTTTGTAGCCCATGTTCTTGCAAGGAAAATATCCCTGGCACAGAGATTCCATGGAGAAACCTTGTTTTTAGTGTGCACCAGAGCGAGGCAAGTGATGGAGGAAATATGTTGGGGTGAGACCACAGAATATAGTAGCATTGGAGATTCCAGGCAGCACCAAAATAGCATCATAGAAGGGTTTGTGTTGGAAGGGACCTTAAAGATCACTGAGTTCCAACCCCCTGCCACGGGCAGGGACACCTTCCACTAGACCAGGTTGCTCCAAGCCCCGTCCAGCCTGGCCTTGAACCCTTCCACGGATGGGGCAGCCACAGCTTCTCTGGGCAACCTGTGCCAGGGCCTCACCACTCTCATGGGGAAGGATTTCTTCCTTAGATCTCATCTAAATCTCCCCTCTCTCAGTTTAAAGCCATCACCCCTTGTCCTGTCACTCCATGCCCTTGTCCATAGTCCCTCTCCAGCTTTCTCGTAGCCCCTTTAGGTACCGGGAGGCTGCTGGAAGGTCTCCCCGGAGCCTTCTCTTCTCCAGGCTGAACAACCCCAACTCTCTCAGCCTGTCTCCATAGCAGAGGGGCTCCAGCCCTCGGATCATCTCCGTGGCCTCCTCTGGCCCCGCTCCAGCAGGTCCATGTCCTTGTGCTGGGGCCCAGAGCTGGAGGCAGCACTGCAGGGGGGTCTCCCCAGAGCGGAGCAGAGGGGCAGAATCCCCTCCCTCGCCCTGCTGGCCCCGCTGCTGGGGATGCAGCCCAGGATGCGGTTGGCTTTCTGGGCTGCGAGTGCACATTGTCGGGTTGTGTTGAGCTTCTCATCAACCAGCACCCCCAGGTCCTTCTCCTCAGGGCTGCTCTCAATCCATTCCCCGCCCAGCCTGTGTTTGTGCTTGGGATTGCCCTGACCCATGTGCAGGACCTTGCACTTGGCCTCACTGAACTTCATGAGGTTTGCACAGGCCCAGCTCTCAAGCCTGCCCAGGTCCCTCTGGATGGCATCCCTTCCCTCCAGCATGTGGACCACACCACGCAGCTTGGTGTCGTCGGCAGACTTGCTGAGGGGTCACTCCATCCCGCTGTCCGTGTCCCCGACAAAGATGTTAAACAGCGCCAGGGTCCCAGTACTGACCCCTGAGGACACCACTTGTCACTGGTCTCTACTTGGACATCGAGCTGTTGACGGCAACTCTTTGAGTGCGACCATCCAGCCAATTCCCTATCAACTGAGCACTGAGTGGTCCACCCGTCAAATCCGTGTCTCTCCAATTTAGAGACAAGGATGTCGTGTGGGACAGTGTCAAATGCTTTGCACAAGTTCAGATGACATCAGTCGCTCTTCCCTTACCCGCCAACGCTGTAACCCCGTTGTAGAAGGCCACCAGATGTGTCAGGCACGATTTGCCCTCAGTGAAGCCATTGGCTGTCCCCAATCACCTCCTTACTTTCCACGTGCCCTAGCTTAGTTTCCAGGAGGATCTGCTCCATGATCTTGCCGGGCACAGAGGTGAGACTGACTGGCCTGTAGTTCCCTGGGTCTGCCTTTTTTCCCTTTTGAAAAACGGGGGTTACGTTTCCCTGTAGCGAATAGTGAAGTGAAGGCACAGGACATAAAGGCAGCCACAGCATCTGCCTTCACTTCAGAAGACTTGTCTGAAGTCCCAGCCACCTCACCAGCGCCCTCAGCAGACCGAGAGCCCAGACAGCCAATAAGACTTATTTTCCTTACCCTGGTTATCACGTAAGAGCGTCAGTAAGTGACTTAGTACAAAGTGTAGAATATTTGGGATCCTGTTAGACCCACCAGCTGACCTACACTGGAATTTCTCCCTGAAAACCACATCTGCCTGTCCTAGCCGTGTCAATGCTCCAAGAGAAGTGTCCCACCAGCAACATCTCTGGCAGATACTTTGGGATGGTCGTGGCACAGGTACCGTTAGTCAGGTTTTACAGCAGGGACGCTCGCACAATGGGTTGTCTTTGTGAAGGGAGCTTGCTTATTTATGCCTGCATCTTTTTTTTGTTCTTGGGGATGCTTTAGTTCGTAAGGAAGACATGAATAAATAATTGGCTCTGTATGCGGGAAGCATACTCTTACCAGGAGCCATCTGGTGTCCTGAATGTCTGTGCTTTGCCTTTTTAATAACGGGACTGTGGTGCCCTAAGCCAACCTCTGGGGTTCGCAGGAACCCCCGTTTTCTTGTGAGAGAGTAGAAGGATGACGACAATGCAGCTTAACTTGAGATCTGTTGGCAGAAGAAGTGCAAGTGATGCCGGGGGATGCGCTCAGGTCCTTACATGAGTTCTGCCTGGGGTTCTAGGTTCACAGAGGAAGTGTCAGGCTTTGAGGAGGCTGTGAGCCTTCATTTGTGGAGGGGGGTTGATAGTATTTTCCTAGAGATCTTCACCTTCATTCTTGCTGTTGGAGTTCCAGTCCCTAGTGTGGAGGCAGTCCCCGATCTTCCAGCTCTCAAAGGTCGCTGTCCTTTGAGACCCAGGCAGGCCGTGACACCTCTTGACAAGCGCATTTCACCGCTGTAGAGCCTTCCGTTTCCTTTTCTGCCTCGCCAGCCTGGCGGCACAGCTCTGCGATAGACTGGTGCTCCTAACGAGTAGTTGCAACATCATTTTCAATGTTGCTTTCTTTTCCTGTAAGTAGGCATTACAGACTCGTGGCTATCATGGATGTGCTTGTCGGGGTGAGTTTTCTATGGCATTTAAAACTTGGGGAGCTCTTGGGTTGTCTAGTCATCAAGAAACTGAAACAGCCCGGGAGGTATTGCCTCAGAACAAGGCTTGCCTGACTGTTCCTCAAAAAGCCACAGATCTGTGAGCTGAGCCTTGAAAGTAGAAATGCAGATAATGTGGTCTCCAGTAAAAGGTGTTCTTACAGTAAACAGTGACCTTTACCAACCGCACCGTGAAATGCTTTGAGAGGCCTCGGAGTAAGAAAGCGAGGCGAATACGGCGAGCTCCTGCTCTGACTGCTCTAACCAACGATCGGTGGTACGGGCTCTGCAGAGCGAAGGCTGAACCGCTGTTTATTGAACTGTGTGGATTTCTAATTTCCCTTTGTTCTACCAGTGCAGAAGTTTAAAACCGCTGTCTTCAATTTTGACTTCATTTGCAGGGTGAGACCAACAGAGTGATAGCAGAGCACACACTGAATAAAAATTCATCCAGATCCCATTGCATCTTTACTATTTATATCGAGGTAAGAGCTCCGGCAGCTTTTCTAGGGACTCAAATGGCTGAGGATCTTTACATGTCTGGTTTTTACTGTATTTCAGTTTTGTCTACTGTTAAATACAGTTTATATTCTTTTCGCCCTCAGTCTCGTTTCAGAGTTTTCTCAGATGTCAAATGCATTAACTCTAAAATCAACTTAATAGACCTGGCAGGCTCAGAGAGGCTGAGCAAGACTGGAGTAAGTAATGGAAGAAACATTTCCGTGAAGAGTCTAGTAATCAACACGGTGGAGGTGAAATTACGGGTTTTCCCCACAACAGAATTCAGCCTGTGCTAAATAGGAGAGACTGTGACAAATTCTAAGTCGCATTAACACATCAGAGGGCGCCCAGTTGTTTGCAGCCGCTGTGTATCATGTCTAAGTCCACACATATGTGACTCCCATCCTGCACGTGCCTTCCAGCCTGACCCAGATTCAGTTAGTTTGTTTGAGTCTATAATTTCTCCGCAAAAGAAAGGGCCAGAGCCATCGACTATTAAGACAGAGAACCTCTGATTTTCCTCTTCATGCCATGAGTGACAGTGCAAATCCCCCACTTCTGGTCACAGCAGGCAAACTGTTGAAACTCTTAGAGCATTAGGGCTCAACAACTGAAGCCTCCTCAGGTCCCGTGTGACATTCTGTGTCGATCAGAATAGAAATTGCATCAGCCCTGTGACAAATATATAATTTACCCTTTGGGAAGGAAAGCCAGCGGTCCTGGTAGACTTGTAATGAAAAATTGAGGTCTCTGAAAGCTTGTTTTCGAACTGAAGAAAGCTCTAGATCATGAATTTATTGGGTCTGACTTAGCTCCTTACCCTCGCAGTCAAGCAGAGGTGTACCCTCAGTAAGGAACGCGCGCTCTTCTGCGGTTCAGCCAGAAACACGTGTTGTGGACGCTTTGCCTTTTGGTCTCCGTTACAGTCTGAAGGACAGGTTCTGAAAGAAGCCACGTACATCAACAAGTCTCTGTCGTTCCTCGAGCAAATCGTCATTGCCCTGGCTGATCCTAAGAGGGAGCACATCCCCTTCCGGCAGAGCAAGCTCACGCACGTTCTCAAGGACTCGCTAGGTGAGAGCTGAGGGTTACTACAGCCCCGCGCAGTTCCTAGAAAACAGTGTTGTTTCGGTGAGCATATCGAGTCCTACGGCTGTAACATATAAACACATGGAACTAATTCGTTGTTCAAAGGATGCCTGGTTTTCCTCATCAAATAAAACAGCAGGCGCAGGAGACAGTACAAGGGCCACACTGATCAAGCCAGTAGAAATTCACAAACCCTTAGTCAGAATACTTTAAGAAAACCTACCACCAAAACCCCCCAGCATGTTACAAGCCTTTTCAGGTGCTCCGGCTTTAGCATCAGGCTACAGATGACAAACCCGAAGCTGTGGTGCGTCGTGAATCCCCAGGAGAGGCTTATGCTCTTGGAATGCAGGCTGGAGACGTGGGAGGAGAAAGCAGCTGAAAACACGCCGTAGGCATTTGTGTGGAGTGACCAAAGTCCTCAGCAATGAGAGCGGCGTTTGGGCATTCCAAGCACAAGTCTTGCGTTGCTTTTAGGAAAGGCAGCGACTGCGTCCTGCCAGGTTCCCTGCTGTTGGATTTGGGCCAAAGGCTTTTAAAATCGTCTACTTCGGTCAACGGTTGGACTCGATGACCTTAAAGGTCTCTTCCAACCTAAACAATTCCATGATGGTTCTATGATTCTACTTTGCTTTTCCCAGTTTCAGGCTTTCACAGTTTGTATTCCCATCTTCTTACTGCATCATCGCCGCATGGGAAACACATTTTACCTTTATTCTTTAGTCAGTCTGTGCCACTGTGTTCCCAAGGGAACTTTAGAGGGACAGTTACAAACCGTCTGTGTTCTTTGTTGCTTCTTTTTCTCTTTTTTAGCACATAATAGAATACATTCCAGAAAAGGAAACAACAAAAAAACCCCAAATTATATTCTTTGCTTTTAAAAAATTATTATTTTTCCCAGGGGGAAACTGCAATACTGTCCTAGTGGCAAATATCTGTGGAGAAGCTGTGCACGTGGAAGAGACTGTAAGTTGAACTGATTTCTGCAGAATTAAAGTCTTGTTCCTGCTACTTTTGCAATTGGTGGGAGCGGGGTTTGAAGAATAGTCTCTGGAGGGCTGTGGCAGGAGTCCCAGAGAAACATCCTGTCTAATTCATCACACACATTGGATAGCTCATCTTATCTCGAAGGCTCAGAAAACAGACTGCTCTCCCCAATCTGCTTTCTGATGCAAACAGTCGAGTGGTAACTGGCCCGGGGGGAAAATGAGAGCTTGAAAGAGAGCAGGCACAAGCAGCTGAAATCTAAGCACCGTGGATAATATTAATTATTAGCGTCGGTTGAACTCTGTGGATGTGTTTGAATGGTACATCACGTCATGAGGTCGACGGAACTGCACCAGTTCACATCAGAGCTGAGCTGCCTTTCAGCTGGTTCAGGAATCGGGGGCAACCTCCGAACAGTAAGGTTTTCTAACCTGTGAAATAATGAAATCGGTGAGAGTCTTACCATGTCAACAGGATCAACTTAACCACGTCTGTAACACAGAGAAGGGAATCACTTTGCTCTTTGCCAAGAACGTTTTACGTAGCAAAAAAAAATGTAAACACAGACACCTTTTATGCAGTTGTCTTCAAGGCAGTGTTGTTTTTATCATCTCCTGCTTGTGTTCTGGTAGCGGCTAGAAATATCTAATATTACTGAGGCGATAGCTGCTATACTTTGCATCAGGAGGAGGGTTTGCAGGCTGCAGGGCTTACTCTCAAGGTACCACAACTGCAGGAATTAAGCTCGAAGGCTGCTGATGTGTGATTTGGAGTTTTTTCAGATGTAAGTGTTATTTTGATCAGAAATGGGAGTGGGTATTTTTGAGATCACAGCTCTGGTACACAAAGAGCTGTCCACATGCAGAATAGGGAAGACAAAGACATCATCCGAAGCCGGGTAATGACATAGGAACCAGCGTGCACTGGAAGACACGCTCCTGGAATGAGAAATCCTGTACTGCTCCCTGCAGTTAAACGGCTTTTGTATTTCTGTGTTCTGGGATCTGATGTGATTAAGTAGTAACAGATTACGAACATGATATCCTTGCCAATATCTCTTTCAGTTACTTAAAAAACATGTTTTCCAGTTGTCTTCTCTTCGTTTTGCTACCAGAATGAAATGGATCACAACAGAGCCAGTCATCAATGAGACATATGACCGAGAGGTATGTAGAGAAGGGGAAGGAAAGAAGGCCTATTTTCTCAGGTTCATTAATATTTAGGATAATGACCTTAAAAACCAGAGGGAAATTTGGTAGTTTAATGAATTACCACTCCTCAGCCAAGCTGACACTTGCTGAATTTAGTTATACAATCAAATGGATCAGTATTAAACATTTTTCTTTGGTATTTAATTACAGTTACCTTGAATATGCTAGAAGGTACAGTCACGCAGATGGTCACATCTTCCCTCACACGTGGTAATTCTTTCAACTACGTGTGTACGAGTCCTTAATTTTTCTGACAAGATTCACCTCTTAACAGCGATGGTATGTTGTGGACTCCTCCCCTGGTTCGGGGGGGAATCATCTCCAGTCCTACCTGCAGCCCTACGCAGCATTATCCCCGTTGCTGCTGGTAACGTAACGTTTTTGTGACAATCACGATATCTGCTTAAACAAGGAAATAATTTCAAGAAAATGATCGTAGTATTTGAGATGTCCTGAGTGCGCTTTCGCAGCTGAAACAGAGCTGGCGGCAGTAAATGCTCTATGAATTACTGATAGCCCAAAGAACAAGTTTAGCACTATCTGATCGGTAACACATGCGGTGCGTGAGAACCCTGCTGTATTTCACGGCCTGGTCTCCCAGAGAAACAGCCAGGGAGTTTCCTCCAACAGCTTCCAGAAGAAGCTGTGCAACAAACTGTCTCTTCCTCTTGAGTCCCTTTCATTTTTGTGGAGATGTGGAAAAGAGCAGCCAACAGAGTCGTGCCGAAGGAAGCTATTGTGCTTTGATGCTCACAGGTCACTTCAGAAGCAGCTCGGTATCCAGTTCTGACTGAATCCCAAGGAGATTTCTGTACCCACACCTCTCCGGAAACACATTCTAAATGCTGAATGCTTGAAGATACTCCCCATTATGGGGAAATTCAATCAAATGCACCGCAGGAGACTCCCTCCTCTATTAAAGTTAATGTCAGAACTCCTGCGGAGTGCAGTAAGGGTCAGAGTGGAAACCTGCATCCCTCTTTGCTTTCAAGATAGTCTCTCCTAGTCCAGAACTCGATGGCCCCGACAGTACCAGATCAGGAAAGCATCAAATTAAAAAACAGGTGGCCCTTCTTTTGCGGGCTTAGGCCGACTCTGCAGGCAGTACACCCAGGACGCAACAGAAGCTGTCCTGTTGGAAGCCAATCAAAGGCAACGCCATTTCCAGACTCACTGCTTCACTGATCCAAACCTGACCGCGAGCCCTGGGGGAGCTGGTGCACAGCTGTGATGGTCTCTAGCAGCCAGTTTAATGCTGCTTTTCAGCAGTTTTGTCTCCGATAACATTTGGTCGTGTGCTCACCCTGTTGTTTTCCTGCTAGGGGACAGTGAAGGCTTTGGAGAAGGAGGTTTTTCTCCTGAAGCAGGAACTGGCCATGCATGACAGCTTGGTAAGGAACAGGCTGCAGCGTCTTAGACGGGACCTAGTTAAGGCTTTGCCATGATCTTTGTTTTGCAGTAGAATCAGTTAATTCAGCGTGCAATGTGATTGCATTCTTCCTTCTGCTTCCAGCAATGTCTTTTGAGGTTTAGGCAAAGCTCGGAAGATCCCGTGCAGTGAGACTGTGTTGCAGCTTCAGTCCCCATCCACTGCAGATGGGTTTTTTTGACTCTTGAAGCCCTCCTCTTGTTTGACTGAAACGTGAAGGGGAATGCACTGCTTTCGGCGTGCTCCCACGTCCTCTGTCCTGTCGACTCAGGTGATGAGAAGTCGCAATCAGAAATTAAACATAAGACTTCCCTGGGCACGGTAGAGCAATGTCAGGTGTTTCGCCAGCCTAGTACTTGCTTAGCTTTTAGTCATTCACTGACACTCAGTTGTTCACCTTTTTTCTTAGGTAAATCGTTCTTTGGTGACTTATGACCCTCTGACTGACATCCAGGTAGCAGAGATTAAGTCTCAAGTCCATAAGTACCTAAAAGGAGCCATCGATGAAATTGATGTAAGTAGCTTTCTAGCGGAGAAGGACTTAAATACTGATTCCATCCCCTTTTACTCCAAGACAGAAGCAATGAAAATGTCTTCTGAAGAGGCTGTCTTGAACCCCAAAAGTGCTACAGAATCTAATTTTTTTTTTTTTTGCTTGTTAAGGACTGTCTCCTTGTTTTCATTCCATTTTTGCTTTTTTGGAAGCTTGAGGAAACTTTTCCTGGGTCCTGAAACCCTTTGAATTGGTTTATTTGAAACTTCTTTAGAGAATTAATGTCAAAATTTTGCCCTGCCAACATAAAGCTAAGTCTTTGCAAGGTGTGTTGCCAAAATACGTCCAGTCTCTTGGTTCATTAGGGCAGGGTTTCTCCACTTGAAACTACTCATTGACTGCAAAATGATTGTGAAAGTAACAGCAGAAGTCCTGCGTACACAAATATTCCTGTCGGGGCAAACAGGAAAGCAAACAAAATGTAAGAAAATGAGAGTTATAAATGCACACTCAGAGTGATTGTAAAGTTTTCTTTGGTTGTGAACAGAAGCCGCTGGGACAACAGTGCAGAAGTTGCTGGAAGGCTGCTTTCCAAACAGTTAGATAACCCTTCAGTTTAAACGAAACGCTTGAGACACATTGCCTCTCATTTCATGTGAGCGTTCTCTGCTCTCACAGTCCCTGTTCGCCCCCCTCAGCAGGCAGGAGTGGAGCGGAGTAAGGGCTTACGTGAAGATTTGCAAAATGCGACGTGGGTGGGTGTGGAGCAGGGAAGGTAGAGGAGGACTGAGGAGTTTCACGCAGGGAAGGATGCCTTCAGTGGCACTGAAGAATCTTTTCCAGAGAGGGCTGAGAACAGAGATAGTGCATTTCATAGCTTGGTCCAGGCTTTGGGACCTTGGGAGGGCTGAGTGCAGATTCCTGCTCAGCTACAGACTGCCCATTACTTATCTGTCCGTGCCTCTGCTCATCATCTCTGAAACAGAGTAGTATGGCTCGACTGCACTGATTTGTTATTGTGGGTAAGAGGGCTAAAGAGAGTGCTCTGGCAGTTCCAAGCACTCAGGCAGTCTTGGGCAGCAGCGAAATGAGAAGTAGGATCATAATCCGCAAGGTCAGTAGATGCCATCTATGTAACGTGTAAAATTACTGTAAATAATTCATTACCTCGATGGCTGTGCGCTCCATGGAATTTACCACAGTCCATCAGATTCCTCTCTCCTTAAAAATCTCCTCAGTGAGCAACGTGTCCACCGCCACCCTGACTCTCAAGTGCAGGATAAAGGTAACTCTCCGCGAGTGTGGGTACCCAGCAAGTGGGAGGCAGGGTCCTCCCAGTCTGCAATATTTGAGTCGGTACAGCTGAGCACAGCATAGAAATGCTTACCTGTGTCTTCACTGTATGCGTCTCTTCCTCAGATAGTGAACATCAGGCAAGTCCAGGAGGTATTTAAGCAGTTCAAACTGATTGTAAGGTAAGTGTCGTGGTTTAACCCCAAATTGTAACCCAGCACCACGCAGCCGCTCACTCACTCCCCCCTCCCCGCTGGGCTGGGGAGGAGAATTGCAGAGAAAGGAAAACTCGCAGGTTGAGATAAAAACAGCTCACCAGGACAGCAAAGGAAAAATACAAGAATATATTAATAATGATAATAATAATATATATAAGGATAATAGAATATATAAAACAAACAATACACAGTTTCTCACCACCTGATGACCGATAGAGCCCGTCCCGAGCAGCAGGCAGGGAGCAGGGGTATCCCCCCCAGCTATCCCAGAACAGCCAGTTCCAGGGAGAGCAGGCGAGGGAACCAACAGCTGAACGAACGAAAAACAACAAGGTAAAAATAGGGAAACAAAAAGCCACCCGAAGGGAATCCTAAGGATTAAGGCAAGTTAAGGGTCTCAACAGCCTAAAAGCCTAGTGTCCCACCGCCCGACCCTCACTTATATCGGGCAAGGTAAAACTAGCTCCATCCCGGCCTAAACCAGGACAGTAAGATATCCAAGGTTGGTGCATTTCAAGGTTTAGAAATTCCACCAAGCTTTTGTCTGCGATATCACACCTACCATGACATCGGTGAAGAATCATTATGAAGTACAGGGACTAACTTGTAACTGAAAACACAATTCTGGACAAATTCTGCTGGCCTTTGCAGAAGAAGACTATTGCCTCTACCCTTCCAGTGCTCCTAAGTCATGTGCAGGGGCTCTTGATGGTAAACTTCACTGGTGAAAAAGTCTGCTTGGCAAATAAACCATCTCTGAGCATGAACTGTGCAGGATCCCCTGTCGTGGAGCGTATCTCCATAGTGCGAGGCACTCTGCAAACAGATCAAAATTAAAATCAAACTCTGTAGGATGACATGATATGAAGTGATCTCACCACACCAGCATCTAAAAGTCATCAGATTTACTTATTTTTAGAGATCATGGCAAAGGAAGGTCATAGAGCGGTTTGGAGGAGCGTGGTAAGAAGGCTCTGTGGCTATTCCCAGGGAGGCGCGCTCTGACGTGTGGTGTGGGATGGGAGAAAGCGTGAAAGTGGCTATTTGAAAATGTCACCGGTGGATGATGGAAGTTGTTTTTGGGGCTGAAGGAGAGAAAGTGAATGACAGGCTGGAAAAAAAGCCTAAAAATGAGGACAAGCAGCTTCCATGTCATGAAATAGAAGAGAACAAAGAAGAATAAGGGTATTAGGGCAACCCACCCGCTCCCTGCCCCACCAGCCTTTGCAGCAAAGGCCTGGGCAGGCAGTAGAGGTTGCTGCTCTCAAGGGTGACATTGGGATATTGCTGTAGAAAATCCGCCTGCCCTGGAGAAACTCGTGTGCACACGAGCGTCTGTGGTACGACAGCAGACTGGGGTCAGGCTTTGCGGGGACCAGAGACCAAAATGGGTTTCACGGTAAAATTTTGCCTGATTATTATTTTTTTAACTTGGGACTCCTTTTATTGTTCTGAAACAGCGGGCTTTAGTCTTCTTTAACTTCCAGATTCTCTAACGGTTTTCGTCTTGTATAGCATATTTAAGCGTACTGACAACACTTTACTTGTTCCCTTTCAGTGAAAAATCGCGCGGTTTGAAAATCACTAGGTTAAAGTAAGGTGATGGAAGTGAACAGAGGTAATATTATTTGGTCTGAACCATTAAAAGGTTATGCTAAGCATTAAAATAGCCATGTAAAAGCTTCCATGTCTAAGAGGCCTAAAGGGACATTACAGAAAAAGAAAGGAGAGAGAATGAAAAAAGGTTACAAGGGTTATGGGGAAGAACAGAAGGAGCAAGGAGGGGTGTTTGGGAGTGAGATCACAGGTAAAAGATGGCTTTCGCTGGAGATCTGGTACTGGCAGGTGTTACAGGTTTTGACATGTGAAATAGTCCTCCTCGAGCACGATGGTAAGGGGCTGTTTTCTCCCCTAGTCAACAGGAGCATGAAGTGGAGGCCAGACTACGAAGCAAGTACGCTCTGATAGACAAAAATGACTTTGCTGCTGTTGCTGCTGCTCAGAAGGTAACGCCTGCTGCTTGGGCCCTGCCCAGAGTCCATCTCAGAACTGGCTCCTTTCTGCCGAGCCTGGAATTGCCTCAAGTTCTCAACTTTTCCCCATTGAAATCTGAAGCTCAGAAATGTTAATGGGATGAGTGTGTCAAAAAACTTGCGCAGAGCGGAGCTGCACCAGCTAGCAAAGTGGCGTTCATATCAGCAGAGGATTAGACCCGTCATCTGAACAGAATAATGTATTAAATGGGAATGAAGAAACTATACACTAGGTGACCTGCCTGTCAATCAATTGTGGAAGGCGGGGTCAGATCACCTTATCCTTGTAATTTCTGGAGCAACGTAAATGTATCATCTGTAAACCATAAATTCAGATGTGGTCTCTGTCTTATAGTTTATAATCTATTTTTCATTACTTATTTCCGTCTGTGAAATATTTTCTCTCTGAAGTGGTTATTTCCTTGCCTTGGTTTCACCCAGTAAAGTGGATAAAATAATCATTATCTGTTATGCAGAGTCATATACTTGTCCTGTGGCTTAACTGAAGATGCTTTGAATTTTTTTGGAAGAAAGGCACAAGGGAAAATACAAAATATTTGTATATCGGAGAAACAGATAGTCTGTAATTCAAGTCTTTAAATAAGTGGAAAACAAAGCTGAAACCGGATTTAGGCAGATTTTAGTGCTTAATGGCCCCTCTGTTTTATGGGGGAGGCAATATGAGAAATAGTATAAGAAATGTAGTTACTGTACATGTCTTCACTCAATGAAGACTTCTGAGGGTGCTTTTATTTCTGTGACACCAGACCCAAGTTATTCTCCCCCTAAGTGGCTGAAACATTTGGCATGTGAATTTAAGGATAATTTGAGGATAATTTTGGCCCTATTTTAGTTTTCATTTCATTTTTATAGATGCGTTTCCCTGAAGTAATTGGTAGTGAATACAGATTGTGCAGCAGGACGGGATAGCTGCTGGGAAGGGCTCTATAGCTTTTGTGGTCTAGGCAGCTACAGATCTAATGCTTCCTGGGCCGTGTTGTATTTCTTCCCGTTTCCAGGCAGGTGTGGTTGATGCGGATGGCCATTTGGTGCGGGAAATGGATGGACAGGCCTTTGGGACTGCTCCTTTTTCATCCAGACGCGGCGGGAAGAAGAAATCCAAGAAAAGCCATGAGCCGCCCAGGTGAGTTTAGCAGCCAGAGCGCGCTCTCTTTTCTCTGATGAGGTGTCATCGCAGTCACTGCATCTGGGCAAGGTGCGATGGGCAGCCCACGGAGGAGGGCAGAGACTTCACGGGCGTGCGGAAGTTTTGTGCTTCCTCAAGGACGACATTCCAGCATCGTGCTGTAAGGGTTTGCGGTCTCCTTGTGGCCACCAGCCACACCGTCAGGAGGATGTTAGGGGAATACGTGTGGGCGGCGGGCACAGCCTGTGGTAGGGGAGACCTCTATTACGGGGAGGATTTACTGCCAACGGTTTGTCTGTGTGTCTGCTACGGATGAACCACGACCACGGAGCGCTGCGCAGGCGTGAGCTGTGGACACGGAGGGTGGACAGGCTTTGAGCTGAGGAGCTTGCAGCCAGCACGGACAGGGTTAGCCTGGGGCGAGAGGTTGAGAGTTGAACACGCAGGCGGGGGAACAGTCATAGAATCATAGAATCATGGAATTGTTCTGGTTGGAAGAGACCTCCAAGATCATCGGGTCCAACCATTAATCCTGTGATGGCATCAGAAGACCCGTTAAACCTCCAGTTTTTCTGTAAAGTGTTAGGTAGAAGGAGATCTGCTAGGTGGAAAGGGAGGAGGGGACAGTGGACAGAGGAGCAGATAAGGAGAAGGGACTTTGAGAGGGAAGGGGCAACCAGCAATCAGTACTGAGCAGAGGAAGATCCTTCCATTTATAGAAGTGAGGTCCCTGCACTGGCAGTTTTTACAACTACTTCTGTGGCCAAGAGCATCTGCTTGGTTCCTCCCTGACATTTCCCCAAAAACCTTGTGTTAGAGAGGAGAGGAACCACCAAGGCTTTAGTATCCACATGACACAGCGGACTCCTCCGTGCAGTTCTTTTTTTAGGGAGATGGAAGGAGATTTGGCAAGCACTTTTCTGTATCTCTTTCAAGTCACGCTCTTCCCTGCAGACAAGGCTGGTGGTGTTTGTGGAGGTGAGCTGAGGGAGAAGAACAGAGAGCTGGGCTCGATTTAGATGTGGGGTGAGATCAAATCCTAGGGGATTCAGTTTGTAGGTTCCTCTGAAGGTGAAGAGGGTTATCCTGTCTGCAGGTGTGCCTCAGTCCAGACAGGGCGGGACGGTTGTCCTTGTCATCCTTCCCAAGAGAGCTAGTCCAGCCTGGGCTGTGATCTACAGTATTTGCTACACAAGGCAGTCCCTCTACTCTAGGAAGTAAGGATTTGTGAGAGCAAGGCTGGTCTTATTCCTTGTCAGTAGATATTTCACTGCAACATCAGACTGCTATGTTTTTGAATCAGCAAAGCTAGCACCTGCAGCATGTTTTGGTTCCAGTTTCCTATTATGAAGAAATTACTCTGGTTCATCTTTTTCCCCCTGTCAGGAAGGAAGGAATCAGGAGTTCTCTTTCTAGGAGAGATCTGGATAGTCTTTTACCATCAAAAAGTCAGGTAATAATTTCCACCAAGGATCTGGACATGAAGGAGGGAGCAAGGAACCAGGATACAGCAAATACTGATGCAGAGCTCTCAAAGCCAGCTCCTGTGGAGGATTCCCAGCGGCCCAGGTAAGCTTTCCCTGTAAGGGAGCACATCCCCTTTGCCAGAGGGTGGTTTACACCGGAGGGATTGCATTGTGTTCCCCTAGTACAACTACCTGCTTCAAAGTAAAGAGGAGAGATTCAGAGATCTTCATTGCTTGGATGCAGAAACACACTGTAGGACAGCAGTGGTTGTACGGACACCCTGTGTACCAGAGTATGTTGGTGGGGGTCATCTTCTCCATCTGCTTTGAGCTCTGTCCTCATCAGTTGCTCTATTAAGTGTGAAGTCTCTGAAAATCGCAGCACTCTTCACCCTTTGGTTAGTAGGAAAAGTCCAGAGACCTCATGTCCAGCCACAAAACCCCACACACTCGTGACAATGGGTCAATAGCTCCACAAGATCATGGCAGGAGGTGCCGTATCAAGACAGAAGAGTGGAGAATGGTCGAAAATGCAGCGATGTGCCAGTCATCTGCTTGTCCTACGATAAGAACTGAGCGTGGGAGGGCAGCACTGAATTGCATTTCATTCTGGATGGAGTTGATGGGGTAAAAAATGCTGAGGGTACTGAGCCGAAGGCGTCTTTCCAGGAGGATGTGCTCAACAGCCTGAGGTTGTTCAACTCACAGGAGCTCAGCCAGGACCCCCCCAAACCAGTCTGGACACCACTTTTCCCATCACCAGCCATCTTTTCTTGCGGAGAGCTCTCAAGCGATGCAGCTCCGAAGTACTGTGAGCACCTCCATTGCCTGTGTTGTAGATGACCGGTCCTTGCTTGTTCCTGCCGCCCAGGGAGAGCATCGCGGTGAAGCTGTCCCAGAATTTACTCCTGAGGCACCTTGACGTGTTACCGTGTTCCTCCGTGTCCTCTGCATACATTTTAGTACTCTTCTAAAAGTCCCGTGGCTGGCAGGGAAGGCTGCTGCTGCTGCAGCTGCCTAAGGCACAACCCGGAGCGCTTAGTAGCTCGGCAGCTGGCTGGCAAAGCTGTAGCTGTGGCAGTCTGCCCAGCGGCTGTTGTTTACAGCGCTTTGCCAGCAGTTGGGCACGGAAAGCAGCCTCACGCAGCCTTTGAGGAGTTTGACAATGCCCTTAAGAGGTCAATCAGGGGAAGGCAGTAGTCAAGAGTTTTGTTTTGACCAGTCTGGACTGAGGAACGCAGAGACTTCTAGCTACCTTCCGCTACCAGATCCAGCCCGCTCACCGAGAACAACCTTGCGCAGCACAGAGCAGTGTCCGTGGGAGTGGGACGTTCTCCTGAGGGACTCTCCTTTTGCCCAGCATCGTTTGTGTTGAGTAAGAGCTGGTGTTCATGAGGGCACATTTGCATCAAAGCTATTTCATAGAAAAGTCAGGACTGACCCATGCCACTCTGAGTTCAGTCTTTCTAAATAAGCAAGACTTAAGAGCCACGGGCGGCAGCACTGTAGAGCCAGCCAACACACGCAGCTGTGGGGTTTGGTTGGCAGAGGTGACTGGTCTGTGCTGGGAATCCAGCGGGGAAAGAGCAAAGGCATTTCTGGTGAACAGTAGGGAGGAACAGTATTATTTTCCTGAAAATTCAGACCATCAAAGGCCCACTTTCCAAGGAAGACTCAATTCTGAGGCATCTCCTGAGGAATGGGGTTTCTATGTAAATAACTCTCTTCTGGGAGTAGTACTGGGGGAAAGTGGGTAGGAAGGTTGGCACAGAGACGGTACCAGGGTGCAGCTAGCACAGCGAGATCCTCAAAGGGCCCATTGAAATACCATCCACGAACCTCAGCTATGGCCACTCCCCTGAGCTCTGTCACGCCGCAGGGCAGGACAAACCGACCTCCCCATGTCTGTGTCCGTTTTCTTTGAATTCTGTTGCAGGTCCCCTCCATCCAAGCCAGTGGCATTTGAGCAGTTTAAGGAGGAGTGTGGAAGTGAGATCAACCGGATCTTTAAAGAGAACAAAAGCATCCTCCTTGACAGGAAGAAGAGAAGCAGTACAGTAGCGCAGAGGATCAACTTCATCAAGCGCGAGATGGAGAGCATCAAAAAGGCGCTGGAGGCTCAGAAGCAGGAGCGATGGCTGCAGGGTAAGTCGCTGTGTGGAGACTGGCCAGCGAGAATCTGACAGAAGAGGAGAGCTGCTGGTTGCAAAGCAGTTCTGGTGGTGAGACCACCACGCCACCACTGCTGCTTGCCAGGGGCAAGCTGGGCTTTATGCCCCAGCTCTACAGCTGGCCTTGTGGTTTGCCACCTGAGTCCTCCACCCAAGTCCTCCACACTTCAGCCTCACTGAGTCGCGCTGCTTAGGCTTTGCGCTAGTGAGGTGAGCTGCAGTCAGATTTATTCCTTGCCCCACGCTTTGATGGATTAGGCGGCGTACTGCAGGTCAGCACAGCGCAGAAATCATGGGCAGCAGGCTTGCCCTTACTGTGGTAGAGATGTACTGCATCTCCTGCAGCTTGAGTTCATCCAGATTAGGGTCTGTCTTATGAAAGTCAAAATCCCAAACTAGTACTAGAGGAAAAAATGGGGTAAGTGCCTTCCTACTTTGCTGTGGCAAGGTGTTTGTTAGGTGGAATATGCCTGGATGAGACTAGGAAGTGTGTCAGGTTTTGTGCTCCCTGCAGCAGGGCTCCCAAGAGTCCGTGCTATTGCGTTCTGCAGAGGAGTGGAGAAGAAATGCCTCCGGGCCTGGAGAGACATCTGAAAGAAATGGCTGTCCTGGCTTAACCCCAGCCAGCAACTCAGCACCACGCAGCCGCTCGCTCGCTCCCCCTGGTGGGATGGGGGAGAGACTCGGAAGGGTAAAACCAAGGAACCTCGTGGGCTGAGATAAGGACAGTTTAACAGGTAAAGCAAAGGCCGCACACGCAAGCAAAGCAAAACAAAGGATTCATTCCCTGCTTCCCATGGCAGGCAGGTGCTCAGCCATCCCCAGGACAGCAGGGCTCATCACATGGAACGGTGACTTGGGAAGACAAACGCCATCACTCCCAACATTCCCCCTTCCTCCTTCTTCCCCCAGCTCTATACGCTGAGCATGACACCATACGGTGTGGGACATCCCTTGGGTCAGTCAGGGTCAGCTGTCCCGGCTGTGTCCCCTCCAGCTCCTTGTGCCCCCCCAGCTCCTGGTTGGTGGGGTGGGGTGAGGAGCAGCAAAGGCCTTGGATCTGTGTCAGCCCTGCTCAGCAGCAACGAAACATCCCTGGGTTATCAGCCCTGTTTCCAGCACAGATCCCAAACACGGCCCCATCCCAGCTACTGGGGAGAGAATCAACCCTGCCCCAGCCACAACCAGCACAATGGCTTTAATAGCAGAGTGGTCTAGAGCGCTCTGCGTGCGACGGCGAGGAAGCAGCAGTGGTGTTCCTGGCATGCTGGGAGGACACCAAAAAACCTCTGTTCTGTGAAACTACAGCCTTAACTATTGCCAGGCAATGAGCAGGAAATAGGAGCGAATGAGAGAGAAAAGAAATGGTCACCAGCAAGCAGCATGAGGGCCGAAGAGTCAGACCCGGTGTGAATGCTGCTCTACTGGTTCCCATTTCTCCTGTAGAGAGACTTCTAGGACCATGTTTGCAAGTGGCCGCATCCCATAGGGCCTGGTCCTGCAAGGTGCAAAGCTCTGTTGGCTAGATGATGAGCAAGTCAGCTTGATTCGAAGTGAGGGCCTGTCTTCTCATGGACTCGTTGCTTCTTTTTGATGACACCTACCAACTGGTGGTTTATTGTGGATGCTGGAAACCACAGGAATAAACTGATTTGAGGGAAACCAGGAGCAAGAGATGTTTGTCGTAGGGAAGTAGCACTGGCTTAACCGTGCCCAAAGGGTTGACCAGCCCTTTGTCTCAAAACCCCTTACCATGGCTGCCCAGGGAGTGTTTTCAGTAGGAGCCGTTAAAGCCCTAAGCGAGGCCCTCCAGCAGGCTGCCATGTAGGTGTCTGTCTGCAGAGCCCGGTCCCTCCTCTTCATCTGCCTGTGTCCCGCTTCGGGGAGGACCGATACCTGAGCGGGTTCAAGAGTTCAGCAGTGATTTCTGCCCCACACCACTCCAACACTGTGTTTGTAGAAAGCATGTCTAAGGAAATGTCAATTGTGTGGTTAACCTCAGTATAACTGGGTAACTACCGTGTGGTTTGAAGTATAATGACTGTTCTTCGTCCCTCCCCACCCTCATGAGAAACCTTCGTTTCCTTTTCTTACCCTCCAGGAGAGTATGTTGATGAGAAAGGACAGATCATAATTGATGAGAAGGAGTTTCTACTCATCATGAAGCTGAAGGACCTGAAGGAAGAGTACAGGTCTGGCTATGCGGAACTGCAGGACCTGAAGGCAGAAATCCAGTACTGCCAGCACCTGGTGGACCAGTGCCGGAACAAACTCATCTCAGGTACTGGCTCGCCAGGGCAGTTCCTGAACAGCCTCCAGTTTCTCTGGGGTGCTTGACAGCAGCTCAGTACCGAAGCACGTCACAGACATGGTGTAAGCCAAGCCCCCGTCATCCTCTGTTGTCATTTTTCTTGTTGCCTTCCAGACTTTTTTTTTATTATGATTCGGTTTTGGGGTTTATTTTCGACATAACACTGAGCTGCTGCAGATTCTCTCTCACAGATAAGGACAGACTGCTCCTCGGTCACGCCGCTAGACGCAGTGCTGCGGTATAGGCCTTTCACAATGAAGTGGACAGTAGTGCTCCTGCTGGTGGCCCTGGTTCTCACCCTTGATTTCATTTAGCAGAGACGGTGGCAAAGGAGCTGCGCTGGGCCAGGGCTTTGGCTCTGGATGGCGGATGTCTCCTCTGTACTCCGGCGAGATCAGCATTACTCAGGCTCCAGTGCTGCCGCGCGGGCGCCTTGGCAGGAAGCAGAGCTTGGTCATTTTAGCGTGTTCTGCACGAGCACCACCCTCGTGGCGATGAGTCACACCTCTGCTCAGGGTGATCCGGGCAAATTCGTGGCGTGCCCTGCTGCAAGCCGCTCGGTTTGAGTCTGTGGTAATGGGAATGCAGTCCTGCTGTATCCCCGGATTTCTCCCGCATAATGGAAGACAGTAGGTGTACGAATGCCAGAGTCCCAAACATTTGGATGCTGTGCACATGGCAACACTTTATTTTCTACAAACTTGCCAGAGCACAACTTGTATCCATCAGTGCATCCCACGCCGAAAGAAATGCGTGGCTTGTTCCAGGAGATACACGGGGCCAAATCGTAATTGTGCAGAGACTTTGCCACTGGTTTCCGTTGGATCCGGGTTTGGCATTTTTTGGGTGCCCCAGACGTTTGCTGTTTGTTTAAACACGCAGGCACGGCCTCACTCAGTGTCTGTGTCATCCCAGAGCGGAGAGGTCATCTCGGAGCTAAAGCCAGGGTAAAAAGCCGCTGTGTTGCATCATGCCCGCAGCACCTAGCAAGAGCGGGGCTCTGCGTTTAACCTCGTCTGTCCTCCACGGTTCCCACGACAGAAAGCAGCCCCGTTCCCGGGGTCCCTCCAGGGCAGCACAGCCTTCTCCAGCAGCTGTGGGCTCTCCCGCTCCACGGGGAAACGTGCCAGAGGAACGGAGCAGAGCACAGCCGCTTTGCAGCGGGTGTCTGGGAAATACTTGGTGTTAGTAAGGACATGATTCCCGCTGCGTCACAGCACCTGCTGTGTTATCACTGGCTGTTACGGGATGGAGAGCGGCTGTGCTTCTTTAGCATTTGGAGTTGAAATCTGACCCCCAAACGTGCTGACCACCCAAAATGGCTCACTCCAAGCTGGGTGGCTCCATGTCTCCGGGACGCAGGAGCAGTGCCATCTCGCGGCCAGCCGCCTCTCGGACTGCACAAGCCCAGGGGACTGTCCCCAGGGCCAGCCACCACGTCCCGGCCGCCTCGCAGGCAGCAAGGATGGGCAGCGGCCTGCCTCAGCCCAGCTGACGGTGCCCGGTCCCTTTTAACTGACTTTTCTAACAGTTTGAAGCTCAAGAGCTTGGAGTTCTGAGGTCCTGTCTGAGAGTTTAAGAGCACTGAGGTCCCGTCTGATCCACGGGCAGGGGGCCAGAAGCAAGCCACCCTTGTCTCTTCGGTCATTACAGCCCCGTTTATTACCCCCCCCGCTTTGCTTTGCAGAGTTTGAGATCTGGTACAGTGAGTCCTTCCTTATCCCCAAGGATGTGCAGGAAGCGCTGAGGCCCGGTGGCAACATCAGACCTGGAATGATTCCCATGAACAGAGTCATGTGCCTGGTGAGTTGTCCTGGCAGCTCTGCTTGTTCTCCTTGATAGCCACACGTGGCACGGTAATGAGGGCACAACTAAGCCCGTGGGAGGAGGAGGGCATGGCGGCTCTGCCCCTTTCTCTAAGCAGCGTGGCTGGCATTGAAATTCTATCTGATACGATGCAGAGAGCAACTATCTGGAGATACCTCTTGCTTTCACATCAGCTTTACCATTAAGAGGCTAAAATAGGACACGGTGATTGCAGTACCCAGTCATCTGCTGACTATCAGCCACCAGGCACAGTGCCTGGAGGTGCAAGGGGCAGTTGGGAGGCTCGTTTCCAGTCTGTGTGAGCTGGTGTGCTTACAGCTAAGCTATTGTGTTTCGCGTCGTGGCAACTGGTGCTCAGCCAGCCCTCTGGTTCGAAACCACCACTTCGGGGTACCCCGGCTCTTTTGTCATTCCCGACAAAGCACGTTTCTCTCAAGCTTCTCATTGACCACACTGCTCCTTTGCATCATTCTCCGAAGTCACTCCAGGTTTTGTCCTTCATTGTTACACGTCAGACTGAAAACCTTCACGCCGTTTGATAGGAACGTGGTGGCAGGGCTTCCATTCCGTCTGACGTGACAGCGCTGCTTGGCAGGGAGGGAGGTCCCGCCCTGGCTGCCAGGGGGGATCAGCCCTTTCTTTGTAGGTGTTACACATCTCCATTACTACTGCTCAGCCTCTGCAGGTGGCGGAGAACAGCTTGTGGGGACAGGTCCTAGGTCCATCTCTCCCAGGAGCTCGTCCCCACCACCAGCGGGGGCACCCGCAGGTGTTCGGGCAAGAGTGTGAGCGGGGTGTGAGCTGCGTGACCCCCTTCCTAAGCGGACAGCCCCGTTTCTAGCCAAGGTGTAGCGGGGGACAGGATGGCTCGGGCTCTTTAGAAGGAAAACAAACTGGAAAGGAACTCTTTTGTCTCCAGGTGCCTGATTATTTTGACTGTAAATCTCAGTGAAGCATTTTCTTTACTCCCTTCTAGAAAGGCATGTGAAGAGTTTTAAAGCTGATCAGAGACAAGTTCTTCCCATCCTACTGAATTAGTTCCCCTGAGGGTATGAACAACAAACATGATGTGAGGGAAAAAAAAAATGCAGTGAGTTTACTTTTAAACAGAACGCTGTGATCTGCCAGACTGCGGAAGATTTCAGAGACAGATGCAGAGCTGTACATGAAAGAGCAAAAAACCCCAACCCAACCCAACCCAACCCAACCCCCTTTGGCTAAAGCGACGCACCTAATGAGGTCGACAGGAAAGCCCTGGCTGACGGCATGGGTCCAGGATGCCGCTCTTCGGGGAAAAGAGGAAATCCATCACTAGTCACTTTTACTAACCCGAGTTACTCAATGCATTCATAGAAACTCCCTTAGTGGTTTCCAGCCCTGGATTTCTTGTCATCACACCAATTATAGCCCCAAAGATGAATGAAGCGTGCCTTGTAGCAATGCTTTGCAGCTGCGTCGAGTTGTTGATGTTACAGGCAGAAATCTTCAGGCAGAGGATAAACAGTCTCCCTGGTAACGTTGCTCAGTGCTGGTTTCTTCTCTTTTTCCTTTTACCGGGCAGTTCCCCACAGCTTCCCCGTCGGTGTCGCTGGCCGTGCTGCGGCCCATGCTGGGTCTGGGAGGGAGGGCACCACCTCATTTTTCTCTGGAGGTTTGTTTCCTACTCAGAACCATTTTCCCTTTTCCAGACTGGCTCTTCATTTTCCGTTCTAGCCCAGTTCTCCAGGATGTGCATCTTTTACTCTCGGCTGGATTCGGTTTGGCCGCCTGCCTTTTATCCCACCAGAATTTCACTGTCACCTTCTCCAGGCTACTCATGAACCACCACAGAAGGTGACTTAAGAATCCGCTGGAGCTATCCTCAAATCTGGCGTGAAAACATTATATACAAGCTGGTATCTTAAAAAATTGTACTTCCATTCAACCCATGTTCCTCTTCAGCGCGCTCACGCCTTCCAGGCAGTTCCTGGAGAAGCGTGGGCATGGATGTCAGGGCACAGGGGCGAGCACGCTGAAGCTCAGGCTTCCTTCACACTGTGGGATTATCTTTCTTAAGATTAATTTATGATTAACTGTGGGTAGTTAGGGGCAGAGCATGGCCATGAGAAGACAGCTGAGGGAACTCCCTTTGGGGCTTTACACTTCCAGATGGATTTTGCCCCAAGTCCTGCCCAAATCTGCTCCCCTAAGGTGTGGGAAGGGGGGACCTCTCACTTCTGAGGCTTCGCAGAGATTGTTGAATCAGCGTTCAACGTGGCAAATGGGATCGGTTGACCTCCATGTCTCCAGCCGGGTGTTTTTCACGTGGAGTGGGGTCTGTCTTTCTGCTGGCAGGAGGAAGACGGGCAGGAGAGGTTCGAGCGGATGCAGGAGATGACGCTGCCAGCCTGCCCAGCTTCAGTCTCGTTCTACAAGGCGAAAACGAAGACTGATCAAAAGGTAATCTCAGCTGGGCCCGGTTCCACGGACCCCTGCCGATGCGTGTTGGGAGAGCGATTGTGCGCCGTGCTGCCACGGGGGTGTAGGACTCCTCCGGAACGGATGCCGTTTTGGTCGCAGCCTTTTGAAAGACGCTAGTTTGGTTCTGTAGCACAACTAAGCTCTTTGAAATGTTCTTTGTCTCTGGCTGATGTAAAGGCCGCATCCCACGCTGGTCTTCTGCTAAAAAACAATCATTTCAGCACTTCCCACTTCTGCTTCCTTCCTGGCGAGGGCTCGCCGTAAGATACCACCGAGGCCCTGGGCTTAGCAGGACTTCAAAAAGATGGGGTGTTTATGAGTAACAGGGCCGCACAACTCCACCAGTGAGCATTTTTAAGGAAAACATCTCAAAACCAGCCCTTCGGTGCTTGGAAGGAGAATGTCCCAGATCACTTTGAGGGCTTCTTGTGCCCTCCTTTGAGCCTGCCGGGATTTGCCGCTGGCAGAGCGAGGTTGGTGCGATGGGGCCGTACTCCCTGTGGTTCTTACTTGGGCAGCTTTTTCCAGCACCATGAGGGAAGGTTGGGAAAGTGTTTTGTTTTGGCAGGAAAAAAGCTTTTACAGATGAGGATTCTGCTCTGAAAACGGAGCCCACGGTAACGATCCTTTTTGTTTGCCGTTGCCAGCACATGTACGCTAGAACCATGTCATCCCTCGAGCAAATGCGCAAGAAACCCGGGCTCGTCGCAGCTGCTGGGAAGAATAAACCCCTCTCCTTTCTGCACGTCATGTAGCAGATTCGGGCTCAGCCTGGAACCCGGCACTCAATACCAGCAACGTCACCTCAGGAAGTGCCTCACGTTCACGTCCACAATAGATTTATCAAAAATAAACAGTAGGGAAAAAAACACCACCCAATTTTGTGCAGTTAGACTGGCAGTTACTGGTAATCGAACGCGCTGTTTAGACAGGAAGCAAGCCAGGGAGTTCAAACAGCAACGCTTGTTTCTCTGAGCGTCCCTGGAAAACGCGGTGCCACGACAGAGAGGTGTGTTGTGGACAACCCGGGCTGCTTCTGCCTCCCTCCTCCCGGTGCCGGAGGCAAGGGCCTCCTGGGCTTGCTCTTCACGGAGCGTCAAGTCACGTCTTTGCTAGCTTGATGCTCCAGGGTGGATCCTGAGGAGCCGAGCCTGGGTGAGCGCGAGTCCTCCCTTGGATTGAAGCAACCCCCGGGCGTTTGCACCCTGGATGGAGGAAGGGGCTGGCGAGGCGCGCGCAGCAGGGCAGCGTTTCCGTCGGCTGCCTGGCGTCAGACACGGCAGCATCGCTCTACGGCAGCCTCCCCGCCCCAACGCGGCGGGAATAGGGCAGCGTTTGCCCGCTGCTTTCTGGGAAGGCGACTCAGATCCAGGGCAAGATCGCAGTGCCCAGCAACCGGACAGCTCTGGAGGATACCGCGCTGCTTCGCCAGGCTGCCGTTACCTGCGCCCGCTGAGCGGAGCGTGCCGAAGGCCTGCTGGAAGTCCTCCTCCTCCAGCACCAGCGGAGGTGGGAAGCTGATTCTTGCTCAGCACACGCCGGGGAAGTTTATATCCAAAATACCCAGCCAAGAGAGTCCCGTCTCCTGCTGCTGCTGCAAACGGTTCACGACCACGTCAGCCTTGTCGGGGCAGAGCTGGGCTGGTCCTGCGATTTACCCAAAACGATGAGAGAGGCGAGATCTTGCAGGGCGCGCTCCAGCAGCCAGCTCGCCCAGGGCAAGCCGTGCCCGCGGGCTGGCCGTGCCGCCGCGTGCCGCGATGTCTGGGCGTACGGATCTGCCTGGAGAAGGGAATGAAACAACAAAAATGAATTTGCTCTCCGCAGCACGTGCCCTCTCGGGCAGCTCCGGTGATGGCAGACATTTCCTCAAGCCGAACCTGCCATCGGCGTTGGCTCTCCTGCTGCTCCTCTCCGCCTGTACCGCAGCCACGGCTCCGAGGAGTGACGTATGGACATGGGCCCCTATCTATGTATGTATATATGCGCTGGTCAAGCTGCAAGCTTGGCTTAAAGGAGCTCTGGGGTCCGGCTCCTCCTTGGGGTTTCTGCTGCTTCTCTCTGCAAGGAATAGAAGTGTCAGGCACGATTTTTGCGTCCGCTGTGTGGTTTGGGTGGCCCTCAGCGCTGCGCAGGGTCCGGTCTGCGTTCAGAGCCGCTGCGGGCAGGAGTCACTTCTTTATCCCTCCGGGAGGTTGTGGAGCCCCGAGAGCTTTGACATTATTTGGGGAAGCTGGAAGAATAACACTGAAAGCCCCAAAATGCGGCATCTGTGCTCCGCGGCCATCGGGAACACCCTGGGTGAAGCCTGGCACATCCCTGGGGTTACTGGAAAACCCGCAGGCACATCCCTGGGGTTACTGGAAGACCCGCGGGCGCTTGGCTGGAGCTTTACAGGGCGATGCTGGCCGAGCCCCACCGAGCGACGGGACGGGGGACGAACAGCCCCTGCTGCCAAAGCCGGCACCAGCCATGGCGGGAGCGGCCCTGAATTCAAGCATCCCGGGTCAGAGGTTTTCCACATGCCGCTCCCTCGCCCCCGTTTACATGAAACACTAGGAAAATTAATTAGCCCAAGCTGTTGGGTTTGGTTTAATTTGTTGCAGCTCACTTCTGTTACTGTAACGGCACCTGCTCCCCAGAAGTGCTGCGGATAACAGCCTGGAAATGACGTGTTCTTTGCAATTATCCATTTCCAAAGGCTCATAAAGCTGCTGGAAATTCAACCCAGGCTGAATTTCCCAAGAAAACGCTTCCACGTGAATGGAGCTAAGCCTTCCTTCGACCGTCTCCTCCACCCTCCCATCCTCTGCTTCCCCCTCGTGCTTCTGCGTGGGTGCTGCTCGGTGCCACCCACCCCGTCCCCGTGGTCCCTGTGCCGCTGCTGCCCACGCCATGGTCCCAAATCTGGAAAACCCCCCAAGAAATCTCAATTTTGGATACTGCAAATGTTGTTTTGAGGCTCCCGCATGAGCGGGAAGGTCCGTACCGCACCCCGAAAGCAGGCGGGTATCCTGGGGTGCTCTGGTACCGACTCGCTGGAGGAGCTCTCCCCGGGGTTTGGGAAGCTGGTGAAATAAAATAACCTGTGAAAGGACAGAAGCGGGTTTTAGCGATTTTTTGGTGTTTCTCTCTGAAACGCGGCCTGGGGACAGGCACCACCCCGGGGCGCAGAGACCTGGGTGCCTGCTTGGAGCAGGGACCGGGCTGGGCCCGGGAGAGCGGGCGGGCGGCTGGCGGGGCCCGGGCTGTGGTCCCAAGGCTGTCCTGGGTGTGATCCCAGGGTGCCCAGGATCCCGGGGGAGATCCTGGGGTTGTCCTGGGGTGCCAGTGACCTGGGAGTGATCCCGGGGTGCCTGTGATCCCCAGGTGCTGGGAATCTGGAGGTGTTGGTGTCCTGTGCTGCCATTGTCCGGGGCTGATCCCAAGGGTGTGGGTGATCCTGGGGATGATCTGTGAGTGCCGGTGATCCTGGGGATGATCCCAGGGGTGTCAGTGATCCTGGGGTGATCTGGGAGTGCCGGTGATCCCAGGGGTGCTGGTGCCCCAGGGTATGGGAGGTCCCGGGAGTGCTGGTGATCCCAGTTCCCTGGGGTGCTGGTATCCTGGGGGTGATCCTGGTATGCCGTGGGTGATCCGGGATGCTGGTGATCCTGGTGATCCCGGAGAGGTCCTAGTATGGTCTCAGTGATCCTGGGGAGATCTTGGTGATCCTGTGGCTGATCCTGGTGTTGTCCCGGTGTCTGGTGTGGCCCTGGTGATCCCAGTATGATCCCAGTGAGATCCTGGCAGTCCCGTGGTTGATCCCAGGGGTGGCCCCAGTGATCCTGGGGAGATCTTGGTGATCCTGTGGCTGATCCCTGTGTGGTCCCAGTGATCCCAGTGAGATCCCAGTGGTCCTGCAGCTGATCCCGGGGTGGCCCCGATGATCCTGGGGAGATCTTGGTGATCCTGTGGCTGATCCTGGTGTGGTCCCAGTGATCTTGGGGAGATCTCGGTGATCCCGTGGCTGATCCCGGTGCGGTCCCAGTGCGATCCCAGTGCGCACCGGCAGTCCCGCGGCTGATCCCGGTGTGGCCCCGGTGATCCCCTGCCTGATCCCGGCGACACCGCGGGGATCCCGCGGCTGGCCCGGCCCGGCCCCGGCGGTGCCGCTGCCCGCCCGGGGGGAGCGGAGCGGCGGCGGGAGCGGGCTGGGGAGCGGCGGCGCGGCGGCGCGGCGGGGAGGAGCCGGGCGGCCGGGGCGGACTCGGCGGCGGGCGGCGGGCAGGGCAGGGCAGGGCACGGCGCGGATGGCGGGGCCCCGCCGGCGGCCGCTGCAGCGCGGGGCCCGGCGGAGGATGTGAGGCGGCGGCGGCGGAGCCGAGCCCCCGCCGGGCTCGGAGGGCGGAGAGGGGCCTCCCCCGCGGCGCGGCCCGGCGCGGCGCGGCCCGGCCCTGCCCGCCCGAGGGGCCGCGCCTGCCCCCGACAGCGGCCGCCCGACCATGGGGGACTTCTACGACCCGGAGCACCCCACCCCGGAGTAAGCGCGGGCCGCGCCGGCGGCCGCCCCGACCGCTCCCCCCGCCGCGGCCTAAGGCCTGCCGGGCCCGGCCGAGCCGCGCCGCGCCGGGCCGGGCCGCCCGCCCCGCGGGGAGCCGCCGGGGCCGGGGGGGGAGGCCCGGGCCGCCGCTGCCCCTTCCCTCCTTCCCCGGGGCGCGGCGGGCGGGCGGCCGGGGTAGGCCGCGCATCCCCGGCCTCGCGTGAGCGCCGCGGCCGGGCGCCGGCGGGCGGAGGCCGGGCGGCGCGGCGGGGGGGGGGGGGGGGAAGAGCGGAGCGGAGCGGCGGGCGCTGCCGGCGGCCGGGGCCGGGGGTGGCGGGGGTCCGCCCCTGCCCTGCCCTCCCTCCCCTGCTTTGGGGGCGGCGGGGCCCGGGCCCCCGGCCCGGCGGGGCTGCGCGGTGCCGCCCGCCCCGCTGGAGGGAGGCCGGGCGGTGAGTGCGGACGTGTCCCGGCCTCCCCGGGGGGCCATTTTTCCGCACCTTTTTTATTGTTTTTTGTTTTGTTTTGTTTTTTTTCCCGGTTTACAGAGGAATTGCCGAGTCCCGTCTTTATTTTGCCCCTTGAATCCTGCTTCCACCAGCCGCGGGCTGCGCCGGGTCGGCCCCTGCCCTGACCCCATTTTCTGACAGGAGGAAGGAGCCAGGCACAAGGGGGGAGAGCAGCCTAATGGCCAGTGAACTCTGGTTCTCCTCTCCTCTGGGGATTTTCGCCAACCCCCCGGCATCACGCCAGGGCCGCCGGCTTTATCGCTTCTTCTGAAAGAGCCGTTCAGTTCTGCTGGTAGCGGTGGGGTTTCTCCCTCCCTCCCCCCTTCTTGTCGGTTCTGAACGCTATTTTTACATTTTTAGACTTCCTTTGCGAAGGATTCGGGTGCTTCATAAACTTTGCGCGTGCGGCATCCCCGACGGGCGGCTGGCTCTGGGGTGGAAGGAGGCAGGCACCTGACGCGTAGCACCTCTGTGCGATGGTTGGATTGGAGGCAAAGCTAAAAATGGTGCGTTTTGAGCAAGGACAACAGAGCAAACCTTTTTGAGCGAACGCTACGAGTTCTGTCTGTGCCCACCTGGAGCAGCTGAGGATCTGTTTCAGCTGAAATGATGCCTGCGGCCGAGCCTTCTAAAATTAGTGAGAGACGGAGGATTTAATTTTGAATCCAGGCTGTATTTTGCTAGACGTGGCTCTTGCCTCTCTCCTGGGATGGGAGGGCCTGGAGCGAGCCCTGCACCTGATTTATGTGAGCTTAACCGCGGCGGGGAGCGACGGTCCCATCCCGAGCGACCCTCCGGGTTCAGATGACTCTGCTATCCGTCCAGAAAGTTTTAGCCTAATTTAGGTATTTCACCTTTTTATTCAGAGCGCGAGGGATCCTGTCCCCAGCGGCTGGGGTGGCGCGTGGCAGTTGGTGTCAAACTAAGCGTCGCACCAGGCTTGACGGGTAAAAGCGTACGGGTTATATCATGCTGCTGCTTGTTGTCTGCAGCGGTGTCGAGTGTGGCAAACCTGGGCTCTTGAAAGAAGCCAGAGCAGTTTCTCTAACGACTTTTAAAAAGAAAGACTAATTTATTGGTCAGACTTTGAGTTTTTTTCGGGGTGTGTGTTTCCGGTTGGGACCCTGAGAGCTGGCAGGAGGCGTTCAGGTGTTTTTGGGAGCCTTGTTTCCCTGTGCCTGCCTCGAAGCCCGGGAGTCGCGTGCGCTGCTTTGCTGTCGGCGTGCCTTGCTGCGGACGTGCTCTTCCCGGCGCCTGTGCTTTTAGCTTGGGAAAAGGGTTGTTCGCAGTGGCTCAGCGATGGTGTTCAGAGGCGGGGGTGCCTCAAGGTTCACCGTCTTCTTCCCTGCTCTTGAATGTCACAGTATTAGAAATGCACCCTACGGTGCGTCCCAGGAGCCGGTTGGGTATTTCCAAAGTGGAGAGCGCAGTTAAAACCAAACCGTGGTGGCTGCGGGACGTTTGCTGCTGCCGGAGACGGTGGCTCTCCCCTGTCCTGTACCCGCGGGGGTGTGAGGAAGAGGGATGCGCGTGGTTTGTTTTTTGGAGGAGTTGCTTTTGCAGCTCGTAGCGTTGGAGCTGTGCCGCTGCGAGACGTGGGGGCTTGGAGAGTGTTGGTCACAGCCTGGTGACGCCAGCGGAGCCCGGTGAGTCGTTGGGCTCAACCTTATTTTTCATGGGAATTATTCGCAGAATGGTTTGGGTGGGAAGGGACCTTAAAGACCATCCAGTTCCACCCCCCTGCCCTGGGCAGGGACACCTTCCACTACACCAGGTTGCTCCAAGCCCCGTCCAACCTGGCCTTGGACACTTCCAGGGACGGGGCATTGTTGTTGCTGAGACGGAGCTCCACGCTGGCTGTAGGAGGTGGGATGTTGGTCTGGGGAGCTGGACTGCAGGCGACGAGTACGTGCTGATGGCGTTTACCAGAGTTTTCCTGTCAGCAAAGAAACTCGGGCCGGCTTTTGCCTGGTCGGCGGCTCTCCGCACCCCACTCGGCAGCCAGAGCTCAGGTTCTTGAGAACTTCAGCGTCCAGCAAAACCAGCTCGCCTCACCTCGCCTCTTGGGTGCTAAAACCGGGGCCAGCCTGAGACCCTGAGCTCGGAGCCACCGCCACGCTCCACGCGAGGTCTGCAGCCTCTCCATGGAGCTGCCCGACGCCGCCCTGGACCTACCTGCTGGATGTTTGTGTCGTCGGCTGCGAGCAGAAGAAACTTCACCTCTTTGTACCGTTTCTAGCGCTGTGGTGGTGCGGCCGACGCGGCCAAGCCTGGGACGAGCGGGCGCTGCCTTCGAGAAGACACCGAGATCGTCGCCGGCCGCTGCGTACCGCGGGGGGAGGACTCTCGCAAACGAGTGACGCGGTGGTGGGGTCATTGCACGAGGCGAGATGGGTTGGTTGGGACCCCCGGCCATTTCTTCAGCTGGCGTCTGCACCTGAGGAGGGAAACCGACGGTGCCGCAGCAGGTTCCCGTGCAGACTCGCCCACCCTGCGGCTGGAACGTATTTGGGCTCTGCTGCCGGTAGACCTCCCCAACTTGGCTTTAGCTCCATGTTGGAGGAAGACGCTCTTCCCACCATCTTGCGCCTCTGCAGGCAGACCCCCGCCGGCGGCGCTGGTGGGACGCACGGACGGCTTGGTGGGGTCGGGGTCCAGGGCCAGTGCGTTTGAACACCCCATTGGTTTTGTTAATGTGACTTGAGGTGGCTTCAGACGGTCTAAAACTTCGGGGGTTTGGTTGTGGCTGCTACTACGGGTTTTTTCTGTACGTTGCAGCTGTGGAGACTCGTGGGCTGTTCGGTGTTCGTGTCACTTTGGGACTTGATTATTTTTTGCTTCCCGGAGACATCCGGATTCTATTTTCTGCTTTTCTCTAGGGAAAACGGTCGGTAACGTTGGTGCCCTCGGCACCAGGCAGAAGCTCCTGGCAAACGTGCTCTGGTTAAATACCCAAATTCGAGTCCTCGAGTATATTGTTCTAATCCATCGGGGAGATGCTAATGGAAGGGAAGGGCTCGGTTTTACACCTGCGTTTCCCTTGGAGCGCTCCTCCCCTTTATTAAGGAGATTAATGATGGTCCCACGGGGTGCGAAATCGGGAGTAGTAAGGGAGAAACTTGGCTCTCACTGCCTGAGCGTAGCTGAGGGATTTTGAGCTCCGCGCTTAAGCCTTAATGTCTTGGAAAAGTCAGTTTATTTAAAGAAAATTCTCTTTATACGTCCGAATTTGTCTTGATGGCGGGAGGAGACCTTCACCCGCTCGCCTGGCCGGCCAATAAGTTATCAGGCAAATTTCTCACTTGGGTTTCTTATTTTTGATGTCATCTTAGGCCAGCGCCCAGCGGGGCCCGAGCTGTCCGAGGCCGGTGGCTTGCAGCGGAGCCGAGTTAAATGAGGTCGTTTATCTCCCGGTTGGGTATCTCCAGGAAGGAGACGTGGGTGCCGTGCAGCGCCGCCCGTTCCGCTCTTCTCTTACCTTTTTCCTGCGCGTTTTCGGTACCGTTGCCCAGTTCTCTTAAAAACGAAGCCTGAGGTTTGTAGCTTTGCTCTTGGAGAAGTCGTCTTCCCCCTGGTTTTTGGTACCCGACTTTGGGTCTTCTCACGGTTGTTGGGTTTTGAGGGAGGAGGCTTGTCCTTCTGCCCTGGATTCTTGTGCAGCTTCCACCCACCGCTCTGTCGTTCCTCTCGTTCCATCTACTCGTGGTCCGGAAGCGCGGCGTGCAGCACAGGAGGGGTAGATCTGCCGTGTTTTGCTTCAGGGGAAATTAAAAAAGGGAGGAAAAAAAAAATAGGTACACGTTTTGGCTTCGAGCAGTTGAGGTCCCTGTAGCTTCTGCCAATTCAGATGCCTATAAATCGGAAAACCGTGCATTTTTCCAGGAGCTGGCCGTGCGCGAGCGTGCTGGGAAGACTTTTTTCCTTTAGTTGTCAGCAGTTTAGGTCTGTGGATTGGTGGTGCAACTAAGGATGGAACGATGCGTGCGAATGGGACAGGGACCGTCGCGGCCTCGGGATGGCTCCCTGGGACGGTGTGCTCCAGCTGGGTTTCTCAAAAACGAGGGAATTTGGCAGCTGTAGCCTACCCAGGCAATATGTTTTGAGTTCCAAGTCGTTCCGTGTACCTTTAGTCACCCAAACTCGTGCACGGGTAATTACGCGCTCCACACTTCATGTGCGAGAGCGGCTAATATATAAGCTCAGCTCTCCTAAATACTGCGGTTAGGTGCTCGCTCGGAAAAGCAACGGAGAAATCCCCGGTTTTTGAGGGGAAAAGGCTTTCAGATGGTTCTCTTGTCTTAATTACTTCTCGTTTTCCCTCTGCAATTTAATATTTTCCTTGCGATGGCTCAGAGTGGGCTCGAAGCGGGTAGGTGCCAGCCTGCCTTCGACGTCCTGTGTTAGAGATCTGGTGACGTAATTCTAAATATAATTTGTTTGTGTGTCTGTTTCGGCAGTTTGTGTGTATATTTAGACAGGGAGAGCGGATTTATAGACACCTCTTTTTAACAGACACAGAAACTTAGAGAAAAATTAATACGTTTGCCACACGTATTTGACCCTCGTCCCAATTAATAGACTGGTTGCGTTTTGTTGTGTAGATGATTAGATTTATTAAGGAGCCGAGCCGTGATGTACCGGTGGAGCCGTGCAAGCCGCCGTGGTGCGACGTCCTCGGCGCTGCGGGAAGCGATGCGGAGCCGAAACGCTGCTGTCCAAGGGCTCGGATCATCGCTGGTGGGTGAACGCCCGCGTCGGCGCGGCCACGTACCCCCGTCCCGTCGGGGACAGCGACGCTCTTTACGTTGTACAGCATCCCGGGCTGCGCTTCGTTTCCGGTTTTCCTTGCCAGAACCAGTAGGATTCATTGAGGAAAAGTCTTGAGAAAGTCAAAGTGTGGCTCTGGTTTTTGTAGGTTTGGTAGGACACTTGCTGAAAAAGATGATTTTTTTTTTCCTTGACTTTTTTCCTGACTTTTCCCATTTTTTTTTGGTAAACTTCCATAAAAATGCTCCGTTGCTGCCACTGCCCCTCTCCAGCGAGCTTCAGCCTTTCGGGATCCATCCCAGAGCCTGCCATCCCCCAGAGCATCTCCCCGAGAGCCCGGGGCCTGCGTGGAGCAGGACCTGAAATTCAAGAGAAGCGCGGGCCAGGAGTCCGAATTTGACCCAAAATATTGCGGCAGGAGGAAGAGGCGCGGGACTGGCGCTGGGAAGGAGCTGGACCCTGAGCAATGCTCGGCCTTGAACACCATTTTCAGGACCAAACGCGGATTCCTGCTGGCTTTGCCCACCATCGCTCAGAGGTTTTAGTTTCCACAGCAGCACGTTGTAATTGCATTATTGCTTTTCTGGTCGAAATGCATCAGCGGAGGGTTTGCAGCGAGAAACAAAAAGCGTGTCGTTCCGAGTTAGTGGAAAACAATTATTTTTAACATTTGCAGCCTTCTGTAGCATGGATGTCCAACAGAAGACGACTCCGGAGCCTCGTGCTTGGGGTTTGCTTGCGCGGCCCGTTCCCAGCTTGCACTTTTATTGCAAATGAAGGTAGAAGGGAGGACGAAGGGGGTTGAATTTATCTGTTCTGCAGGAATTTCCCCGCCCGCTATCACCTTGTGTTTGGCATTGCCACAGCAACCGGCCGCGATGGTGCGGCGCGATAGCAGGGCACGGGTTTTCGCTCATGAGCTCTCGTTTCTTCTTGCTGTGTTAGGCTGGGGTTAATCTCACCGGAACAGTTTGATTTAAAGCACCGGATTCTCTGGGAGTTGGTGGTGCAGGGAGCTTGGGTTTATTTTCTTTTATTGAACGGAGAGCTGCTCCCAAGATGTCTCCCGCTGCTGACTTAACCTGCCGGGCAGGTTTTGTAATAGAAGATTAAACTTCATCTATAATCGCGTAAGAAATAAATACGTTAAGGATTTTATATTAAAGCAACAACCTTAAGCTTGGCTCGGGCGTTGCAGCATTTTATTTACGGCACTGAGACAGCAAAGTTTTTCGGGGTCGCAGTTTCTTCCCTGTGAAGTCTGAATTTAGGGGCATTTGATTATGGAAAAGTATTTTCTTGTTAAACTTGGGGTGAGTTTGGGGCAAGCAGGGGACGTTTTGTGGAGGCAGCCTTCGGCGTGGTGAGTTATGGAAGTGTGTGGTGGCTAGGCCTGTCTCTGAATTGTCAGGTGAGCTCGCTAGGGTGATCAAGGAGAAAAAATACACTAAAATTTAATGGTTTTACCTCCGTGTGAAGCTTGTAGGATATATCTTTCAAGAACCTCTCCTGCTTGGGATGTAGGGGACGGGAGTGCACCCACCTGCTTTCTGTTTTGGGGAGGGGGGGATTCCGGGGACCTCGGAGGTGACACGTCCCCACGCCGGGCGCTGCGGGTGGCTTTCAGCCAGCTGCATCCCGGCGTGGGCAGCGCGGATGTTTCCACCTCGGACGGTCACACCAGGCGCGTTGGGTCGTGGGAGACGTCCCCGCGGCCGCCGGTGCGGTTCGCCGTCTCCTGAAGCAGGTGGGCTTCTGCAGGGCCAGCCTGCGCTCCGCCGCAGGGAGAAGTCTTTATTTGCAAAGAAATCTTTATTTGCAAGGCGATTTAGGAGACAAAGATGACCCGCGGTGCCGGGGGGTATTTGTCATGCAGGCTTGGCGATGCCTTGATAAGGTCAGGTTAGGAATTTGCTTGCCCGTGCAGGGAAAATCCGGCGGGTGAAGCAGGACGGTGCTGCCCGCTGAAGGTTTGCTCCTGCTGACGGGCCGGGGAGGCGAAGGAGGGGCAGAAACCCCCTGATTTACCCAGTCCAGAAGCGCAGCGGGCGAGGAGTCGCCCGCAGAAGGTGCGGTGTAGCCTGGGGGCTGCCTGGGGGTCCCGCTCAGCCCCGGGGAGCCAGTCCGTCCTCCCCCTGTGCCTGCCCTCCGAGGGAGGGGCATTGCCTTTCGCCTCTGTGGGGGGGTTTTTTGCCTTTTTAGCACACACCTAATTTCCCAGAGCCGCTGCTCAGGTCGGATGAAGCCCCAAAGTCTCTGCGTGTCCAGCGGGTACGTGGTGGCCCAAGCTGCTGACTTCTCTGCCAGGAGTGAAGCCCTGTGCTGGTCTCCGGTGGTAATGATCGTAAGTCAGCTTAGATATTTCTGATTATTACTTTTTTAAAAAATTCAGCATGCTTTCAGGTTCCTCGCCTTCCTCTGCTTCCCCTGTCGCTGCAGAGAAGGCTTTAGAGAAGGGTTGGTGTAACTTGTGCTGGTGTTGCTTGGAAGCTGGGTGTAGCCACTTGCTTTTCAGCAGGATTTAAATACTGAAATTATTTTCCTGGTATTGAACATCTTTTAACTGAATTAGAGCCGTTTAGTTCAGCTGAACTTTTTCGGTGCAGCCCGGTGATTGCATGGCATGGGATTTGAGCAAAATTAAAAAAACAACCTTTTTTATTTTTTCTTACTAATTCCACTAATTCCTTTTCCCTCCGAGCCCAGAAATGTGACCAGCGTATAACCTGGCAGCGCCTGCGGATGCTGCGCCGCGGCAGTCGAGTCGGACGTGACCGTCCCCGCCGGGTTACGAGGGCAGACGCCATACGCGAGAGGGAGTTTAGCAGGAGGCTGGTGTTTTCTCTCCTTTTATTAATGAACTCGGAGGGTATTTACTATAAATCTGCAGCAGAGCGTTAGAAGGTATTTGCTGCTTCTCGTGGTGGCAGGCGGTTTTGGCTTGCGGGGTCCTGCGGTGGGGGTAGCCGGGACGTGTAACACCAGCTTAGTGCTAGAAGAGGGTTTGTGCTGGTAGGAGAAGTGCCTTGTTGCATGGTTGTGCCATGGCGGTGCCTCTGCTCAAACCCGCGTCACAGCCTTGCTGTGCAAACGTGCGTGTAGATGGATGAAAATACCCGCGGCCTGAAGGACCTGGAAATAAATAAAGGTGGGAAGGGGGGGGGCAGATAAAAAAAAGTTGGGAATGGGGATAACCACCGTGGTGACTTGTTCAGGGTCGCGCACGGGCTGTGGCAGAGCTGGGAGCCGATCCTGAGCTTTTAAGCCTGGCCTAACTCTGGCCGCAGGCTGGAGGTTTTAATTTCAGCTTTTGGAATGGTTAGAAATTGTTCAATGAGGTGGTGAAAATGGTTAGTGAAATAACTGCCTTGCCTTGCACGCTGCGGGGGTGCCCCGCGCCGCTTCGTGAAGCTGCTGTGGGCTGTTGGTTTTAACGTGGTTTGGGGGTTTCTTTGTGCAACTCCTGTCCGTCCGTCCGTCTGTCCGTCCTGCCGTGGTACCCCACGGGGAGAGAGCCATGCGGAGCCGTCCTGTGTCTTCCCGGGCTGGTCCTGCGTCTTCCCGGGCTGGCGTGCGGGAGGTGATAAGCCCGAGGTGATAAACTGCATTTGTGTTGGATCCAGCCTCCTCCTTCCCCAGGGGCATCTGCGGCCCTGGACAGACCCGCTGCTCAGGGGCGTGCCTGCGTTTTAGGAGTTAAGTTGTAGGAGTTAATTGCATCAGGTAGGGAAAATGCAGTTTCAGAGTACGGGTAGGTGTGAAACATTTCCTTTTGTTGCTGCTTGTGCCTGATCATGTCGAAAGGAGGTGATTTTGAGGCAGGGATTACCTCAGAAGTGATCCCTTTTAAATTTTGTTGATGGGAGGGTGCTAACTAAAAGCTGCTAATGAAATCTCTCCTTCCCTGCTCTGAGAGGAGGAGGAGGAGGAGGAAGCTTTCCAAGGACTGATGCTTCCATGGTACTGAGCCATTGTGCTGGTTGTGGCTGGGGCAGGGTTAATTCTCTCCCCAGTAGCTGGGATGGGGCCGTGTTTGGGATCTGTGCTGGAAACAGGGCTGATAACCCAGGGATGTTTCGTTGCTGCTGAGCAGGGCTGACACAGAGCCAAGGCCTTTGCTGCTCCTCACCCCACCCCACCAGCGAGGAGCTGGGGGGCACAAGGAGCTGGAGGGGACACAGCCGGGACAGCTGACCCCGACTGACCCAAGGGATGCCCCACACCATATGGCGTCATGCTCAGCGTATAGAGCTGGGGGAAGAAGGAGGAAGGGGGGATGTTGGGAGTGATGGCGTTTGTCTTCCCAAGTCACCGTTCCGCGTGATGAGCCCTGCTGTCCTGGGGATGGCTGAGCACCTGCCTGCCATGGGAAGCAGGGAATGAATCCCTTGTTTTGCTTTGCTTGTGTGCGCGGCTTTTGCTTTACCTGTTAAACTGTCCTTATCTCAGCCCACGAGGTTCCTTGGTTTTACCCTTCCGAGTCTCTCCCCCATCCCACTGAGGGGAGTGAGCGAGCGGCTGAGTGGTGCTGAGTTGCTGGCTGGGGTTAAGCCATGACAGCCAGAAGCCGTGGTTTCAAGTTAAGCCATGGGTTTGTGCCCTCTTTTTTTGGCATCGTCACTCTTCCGTGTCCCCCCCGTCTGTCCTCGTCCTTTCCCTCACCGTGTCGGTGCTCTGTCGGTAAATCCCTTGCCCGGCTGCCATGGGAACAGCATTGCTTACGATGATTGCTGTCACGATTTCAAACCTGATTTCTTCTGTAGATGTGCCCTGGCACTGAGTGGGAAGGGGAGAGCGGGAGCCGTGTGCGTGGTGGTGAGTCTGGGAATTCCCGGGCAGTTTTGGGGAAGGAACGGGGTCCTGTGATGCTTTTATGGGAGCAGAAAACTGGAGACCGCTGGAAATTGTTTTGTTCTTACCTGGGTCTTTTTCCTGAAGCAGGAGATCCTAGCTTCTCTACAACGCTAGTATTGTTAACACACAGGTAACTAAATCATCAGTAAATGAAGTTTTGGCCAGAAAAAAACCCCAAACCTCAACCTGTGGCTTTTCACATGCTCTCTTTTCTCTGGCCCACCTTCCTTTGCAAGAAGAGCAGCAGCAAAAGCAAATTGTTTTCAAAAATCATCCTTTTCCCCCCATATTTCTTCCCCTTCTCCTTAGGGTTTGGTGGCTGTCGGGACAGGGCAGGGTCTGCACGGGCTCTGCTGTCCCAGGGCTTAGTTCAGGGCTTGGGCAGAAGCCCCCTCGCCGGCGCTGCCAGCTGGCAAAGAACAGGCATTTTAGCTTGTGCCATTTTTTTTTTTAGCCTATATTTTCCCCAGCTGTGGAGAACGGAGTGTAAATGCTTGTAGTAAAAATTTATAGCGCTCTAAGTTTTCCATACTGTGTTGTAATGCCTCTTGAATCTGTTCTCGGCGGCTCTCCTCCAGGCGGGGGAGAAACGGGACCCTGGGCTGGCCTGAAGTGGGAGCTACAGCCGCCGAGTTGCTTCATCTCCTTCGTGTGTGCTGTTGGAGCGGCTTTTGTCCGGGGCTTTTCTTGGTTTGTGAAGCTCGTTTCAGGGGGGTGTATTAGTTCGCCAGTGCTTACAGCTGACTCCGTACGCCAGGAACCCATAATCTGCATTAAAAGAAAAATCCCTTTCTGGCATCCTTGTGACTGTGCAGGGTGTCGCTCAGCCCTTACCGGTTTTGGAAATGAAAGAAGAAATACTTATTTTCAGTATATTCAGCTACTTGTTTTCCTGGCCTGTTCAGTCCTCTCCGTTCTTCCATATTTCAGCACAAGAGAAATGGTGTCTCTTCCCCTGCTCCAAACCCACAGCTCCAGCCCCGGAGGAAATGTTGTATAAACCAGCAAGCGCTGATTTGGGAAAGCAGGGGACAGGAGAGCTGGATCCGGGGAATGCGCTGCGGGGACAGGGCTACGCTTACAGCTACCTTGACCTCATTTTCTGGAGAGCTTGGCTTGGTTTCAAGCTTCTGTTTAAATAAGATGTTTGATACCGTTAGTGATTTTTTTGTTCCCCTTCCTGGGTGGGCTTTAGCCTTTCCTCTGTACGTGGCTTGTTGGGGGAAGGAGCAGGATTGTCTATTAACTTCCCTGCTTTTTTTTTTCTGGTTGTACGTTATCTGGTCGTGGTGCAGAATTTTGGGGAGCAGGGACACATTTGGGTATTAAAGGCACAGCACTCCGTACAAAAGATTTCACAGCAATTTAGCACCATATTTCAGTTAATCATAGGGACCGCTGCACGTTTGTCCTTGTTTTTTATCTCTAGCCGGCCACATTAGAGTGTAATAAACCGAGGGGACGATAGCACCTCAGACCTGTAAGTATTTTATCGAATCGTTCGGTTTTGAGGGTGCTGACCGAGAGCAGCAGCGAGTGAACATCGACATCATCGCCAGCGTCATGGTGGCAGAAGCCCCGAGGCGCAGCTTCCCGTCGCCGGCCGGGCAGACAGACCTTGCCCATTCTGCTGTGAAATGTGCCCAGATATTTCCTTTTCGGCTTTAGGATCTTGCTGGAATGGCCAGTTCCCACCCCGGGGCTTTGCGCTTCCCCCTGGGCTGCAGATGACGGCTGTGGCGTTCCGTGCTGGTGGCTCCGCGAGCAGCTACGGAAGACCGTCTGCATCCCGGCGCTGGCGGGAGGATTCTGGCTAACGCGGCCTAAGCAGAGCAGTCTGGAGGTTGGGATTTCCTCGGGTTGAGTGCTGAGGTTTTGCATTTTGTTTCCTTTCTTCAGAAAGAGAGGTAATTGCCGAGGCAGGTGGGCTTTCAGATGGACCTATGCTAATGCCTGCACAATGCCCCCTCGGCAGCTGAAAGCCAGGTGTGCCAGCGCCGCTGGGATGGGGCTTTTTAGTCTTGCAGATGTTTAGATAAGAAGAGCTTTAGGCTTCCAGATTTTTCTCTCTTAAGGAGAAGAAAATGGGGGAAAAACAGAAAAAAGAGGACGTAGGGGAGGTGAGGCTCTTCAAGTCCTGTCTGAATGCAGACCAGCGTTTGTCATTTAGACTTCAGAAGCCTGAAGGCATTTTTTTTTTTGTTTGCTTTTTTAGCATAAGCAAAGTCTGCGTATAGTTCAGATTGTGATGTGGATCGGCTTAAGAAGGAGAGGAGTCTCACTCACGTCGGGCTGTTTAAGCGTCTAAGAAATGCTGAAGCTGCTGAACCTCGGAATTACAATACAACCTTATTTTTTATTAACATGCCCGTGACAAACCTGGGGCATTTCCATGAGTAGAAAAGCTGAAGGAATAAAAACATGGAAAAAGAATGCTGTGTAAGGCCATTGATAAATTTTAAATATAAAGAATTTTGGTAGAAATGTGGGTCCGTAGCCTTAAAAAACCCCTTTCCTGCAAATAGAGACTCCTCTATGGCGTGGGCATTTGGGATTTACTCGCTGCCGTGGTTGCTGTTGGGTGCATCGTGCATTTGTGGGGTGTCTGCAAGCGCATCTTGCTGTTACCCAACTGATATTTGTCGTTAGTTAATCAAATCTAACTGGCAGACTGGCAAAATTGTTCTTTTAAATGTTACTTTACGGTGAGACTGATTTAAAAAAAAAATGCTAATACATAGGGCTGCTGTAGACAAATAAAAGAAGGTAAAGTTCCTTTTTTTTTTTTTTTTTAATTTATCAACCACTTGTTTGCAGAGGTCTTCTTTGGGTTTTATTTTGGGTTATAACAAGCCCTTTCTCTTGCCATTCACAGAAATGAGCCACTAAGTGCATGAATTCAATGCTAATTTTATTTACAGTCTGCCTTTTATGTCCCTGCAGACAGCAAGGTGAGCCGGAGGGAAACAAGCGGGATCGCTCTGAACCTCTGCGGCTGGAAACCTGCCGGCAAACCCACGGGTTGTGCGTTTGGAGGGATCCCCAAACCCGCGGGTTGTGCGTTTGGAGGGATCCCCAAACCCGCGGGTTGTGCGTTTGGAGGGATCCCCAAACCCGCGGGTTGTGCGTTTGGAGGGATCCCCAAACCCGCGGGTTGTGCGTTTGGAGGGATCCCCAAACCTGCGGGTTGTGTGTCTGGATGGATCCCCAAACCCGCGGGCTGTGCGTTTGGATGGATCCCCAGCGCGTACACGCTTGTTGTGCCGGTCTCCTGCCTGCCAGCTCCCGCGCTCCTTCCTCGGGCTTGCGACGCGGGGATTTTATGTAACTTCAAACCCAGTGTGGGAGGAATTTGGCAAAAGGTTTTTGAGCGAACAGCGACGCGTTCACTAATTTGGGAAATCTATTTATATTTTTTTGATCTGGGGCGAGGGAAGAGGCTGTAAATGGAAATGGGATCCATAACCCAAGCCAGCTCTCTCCTTTATTTAACCTGTGCAAGGCGGGATGGCTTTCTGCTGCCGACGGCTGCTTCGGCTGGTGACGGAGGCGTAATTCCGGAGGGACAAGCGCTTGGGCACAACTGCCTGAGATACCACTGCGGTGAGGGAATACTGCTGTTCCCTCTCTGAGGAGAATTACTTCTCTGTCCAGTGGAAATTAAATTCTTCATAGAGGCATCTAGGACTATACAAGATACATTACCAGTAGTGTCGTATCTGCTTCGTTCTTACATATTTTATTTTAAACAACCAGTTTAATTCATGCAATGTCTTCTATTTCGTCCCTTCTTAACTGATTTCTGTCTTTTAGTATTTTGATTTCTCACTTGCCGCCCTTTAAGCTGCTCAAATTTTACCATTTCCCCTCCGAGGGCAGACAAGTCTCGCTACCAAGTGGCTTTAGAGCAGCAAGATCATCCAGTTCCTAATGCAGCTCACTTTCTCCCGCAAGATTTTCTCTGGGTTTTGAAGGATCTCAACTCGCTCTTTTCCCCTTCAGCGTGATGCGGTTTTCTTGCCTGCTTTGACCCCCCGCGCAGAAGCTGGTGCTCTGCCGTCCGCCTTCGGCGAGCGGCTGTTCCGAGGCGGCGGATGCTGAGGCTGCTCTGCCAACGCGGTGTCTCGGCCGGGAAATCTGCTGCCGTGGCTGCAAGCTTTGCGCAGGGCGGGAGCGCGGAGCTGGCCCGGATCGTGCCTGAGCCCTGCTGGTTGGTGGGCACGTCCTCTTGGGAAGTGAGATTTTATTCTTAGCTTTCGGTTTTTGGAGACCTCTGCTTTGTGTACCTGCCAGCATTTTAGCTGAGTACTGGGTTTATGCAACGTTTCAGCAACAAGAGCAAAAATGGATTGTTAAGAGGAATTGCTTTACTCTTGCAGCAGGATATTAATTACAAATACTAAACTTCATCGTCTCCCACTATATAGCTACTTAAATCTGGGTTCTTATGTATAACGAGACAGTGATGTCTTTTTTGGTTTCGGACCACCAGCTTCATCTGTTGGTTGTTATGCTGTGCTGTATCACAACACCTCTGGTTATGGATGTGTTGAAAATCCTCACAGAATCGTTTAGGTTGGACAAGACCCTTAAGATCATCGAGTCCGATGTCCATGTTGGGCGTTGGCTGCACTAGACCTCCGTACTGTTCTCACCCCGGTAAACGCTTGCGTTTAACGCTCAAAATATGTGACTGCCAACAGTGTCGCTGTCCTGGAAGTCTGAAACTCTGCTTTCTGTAGTCCTAAAAGTGAAACCTTCTTTTAGGCACTAGTTGGTGTCAAAGTGCTGTTCTCGGAGGGCTTCTGACCTCCTCTGCATCAGCAGTATTTTGAATTCATGGCTTGCTTAACCCCATTAAATCACATACGTGCCCTCGCGTACTCCACAGCTTGCTTAAACTCATGGCTCATGTTTCCTCAATGAAAACAAACCCTGTTCTTGCTGCTCCAGGAATGATTTATAGCCTATGAATAAGCTTTATCAATCAACTGAACGTGAGCCTTTGTAGAGGCAGGAGTATATTACTGCTGGTGATAGGCCTTTCTAGCAGGTTGCTGCTCATTCTCGGTTGACGATGGTTTAAATGGGGAAATAGGTGGTTGTTGCCGTGCTGTCACCGTGTCGGGTCCCTGCCCGGGTTACGCAGAAACTGAGAGCTTTGGCTTTCTTTTCCAGAAACTGATACTTCTCGATTAGCTGCCGTTTGAAGTGAAATCTGTGAACCTTTTCTGCAAGACATCTTCCATCGTGTCGCCGCGACAGTGCTGAATTATGGCTCGAAAGCTGATTAAATTTAGCACAGGTCCAGCTGGAAACTTCCCCCGTATCTGTAAGGTAGACAGGGAGGAGGCTGTGTGCGTGCAAACGTAAAGGTTAGAGCACTGGAGAGGGCTTTTGGACGTCTAGTAGACGAAATAACAGGTAAAGGCAGATGAGCTGTTGGCGTCTCGGTTAAGGCGTATCGGTAACCGCTGAAACTTTTACATCTGTTTCTGTAGTTTTCCTTTGGGCACCGAGAAACTCGCTGAAACTCTGCCAGGTATCGGGCAGAGCAAGAAGAGAGTAGTTGTGTTCCTGTTCCTTCTCCTTCCTTGCAGGAGAAACTGCTTTGCTCGTGGTGTCGGAGTGAAGAACTTAGGGAAGCAAGGAAAAGTTGGGCTTTCCCATTGGCTCGGTTGGGTTGGGATCAAGGTATCGCTCCAGATTGGTTCGTTGTCGAGCGGCTGGCTTCCAAAGCACTGCTTAATTCATTCTAAGCATCGTGGTAAATAGCCAGGGCCACAGATCCGGAGCAGGTCGTACAGCAATAAGGTGTTCATAAGTGTCTTTAATTTCTGGCGATGAGAGAGGCAGATACTTTCACTGTTTCTGGGCTGCTAAGGAAAATACTAAAATTGAAAGAAAACTGAATTCAGCTTCCTGCATCTCATTTTCAAGATTTTTATAGCTGCGTTACCTCTGCTGTCTGTTGAAACAAGGTTCTGGCCGGTTTGCAGACCCTCAGAAGACAACACCAGAACAGCAGTTTGCTCAAAAAATGTTTGCTCTGTCAAAGTCCACGCAGAATTTTCAGTGTTGAAATTATTGAGCTTCAAAGCTATGCCGTGCTCCCCTCCAGAGGTGGTCGGCGTGTCTCCTTGACCCTTGGGTGATGTTGGTAGGGACGTCTCTTGCAGCAGGATTATTTGTAGGGTTGATGTTACCATCGCTCTGGGTCCCCGGGTCCGTCCCGTTTGCAGTGCCAGAGATCTAACGTCACGTTTCTTGTTTCTGCCTGATGTTTACACCTTCTTTTTATGTTTTCTTTTGCATGTTTTCTCGGCTGGATTGCAATAGAGAAGAAGAAAATGAGGTGAGTAAAACCGATTCCTTTCTTGATGTAGCTCCCGAGACATGCGTTAGCCCAACCTGGTTAGTCTGACCCATAGATTTCCTGAGCCGAGAGAGACTGAGGGTCCAGATAAAGCAAACTGATGTTATTCTGGGGTGCCTTTAGTTCAGTGGTTAAATCCGGGAAAGAAGGGAACCGCCTTCGGTACCTCTTCTGCCATCTCCACACGGGGATGCGACAGCAGAGCGCGGCGGCGCCCTTGAGTCATTCGGTGTAGGTAGGTGCTGCTTCCTGCTCCGTGAGAAGGCGATTGTTTAAGGACTTAATCTGTGAAAAAAATCAGGTTTGCTGTATATGGCTCAATGAATTTAAGGGGAGAGGAGAAAGCTGGGAGAGACCGGAGCAGTTTATAATACCCCAGCGTAGGAGCGGCTGCTGCTGCTGGTTTTTGATGCTGCAGGACCGTGTCTGCTCTGGTCGTGCTGGTGGACATCCTGTGTGTCCTCCGGTGGTGCCAGGGAACGGAGAGCTGCGGGAGCGCTGCTGCTTCAGTAGTCGTGTATCTCTGCTTCTGTCGCCTCTTTCTTTCTGCACAATACCCACAGCAACGTTTTGGGGAACGTTCCCTTTCTGTAAGGCATTAAAGGAAGGAGAACTCCTCTTCTAGAGAGCTTTTGCCAGTAATTGCTACCTATTAAATTTCAAAAGCTACCTGTGGAGTATGTTGAATATTCTGCAAGTCATGTTTTGTTAAACTTGGTGCTATTTAAGAAAAAAATCCCTGGAAGGGTGAACACATGAGAGTGAAACATTTGTTCTGAAATGCATCATCTCTGCTGAATAGACTATGAAAAGGGGAGGAACAGAAGCTTAGCAGCTCCCTTTTTGCCTTCAGGTCCTGTGTTTTGTGTCAAGGTGGATGTATCCAAGCCCCGTAATCCATGTGTGAGCTCGGATTTCAGATCTGCTGCGCTTGAAGTTAGAAAGATTTTGATCAAAACATTGGCACGTTTCCATAACTGTGAATTTTGCACATAAAATAACTTCACAGAAGTTCTAGGAAGAAAGAGAACTCTTGAATGCTGATGCACTGCATTTACTATATTTTTAAATATATATTTATATATTTTTTTAATATATAATTGGTATAATAGGTGAATCCAGTCTCTGATAAGAATTTGGATTCAGATTTGTGGAGACTCCTTCCATAAGACGTCAGGGTATGGTTGAAGATAGGAACCTACTCTCTTACTCTTCCGTTGTCCCAAGGCATACACACAGATTGGGGTAAAAACGTGTGAATTTCTGGTCATGTAGGGATAATAATTGACCCAGCAACCCCCCAAAATGATGTTTCCTTGCTCTTCGGGAGGCTGAGCCCAGTGTCCTACGGGAGGGTGGTCTCAGTTGCATTCAGACGTGTAGAAACTCCTCCGGGAAACTCCTACCAAATGAGCTGGACACTTGATTTTGTCCTTTATTCTTCCATGAATTAGTTTATATATGCTTAGTTTACCCATTAGGTTATATACACTGGTGTATTAGTCGCTGGATCACTTCTGGTGGGTGGATTCTTTTGCAAACGGGGATGGTACTTTCAACATGACTTTCTGGAGATGGTTGTGAGACAGTCGTGGAGAGAGGAGCGGGTCTCAGAGCTGGGCAAGAGCGTGGACATGCGCTTTTTTTCAGGGTCACTGTTTGGGTGCCCTTTTAGCCCTGGCGCTCGTTTAAAAGCATCCGTGAAATGGCACCCCTGTCAATAACGCCCGTTTAAAAGGAGTGCTTTTCATTTTTTGCACCCGTTATTTCCAGAACGCAGCTAAGGGTCTGCTGGTGAAGATGAAATGGGTGCCTGGCGCTGGGTTGGGTAGCCGAGACCGGTCACGTGGAGACCACGACATGTTTTTCACAATTAAAATAAAAGCCCGTGTGTCTCATCAAAAATGAGGGTATTTTTGTATATGTGGTGTCCAAGGGTGCAAATAGAATGGGATGGGGTTTCCATTCCACCAACGTCTTATTTAATAATTGACCATGGTGCCTTTAGCCTGAGCAACTATGCATTGTTTTACAAAAGTTAAAGGATAACAAAGTACGTAATAATTCACAGCGGGTTGCAGGAAGCCGCTGCTGCTGCCAAAGATGGGCTCATGCAACAGTTACGGGCGTAAACCCCAGCTCTGCGCGGTGTTTGTACTGCTACAGCTGTTTCCGTCGGAGCTGCGCTTCTCACACAAAGTGCAATTGCACTAATGCAGTTTGGATTTACGGGGATCAAGACTATTGACACGAACACCCTTTTACCGCGGCGCCACAATATTCATCCTTAGGGATTGCACTCCCGTGACACAGCTTTTGCGTAGACGAGCCCTAAACTTTAAAATAGTTGGAGAAATGCCAAGACGGGTAAACATACAGTGCTTTATGCTCTGAAAATTGCTAATCTCGGGCTCAGATAAATGCACCCTGTAAGGTAAGAGGTTCCCCTGTTGAAGGAGCTTTGTTGCTCTAGACTTGCTCCATTTCCAAAGGCAGGGTTCAGTGGGGAGTGCTGGCACAGCAGCTTTCTTGGTGGAGATCCTGAGCTCTTAATGTCCTAGAGAAGATGACTTTCAGCTCATGAGCGTCGAAAACAAGTGGACTTGTTGAGGCACGGTCCTCGCTGCAAGGTGGCGAGTGAGATCCTGGGCAGGAGCCGGCAGAGAGCTGCTGGTGAGGTGCACATGGAATGTATTACGGTCGCGTGGGCTGGAGGTGACAGAGTCGTCACGCACGACTGAGGCCTGATGGGGATTCTTGGAGGTTGATGTATTAATACCGACCTACGCCCGAGCCTGGAAACTTATTAGGAATTACTAATGACTGAGAGAAGGCTGTCGGCAGGAGGTGGGAAAGGACGGGGCTTAAAACTGCTGCTGTAATTCTTGATAGTCTGATTTATGCTGAAACCAAATGCATCCAGGTGCAGTCTCCTGGGATGTGAAAGCAAACACGCTTAGAGCTTAAAAATGCAGGATATTTTTTAGCCTGGGACCACAGAAACAGCACAAATAAAGCAGTATTATCTGTTCAGTTGACTTTGTATGTTGAACTCTCTCCTTTTTTAAAAAAAATAAGAATTAAATGAAAAAAGGACTTTCAGTTTGGTCATTAATAAGTCAGTTAAAATAGCCTCAGCCCAAACCCCAAAGGAGATTTTCCTCCAAACTGGAAATGACTGGGTCATTGATTTTGTTCAAGAGAGAGCCAGGCGCAGAAGGCAGCACGGCTATGCTCTCCCAGACTCCAGCCCGGGGTATCAATTTCTATTTTGTCGTCATGAAAAATTCACCATGTAAACGAAAATCGTTCACTGTGCCTGTAGGACAGAGTTAAAACCCCCAAACCCAATTCCTCTAACTGCATCTTCTTCTTCTTTTGCAGGGCAAGCCTGAAACGGTGCAGAAAGCTGGCTTCATCAAAGGCCCGGTGTTCAAAGGCGTTGCTTCGAGTCGCTTTTTGCCCAAAGGCACCAAAACAAAGGTTAACCTTGAGGAGCAAGGAAGACAAAAGGTGTCTTTCAGCTTTAGTTTAACCAAGAAGACCTTACCGAATAGATTTCTGACTGGTCTCGGAAACGAGAAACAAAATGAAACTCAGAACTCCCCAGCAGTACCCCTTCAGACTGACTTTAACCCCAAAAGTAAAATGGACCTGGGGGATGCCGCTGGTTCAGCTGAGGAGTCTTCACCTCCAAAACCGAAGGTAGAATTAGGGAAGATCCATTTTAAAAAACATTTACTTAATGTCACAGCAAAACCGCCACCAGCTACAGCAGCAACGCTACCGCCACCACCGCCAGCCGTGGCACCGGTAACGGAACCGGTGGCACTGGCCGCGGACTTTCCCCCAACGCCACCGCCTCCCCCGCCTCCCCCTCCGCCGACGGTGTCGCCAGCAGCATCGATGCCGGTTCCTGCAGCAGCAGCCTTGCCACAACTGCCGGTAACGCCGATGTCGACGCTGCTGTTGTTGCCGCCCGTGGAAGCTGAAGTCCCCGCTTCGAAGGAGCCGTGCCACGCGGTACCGAAGGAGGCTTTGGAGCTGGACGTCAAGCAGGATGCGGTATCGCGTGGTTCGGAAGAACGTGTAACTCAAAACACGCCTGAGCAGACGGAAGTAACTCCGCAGAAGGAAGATTCCCATATTGGGAAAGAGGATGAGGTTTCCGACGGCTCAAAGGGTGCTCCCCTCTGCTCCCGGCGGCAGGGGTCGAAGAGGAAGTTCTCCCAGTCCGACGGCACGCTGCTGGGCTCCGAGTCCGATGAAGATTCGGTGAGGACCTCCTCCAGCCAGCGGTCACACGAGCTGAAGATATCCAGTACGGAAAAGGAGAGAGATCCCAGACGAAGCTCCGCGTCCCTCAGAGGTGACGACCTGGGGAAGTCCTCCTCGCGCTCCAAATCGGACAGGGATGAGAAGTACTCGAGCTATTCAAAATCAGACAGAGATTCGCGGTATGCGTCCTCCCGCTCTCGATCGGACAGAGAGAGAAGGCGAAGCCGGTCTCATTCCCGTTCCCGATCCGATCGGGGCTCCCGAACCAGCTCTTCCTACTCGAGGTCGGAGCGTTCGCATTACTACGAATCCGACCGCAGATACCATCGGAGCTCCCCATACAGGGAAAGGTCGAGATACTCCCGTTCGTACACGGACAGCAGGGCGCGAGAGAGCTCGGACTCGGAGGACGAGTACAGGAGGACACATTCCAGATCGAGCGACTCGAGGCGTACGTCGTCCCACTCCTCCTCCTCCTACAGAGACTCGAGGACTTCTTACTCTAAGTCGGACAGGGACAGCAAAGTAGAGTCGTCTCATGCTGACGTGGAGAGGAGAGGAAGGTCTTCTTCGAAAGCAGACAGAGATTCAAAAAGGACTTCAGAAAGTGAAGTAACCAAAAGGTGCTCTCCCCTTGATGAGCTAGGCTATCGAAAGGGGACATCCCATTCTAAGCCCGACAGTAATGTGAATTCCTCCCGTTATAAGTCCACCCCTTCAAAGACCCCTGCACCAAAGCCTGATAAATTTAAGAGTTCTTTCTGTTGTACAGAATCGATCGAAGAAATAAAACAGCAGTCTAATTCTCTAGATTTAGAGACCTCTTGTCTAAAAAGCAATGAGATCAGGGTGTCCATTGCGAAAAAATTTGAAAGGGAAAAGACACTTTCTCCTTTAAATCAGTTAAACGATTCGCCCGCTTTTAAAAAGGCAGACGAATTGAAAGCGGGTTTTGCTAACTCGAAGTCCGAGGAACTGAGAGGAAATGAATGCCACGACAGTGTTAAGGAACAAGAAACTTTAATAAAGATAAAGCACGATCAGTTAAGAACGTGTTTCCCCATGGAGTTGAGTGTAAATGGGTCCCCGGAGGGTAGGGCTGATGGTTTGGCAACTTCCAGTGCCTCCAAAACAGAGGATGTCGCCGCGTCTTCTGACGATAGCCTGTGTCGGTCAGAAGCGTCGCCTGTTGTGAAGACGAGTCCGTCGTATCCGTTGCCATCTAATGGGTTCGAGAACGCGTATGCGTCTCAAGAGCAAGAGCCGGACGATTCCCGGGTCCAGTCCAGCGAGTGCAACAGTCTGTTTAGGCAAGCGGAGGCTCCGGTCCCACAGCAGCAGGGGGAAGCCATCCCTTTGCCCGTCGTGAATGTAGATCATACTAAAACTGTACTTAAGAAGCTGGATGATGAGGCGACTCCGTGTGACAAAACCAAAGAACCAGTTTTTTGCTACGTTTCAGATGATGCCACCCCTGGTTTGTATCATTCAGAAGTTGAAATCGAAGCGGAACCAGCAGATTTAAAAGTCACATCCGAGACGTTTCTGGAGATGCAGGTAGAGCCGCAGACCGTTACGTGCGATTACGAGAGCACGGAGGATCACCACGCAAAGTCTGCCTGTGACGATGAGCACGGTCATCCTTCCCATAAAATCAGCCTGGTAGTGGAGAGCTCGAGCAGGGATTCCTCCCAGGATGACTGTTCCCCGAGGCTCAGGTCGGACCATCCTGTGCCGGAGGAAAGCGTCTCTTCCAAATGGGACGTGCCACCGCCGGATGGACACCAGGAGCTGCTCCAGCATTCGGAAGCCGAAGAGGTGCTCGAGTTGGATACTCAGCACGTTGATCTGGGTTCGACAAAAGGCAAGCCATCGTTCAAAGATGAACATTCGTACTATTCGGAAGTGCCGCTGGAGCACCGCAGCAGAGAGGTCGTGGAAGAAAGTGCTGTTTCCACCGAGGGAGTCGGGCCGGATGATTTGAGAGTTCGGTGTCCTGGCGTATTGGCCGAGAAGGACGAGGGAAACGAGCCCTTGGTGGCTTCGGCTTTTCCAGACGCCTTGTTTCCCTCTTGCGACGTCATTGTCACTGCAGAAGAAATGGAGACGGTAACTCAAGCCCCGACGTGCGACAGCAGCGGCAACGCCGCTGAATTTGTTCCCGCTAGCCATGACGATTACTCCGACACGGGGGAGAGCGACAGCGAGGGGGGCAGTGAAGACAGTGACACAGAGGACTCGGATTCTGATGACGGCGCGCCACGGAAACGGCTGCAGTCCGTTGTGGTCGTGCCGAAGAACTCAACCATTGCGATGGAGGAGAGCAGCCCTGGCTCCTCGCGGAGCAGCCAGGGCAACCGGCGCTTCTCCGACCACTGGGACGATGAGCGACCCGAGCCCAGTAGACCCTACTATGAGGAGAGGTTGGAGAATACGGCGAGTAAAGGCGGTCTGCAAGTAGAGAGCAGATGTTCTCCTAGAGGGATGGAGAAGAGTCCGGCAACTTCTACCGAGCTCAGCAGGAAGGAGACGGAGGAGCTGCGGCCGGATCCGTGCCAGCCTCAGAGCGACGGCGTTGACAGTACCAGTCAGGCAGACCTAACGGCAGACTCCCACGGCAAACCCAACCCGGACGAGAGAATAACGTTGAAGGAGCTGATGTCTGTTGGCAGACCGATCGGCCGACAAGACGAGCAGCCATTTTGTGTGCTGGAGAGTTTTGAAAGCACCGATAAATCCCGACACCAGACGAGCTCTTCCAAGCCAGACAGTAGGCAAGGGAAGGGTGGGTTTAACCAGTCTGGCCTTGGAGAGTTCTCCAGGCTGGACGGTTTTCACACGACGGAGGATGTGGGTGGTTTGGGCTGGGACTTTTCCCAGGTGGAGAAGCCCAGTAGCACCTACCAGCAGCCGGATAGCAGCTTCGGCGTCTACTCAGGCTACGTTTACCAGCCGGGCTCGGGAGCGTATGGTGGCTCTCAGAGTTACTGGCAAGGCAACGGGTACTGGGATGCGAGGTCTGCTAGCAGACCTTCTGCAGTTAATTACGAACGAATTCAAGGGCAAGTACCGGATTCTCTAACGGATGATCACGAGGAGTACGAAGAGGATGACCGTTGGGATGATGATTGCAAACCTCGCTTTCCCAGCCCCTCGAGTAAATGCCAGGTGCCCGGGCAGAAAGAAAAAGGCTCCGTGCAGGCACACGAGATCAGCAGCAATTCCACCAAGGAGCCCGTGCCTGGCGGGGAGAAGAAGGAGGAGGTCAAAGTTTTGGAAAAAAACGATGCGAAAGAACGAGGTCCACCAAAAAAAAGACGCCCGGAGTTGGAGAGCGACTCCGAGAGCGACGTGGACTCGAGGGAGAAGAAGAAGGTGAAATCAGAGGGGGAGCAAGTGGAGTCGGCGCCGCAGGACTCCTCCATGGTGGGTCGGTTGTGTATCATGGATGACTTCAGAGACCCCCAGCGCTGGAAGGAGTTTGCCAAGCAAGGAAAGATGCCCTGTTACTTTGACCTTATTGAGGAGAATGTGTACTTGACAGAAAGGTAACGGATTTTTTTACCCTTTTTTTTTCTTGCCTATAGCAATTTTAGATTTTAACTTAGATTTGTTTCTGTGATAGCTGCTTTTTATGGCCAAACTGGCATAATTTGGAGGGAGGGATGGATGTCGTGTTCCCTACGTCTGGCAAGGCTGCTCGTAGAGGAGATGACGCTGGGCAAGTGTTTAACCTCCCCTGGGTCTCTTCTCCTAAACAGAAAACCCTGGTTGGGCCCAGGCAGGCCCTGGTGATGAGAAGAGGTGAAAGATGGGAGGATATGGGGGGAGGATGATCGATTTACACCCTCTTCTCAGTCGTCTTGCAGCATCCCCTTTCTCTAGTGTTGGTTTGGGTATCAGGCAGGACTTGCACACGTGGGATCACTGGCATCGGCACCAAGTAAACATCTTATTCTTGTACCCGTGGTAATTTGTAGGAGTAATTAATTTTTTTCCAAGCTTTTTGCCGCCTTCTGTATTGTCCACCATTCATCTGAATTCGGTGTGGCTGCGTTAAAGCCCAGAGCCGTATAGCAGCATCACCTCCGGGCTTGCCGGATCTGTCTGTTCAGCATCCCCAAACGCCAGCTCGCTCCCTCTCCAAAGACATGGGGAAATCTGTCTGGGTGTGGGAAAGGTTTTGGACAAACAATGTGTGTTTCCAACGGCTTTGGTGATTTGGATGTCATTATTTGTCATCTCAAACAAGTTCTTTTAGATCTACCAGAACTGTAATTTGAAATATCAGAGGGTGGCTGTTGGCTGCAGGTTATCCTTCTCCCTTTTGCATGGGAATGTTGAACAGGATGTGAGCCCTGGGAAATAAAATCACCTGTTTCTGAGCTTTAGGGGTGATTAGTAAGCGTATTGCTTCAGGGCTCAACTGCCTTCGTCCTTGGCAAAAAAATACTTGCTCCGGCTTTAACGCGGAGGTGGGAGCTCCTTACGAGCTTGTAACCGGTTCTTACTCCTGGCGCAGGCGATGGTAAAGCCTCCTGATGCTTTATGCCCATTTGAAATCTTGCCGTGGCATTTGACTTCACAGTCCTTTTCCATCTTGTGACTCCTCGAGGGTGGTGGAGTAGCGGCGTTCCTGCCGAACCGTGGGGTGCCGGGCGCCGGGGCTCACCAGCAGTGAGGGCGCCGGCGCGGCACCGGCTCGGGGCGATGCTGCACGTCGGCCAGTTTAAACCCGTGCTGGGCTGCGTGTGTTGGGGTCTTACACCCAAGGCCGTGCCGTGTCTTTTGTTCACTAAAATGGCTTTTTTTTATAAATGTGTTTTAAAAGATAGTCTTTATTCAGAGTCTGAATATCGACCACTTCTATGCAGATAAAACCTGCTATTTATTTCAATCCAAGCTTTTTTTCTTATGCCTTTTTTTGTCTCGCTGGGATCCACGCTCCCAAGCAATTCCCGCATCACCTCATGGCATCTAACGTACCGGTGGTTGCCTCTGACGCCCAACCTTTTCTGGCAGTGCAGTTTTCTTGGCTGCTTCTTCATATCTTCTTTGACAGTAAAGCAGAGGTTTAGGTAGCTAAACCCTCCAGTTTGCTTTATTAAAAGAAAGCTATTTTAAAATATGTACGCTCAGCTCATGGTTTGTATGTTCATGTTCTAGAATATGGGTTTTCTCCTGGCTTTGGGATCAGCGAAACCAGATGGGCTGTTACAGAGTAGCTGAGGTTGGAGGGGATCTCTGGAGCTTGTCTCCATATATCACATACGATTGCGGAATATAGTATTTCATGAGAGGCTAGGTGAAGTTTATCGTTTTAATTTAAACATTAGAGCTTGTGCTATGTTGTGAGAAATCCTCTGTCTGGAAAAATCAGGAGTGAATTTTCTGGAAATTGGTTTCTTTACTTGTACAACAAACCAAAGGGGTTTTAGTCCTTCCTGTGGGTGTAGGTGTGCGTGCATGCACACATCTACATTGGAAATAAAATTGGATTGTGGACATGAGGAGGAGGGAAAAAAGTTAAATATCCTGGGATGTCTTTCTGAGAAAACATCTTTTGTGATCAGAAAGTCATCACCTCCCGCTCAAAACAAACCGAGTGTCCTTGGTTACCCCTGTACTTTCCTGTGGTTGTCCAAAGGTAATCCTATGTCCAGTTTGTAGTTCCTCCAGTAACAAGTGATAAAGATCAAGGAGTAATTTCTACACCCAGATGCTGTCTAACCTGTATTCCAATGACTTGTCTTCAATAGGAAGAAGAACAAATCTCACCGGGATATTAAGCGAATGCTGTGCGAATGCCCTCCTCTCTCCAAAGAAGAGCGAGCTCAGGGGGAGGTTGCTTGTGGAGAAGACTGTCTCAATCGCCTGCTCATGATAGAGTGGTAGGTAGCGTTTCACGAGTTGCCAGAGTTGGGCGGTGGTGTCCACGAGATGACCTGGGAGCCCCTAAAGGGATTCGGACTTTCCTGGGCGGTGGCAACGAGCTGTCTCATTTTCACTGGTGGGTGTGGAGTGATCTTCAGAGCCTACACGCCAGCATTTAAATCTGACCTTCGATCTTCTGCGGGACGCTAGACCTTAGCAACCTCCTGTTAAAACCTGCCACAAAGGCCTGGAGCCTTCTGCTCCTCAGCCTTAACTCTAGTCCGTCATAAGCGTGGTTGGAGGGAGTCAGAAAGGCAAATGTAGCTCTACTTGAGATCCTCATTTCCTCTCATTTCTCCTTTTGCGTCTCTCCTCTCCCCAGAGCCTCACCAGGCTACGGCTGTTGTCTCCTTTTCCCTCCTGGAAGAGGGTCGGAGAAGAGGGAGCCGCTGCTCCGTGCGAGCGGGAGGCAGGGGACAGGGCGCTTAGTGGGGTTTACCCCCTGGCACGAGGAGTGTCACCAGCTGGGGTGGAAGGAAGGGAATGATCTGGCAGAAGCCCTGCCCTTTGGTTTTTACTTCATAGCCCAGGCAGTAGATGTGGAGGAAGGGGACGTCTTGGGGGAAGAACCCATAAAACGTGGGGAGAAGAGGCCAGTTCATCCCATTTTGCTTGTACGACATTGAAGTGCAGCAGCATTTGCATTCCAAATGTTTTTATCTTCCTTCCAGAAATAAATCGTCTGCATTTGCATGTTGACAGTCAGATGGTTATGCTTTTTATAGCAAAACACGTTTGAAGGTTTTACACTGAATTTATTATGGTTCCTTGGTATCTATTTCCCATCTGAGCCGTTTCTGTTATCGCTGTTGTCCTGCTGGGAATTGATTTGTTCCATTTCCTTCCCTTAGTTCTTCCAGGTGCCCAAATGGCGACTACTGCTCCAACAGGCGCTTCCAGAAGAAACAGCACGCAGATGTTGAAGTGATCCTCACCGAGAAGAAAGGCTGGGGGCTGAGAGCTGCCAAGGACCTGCCATCGTAAGCCTTTGCTCTTCGAATGACGTCCTCGTGCTATTTTACTCCCTCATGAAGGGAAAACGAGTTGCTTGTGTTTTCTTAGTTTCACTGACATTAGTAGATTTGCTGAGGTTCTTCCGGCTGTATATACTGTCCCTGTCCTCTGCCAGGTGTCCCTCCTGGCTATCAGCACGTACGTACCCGCTAACTGCGCGTTAGATCTCCCACTCTGGTTTTGCTCTCTTCTCGTTAGGGTTTCTGACAGTCTTGCTGGGGCTTCATCCTGGGTTTAATCTGTCTTCCCTTCTTTCTCTGTCCCCGCTACACGGCGTCAGAGCAGCACACGCTCTGGTTGTGTCTCCTCTTCTTCTCTTCCCTCCTCTTGCAAGACTTACTCTCTTCTTGAGTCCTCCTCCCCTTCGGACTACATGAAGATCCCATGGGGATCTTTCCTCCCTCGTTAGCCTGCTGTTAGTGCTGGTTTGACGTCAGCCGTGCTTACAGATCCGAGTCCGCGTTTGACTCGTCTCTCCTTCACTAAAGCCAGGTGTTATTTGCCGTTGTGCCCGGATCGGAGCCTTTATCGACAGTGTCTGGCACAAAGGAGCTGGTGGGACTTGAACGCAAGGGTTGCGCGGTGCTTGAACCCGTTGGCGGCAGGATGGATGCCGATATTTTTGGAATGACAGTCCTGTTTGGAAATGGTCATACTCAAACAGCGAGTGTGGCTGGGAGGAAGAATAGTGCCGGGTGCATTTTGCTCTGTAGGTGTGCGTGCGAGGAGCAGGCCTGAGACGGGAATGCCTTCCCACCGGGTAGGGTCAGTCAAGGAGTTGCCTTCTGCCTTGCCGAGCCGGCGCTTTCTCACACTCCCAGTAGTCAAAAGAACTTTAGGTGAGGCCACGAGAGAAGAGGGAGGAGCGAGGACATTCAAAGAGCCGCTGGGGCCTGAAGCACGAGGCGCAGCAGGAGGAGCGGGGCGAGCAGGAGGCAAAGATGGGGTTTGCTGGGAGAAGGGAGCAAGGCGGGAGGTGTCTCACGGTGGTGAACTGCCGCGCTCCTACAGCTAGCGAGACCCGGGTGGGTTTTTCTCCCCCAGGTTCAGACTTCAGCGTTTGCGTGCAGGTCGTGTGGGGGTGGGCGTCCTCTCAGATCCGCGCAGGCTGAGCAGAAGTTGGTTGTGCTGCTCTGCAGATGAACAACAGACTTTGTAGAAGAAATTGCTGGAGCGTCTTGCCGCAGGGAAGCAGCGCTGCGCGCTCCGAGTTTCACCAGGCTCCGGTTTCCATCTCAAAAGGCTGTGGGATGGGCATGGTGAGTCTGTTCAGTCTCAAGTGCACCAGAGGCCGAGCTTCAAGACAATCTGCCTAGAACTTAATTGTGCAAAGATTTTCTGTAACTCTGGATATTTTAGTGAGTTTCCGTGGAAACTCTAGGGTTGGGGTTTTTTTTTTTGCTTCTGTTGAAGACAGAGTTCTGCTGAGGAATCCAGCAATGGTTCTGACATTTAAGAAAGCTATAGGTCTTACAGCAGGGTTTTTTTACTGCTGTATCAAATACATGAGACTAATTCACAGGAAGATAGGGGGAAAGTTTTGATTGCTTTAGAGAGGTATGCAGTGAAAACGAATCTACGCTTTCAGCCCGCTGTGCTTAACCGGGAGTGCCTTCACACTGTGTTTATGTAAAAGGTAACAGCGTTAAGCGATTGTTAAAATGAGCGAGCGCTCTCCGGCACTGTTCTGTTGCACAGCGACTGTATCGAAGAAGAGGGTGAGCATCCTGGCGTTTCCTCGTTCCACATTTGCCAGATAACCCGAGGAGTCCCTGGTGCTGCTGGACCTAACCTTCGCGAGAGCAGGGTCCTGTTGTTTTTTGGAATACCGCGTGCACAGGGAAGTGGTAGCGATGGGGACTGAAGCAGTGCTGCTGCCCCGTGTGGAAATATCAGGTCCAGTTTTATTTAAAGTTTTAGGAATTTCTTTTGAAGGACAAGGTTTGGAGGTTGTAGTAAAGATGTGGCTGATAGTGAACGGCTCGCCGTAGCATCGGGTCTGCTAGGTGGGCTAGGATCAGGAACGCTGGGAAAGATGGGAAGGAGATAACTGTGTGAAGACCACCATGGGTAAGAGGGTAAATAACTCAATGAGAGCAGCAAAAGTATCTATTGCAATTGGCCTATGTGTGTCAAGGGATTTGGGTACGGTTCCTCACGGCATTTGGGTACAGTTCCTCACGGCATTTGGGTACGGTTCCTCACGGCATTTGGATATGGTTCCTCAACACTTGATATGGCGACTTAAGTCTGGGGTGGCTGGAATATTGCTTTTGTTTCTGCTTGTGCTGTTCTGAAAATCGGTCATTTGGAGAGAGATCTGGCGACTGGCAGAACATTGCTGCAGAGCTGAGGCTTGTCTTGCGAGAAGACAACCTTCTCTTGGGAGTCATCCCACCAGCAGACAGTCTGTGGACTGTCACAAACCCAGTGGAAGGTGGAGAGGTGGTACGCCCAGAAGAAGACCCATCCCAGTTGATATTTCTAGCTCGGCTCTCCTCGCTGTCCTGCCGCTGCACCCCTGTTTCCCAGGCTCGGGGTTTTGCGGTCGGGACTTTGAGGGAAGGTAACCCAGCTAAGCAGCAGGTCATCGGAAGCCCATTGCTGACACCTCCGCGTTGGTATCTGCTAAATGCAGGCTGGGGAGGCACCTAGGAGAAAGACAGGGCTGCATTAGGAGCTGAAGGGGCAGATCAGTGTACCAGAACCCTTTTTCGGGTGGACGCGGAGAAGGGGGAAGGTGGGAATAATTGGCACACGTGGGCTGGAAGGCCACCACGGTACCGCGCGAGGGGCTGGGATCGACGATGGGAAGGAAACGGAAACACGGAACGCTTGGTCCAGGTGGAGCTGGGCCGGAGCTTTTGCTTTCCTGGTGCTCTCCCGGTTAAGCACGAGGAAAGAGTTGAAGGGCACAGGGTGATACTAAGCAAGGGGAAACTTCGGGCAGATCTCAAGAAAGGCTGTTTCACGGTGCATCGTGGTAGACTGGGGGGTTTAAAGCCTGGCTGTGCTGCGGGATGCAGTCTGTGAGGCTTGTGTCCGAGTGCAGGGCTAACTCGTTGTTCTCTTCCATCTCTCCTTCTGAATTCACCTTTCCTGCGGTTAAAAAGGATATTTTATTGACCCCTCGTTTCACCCACCAGACCAGCAAGGTGCAGACAGGCTTTCCATTCCCATTGAGGAAAGCCGCCTGCCAGCACCTTCTCCTAATACTCCTTATTTTCCGCTTCACGTCGCCCACAAGGTCTCGGTCTTTCACAGAATACACCCTGCTTTATTCTTGCGCCTGGGCCTTTCGCTGTGATCCACCTACCCATGTGGTAGCGTAAAAAAATGAATTAATCAGAATTGCCTGAGATGAAGGCGTGTAATAGTCGTAGCCACACCAGCAGGATGACCAGGCTGCGAGTTGTGTTCAGAGAGCCCGTCTCAGCAGCGGTTATTTTCTCTTCCTTGCTGTTTCTTGCTTGCGGCGAAGCGGAGTGATGCTTTTTTCCTTTTGGGTTTTGCAGCAACACGTTTGTCTTGGAGTACTGCGGGGAAGTGCTGGATCACAAAGAGTTCAAGGCTCGCGTGAAGGAATATGCCCGGAACAAGAACATTCACTATTATTTCATGGCGCTGAAGAACGACGAGGTGAGCAGTGGGATTGCAGTGCTTGGCTTCGGGGGAGGCTGGCTGGGCCTACGGACAGCCCCGACTCCCTGTGAGCCCACTCAGCAGCGTCCTGAATCTATCAGAAGTGTTTTCCTAAGGAAAGGAAACCTTGGCTGGCTTTGTCTTGTCATGCCGTACCTTTTTTTTTAACCCATTGCTCAGTTTCAACCTGGTTTAACAGAAACCTGGGAGCTTAACTCTATCCTGGTGCCCTTGGAGGGGAGAAATTGTCCTCCCACGGGAAAGGATGGAGTATGGCCCATCCCTTCCACACGAGCAAACCTCTGTGGGAGAGAAACCGCGTCTGTGTCCCAGCTCCGGGAGAGGCTTCAAGCCAAACTCAGTGTTCTCAGATGCCCGAGTAAAGCAGTCTAGAAAATGTACCAATAAACCACGTTTCCTCACTTCCCTTGCTCGCAGAGCTGCGTTAAATCGGGCCCCTTCCAGCTGGCAGAGTCCCTACGTGCAGGATTAATGTCATTGAAATATTTATATACCAGTAGTTCTTCATTATTTATCTTTGCTTAGCGGCTATTTCAGCTCTATGGGATCGCGGAGCTGCGACGCAGAGCGCGCGGCGTTGCTTACCTTGGGCAACAGACCCTGCCTTGCAGAGAACAAAGTGTATAAATAGAAATTTAATACCGTATTCTGCTTGTCTCTTCTGTCAAGGCTTTTTGGGTCTGGGTAGCTTTACAGTAAATAAGCTAAAAATACTCCAAGTGCTTTTTTTCCTTTTTTTTTTCCCCCCAAAGTGAGTGAGTTTTTAGCTGCTGAGGGATTGTTATGTGATCACAAGGGGGCACAGGGGAGTGTTTCCAGTTATAAGAGGGAGGACGCGGTGATCCGGGAGACGACCTTTCTAGTCAAGCGTGATGCGTGTGGCAGAGATGTTCGGCTTCCCCAGCCCTCGTGGTCGTTGTACCACGATCCGAGGGTCAGAAACCCATATGAAAAATTCAGGATCCCCGCCCAACTGAAGAACTCTGTATTAACCTGCAACGAAAACGAACCACCACGTACCAGTTGCGTAGTGCTCTTCTTTTTGGGGGCACTTCACATCATTATAAAACCCGTTCTCCAAACCAAATAAAGTTGATGGCTGGAGCAGGAAAGGTTGATGACATGGGTTGCATTCAAACGCGCGGCATTCGTAGCTACACTGCTTCGTATTTCTGCCTGGTGCGGAGAGAGGGAGGCTGTTTCGCTCTATTTTTTGTTTCTTTTCAGATAATCGATGCTACCCAGAAAGGAAACTGCTCTCGTTTTATGAACCACAGCTGTGAACCAAACTGCGAGACACAAAAGGTAAACTGCTGGATCAAAGCCGCTGCTGCTGGCTTCTCGCTGCCACTGCCTTGCGGCTTGGCGAGCTCAGAGCGAAAAGCGTTTCCCCTTTATCTTTATTTCTCTTTGTTTTGGGTTTGTTGTTGTTGTTGTTGTGACTTAGTGAAATGGAAACAGCTACCTTTGAAACGGGCCAGTAGCGCCGAACCAGTTACCAAACTTTAAATTTATCAGTGACGCTGTTTGAAGGCTTAGTCTTGTTAATTTAAATCAAAACCAGAGTCAAGCCTGGCTTTTGTAATAACTGTTGTCACCTTGTTTTTCCCTTGCCTTAGTGGACTGTGAATGGGCAGCTCAGAGTTGGATTTTTCACCACCAAACTGGTGCCATCGGGCTCGGAGCTGACGTTTGATTACCAGTTCCAGAGATACGGGTACGTTTCGGCGCTCTCTGCTTATGGAAGTGGGGTTTTGTGAGCCAATGAAAAAATCCTGCTCCAAAGCAAACCATTGCAAAGCCTCGCCTAACAGAGCAGCCGTAAATGAACTGGAATTCGACTGTATAAAAAGCTACCTGGATAAAGTTCCTTCCATTTCTAACACAAGAGATTGGGAGAGGAATTTCCCGTTGATTTAATGTCTTTCCCAGAGTTACTTTATTGCCTTTTTGTTCCACTTCATACCGTCTCTCCCCAGTGGAAATTTCCCAGATAATTATCTCGACTGTTTCTTTCCTCTGTCTAATTATTAATTACCCAAGCTCCAGACTTTGCAATACCCTGAAATAATGCCTCTCCTTCCCCGCCCGCCCCGGTTTACGACTCTGCGCATACTTGCCGAGCTGTAAAACCCCAGCAGATAGCACGTGCCCTCTTCCCGTCCGCCTCCACGGGCGCAGGTGTGCGAGCGCCGGCGCCGGCTTTGGCTCCCTTCTCTAAACCCGAGCCTAACATTTCTGTATTACCGCTTGGCCAGGTGTATGGCGAAGTATGTCACTCTCTTTAATGTCATTAGCACAAAATAGCGTCTGACAGGCTTGAAGCAACCTGTAATTACGAGATTAATCGCAGATCCATTTTATAATCCCTAGGCCTTTTAACTGAGTACAGCTGTTTAAGGAGCGTCTCTTCCTTTTCCTTCTGGATCCTGCCTTCTGCAACACCGTGGCTCTTCCTATATGCAGAAGAAGCAGAAATGATTTTTTAATTGCGTTATAAAATTATTTGTGCTGAAGTACCAGATGCTGTCACGTAGCTTTCTGCTCCTGGCGCAAACGCGCGGGAAGGCAGGCAAACGGAGCCTCGGCCCCTCTGGTTGCTCTCGCAGCCAGGCCTGTTGGATTTCTACGCACGTGGGGCTCTCTCGAAAGCTGGGGAGTGTCACGTAGTGTGCAGTCTGTGCACCCCTAACTCTGTATGGCTTAGTCAGAATTCTTAGGGTTTCACAGTACGGCCCTGTTAAGGCCTCTCTGACGGAGAATCGTTTTGCTGTGTTGGTTCATTTCGCTGTCTCGCCTGTTTGAGGGAATCTAGGCTCGTCTCCCTGCAGTTTCCCAGCTCTCATCTCTTGGGCGTCTTTCCTGGGCCCGGGTTCTGCCTCGCAGATCCTGCAGCTGGGCCGCCCTGGCTCTTACCGCCGGCGCTGCAGAGCCACGTTCCGCCAGCGCAGGACGCGCGTTTCCAGAAGCTCCCCCTTCTCCCGCGCAGTTTTGGCACGTGGTTTAAAATTGGTGGTATGCCAGGTAGAAAATACAGAGGCTTTGTAGAAATACTGCCTGAATATAATACAATTTATACCTCTTCTGCTCCCCGTTGCTGTGTATCTGTGCAAAAAAACCATCTTCCACCTGAATTTTACTACTCCCACGAATCCTCAGCCCATTCTTTATTCTGTTTTGAGCTATAAAATGCAAGCCTTTTTCCTAATGAATATATAATCTTGATTATATATCGGAAAAGCGATATATCGATTGCAGTGTGTGGTAAGAAGCTAGCAGACCCAACACCTCCACCTGTCCCTTTCTGGTTCTCGGTTCTTGACCTAAGTGGAGCCTGGGAGTGAAGCAGGCTTTGGTTTCCCGCTGCGACAACACGGGATCGTGGCAGCTGTGTAAGAAATAAAGGCTTGGTTCGGATTTTCAGTGGCCAGAAAGGCCTTGCCGTGCAGAGAAGCTCCCGTCCTTTTCTTCTGAGGACGCGCTTAAGAGTAAGGTGGAATAACTCGCCGTGAACGCGGCTGATCTGTTACTAAGCTGCTCCGTTGCTTGTGCCCACCAACAGCAAAGAGGCCCAGAAATGCTTCTGCGGCTCGGCCAACTGCCGGGGTTACCTGGGAGGAGAGAACAGGGTGAGCATCCGAGCCGCCGGAGGGAAGATGAAGAAGGAGCGCTCCCGTAAGAAGGACTCGGTGAGTCTGGGTCTCCTTTGTAGGTGTTTTTTAATTTATTTCTGAGAGTAGCAGCAACCAAGGGTTGAGCCTGGGCTTGATCCTCTCCGTGTAAATCTTCAGGTCGCCTCTGTAGTCGTCTTCTGGGATCAGCGACTCATGGTCACCTCAAGGTTCAGTCTTTTCCATGAACGTAGTTATTTTAATTCACAGAGGCCCTCCACACTTGGGTTTTCTTGGAGATTTAGTCAAATGTCGATTCCCGTTCTCTGGGTAACTTAGCGCAAAGTCCCGCCAGTGAGGGGCTTTCGCGGGTACGGTACCTGGTCGTCAATACTGCCTGCTTTTCCTTTAAGGAAAAGCGTACTAAATTCCCCGAGGTTTTAAAAATTTGGTTGGTGTTGCATGATTTTTAAACGTCAGTGAAAGACGGGCAATACCGGCTTCGGCTTCAGCGTTTGGGCCGTTACCTGAAACTGGGCAGCTGAAAGGGCGCAGATGTTTGCCGGCTCCGGGCTGGGATGTGAAATTTGAATCTCTTAATTGCTGTGGCCTCGAGGCAAGTCAGCTTCCAGGAGGAACTTGTACCAACATGTGTCGTGTTTGCGCTGACTGCGGTTACAGTTGTGTTTGCAGATGGACGCGAATGAAATATTTAACTTAAATCCAGACTTTTTTTAGTCTTTTTATAGCTTTTCATGCATGTAATCCTCTTCTGCGAACCTGCTCCCCCATTCCAGTGATGGGTTCACATGGGAGGTGTAGGAAACTGCAGGGAAGCCTGAGCAAAGCTTAGTTAAAAGGAGTTTTTCCTGAGTGCAGACTGCTGCAAGAGACTGGACGGGCTCCTTTGGCTTCCTACGAGATGTAATTGTTCTCTCCTTGAAGTTATAAATCTCTGTTCCCACAAACAGGATTTGTTACCTGCTCTTTTGGGAGAAGCTGCCTTTAAAAATGCCAGCTTCATTTTTATGTACTGAAATTACAATAAATTTATTTATTACTTCCAAAATTTATTTATTAAAATAGAAAATTTATTACAAGAAATTATTTCTAAGTCATTTACCGGTGGTTTTAAAATGCTAATAGGTGGCACTGAGCAGTAGGCTCAATTACGAACCTTATTTCGGTGTCCGCAGGAGTGCAGCTGCCTGCCCTCTGTCCCCGGCATGGACAGACCCGGTGGGAACAGCGTGCTCTCGTACGGGATTTAAGGTCCAAAAAACCCCCAAAATAGGCCGGATAAAAGAAACCCAACCACGTCGAGGCAAATTGAAGCCAGGCTTCTTTTCCATCTGGGCAAATTGCTCGGGAGAGGCTTCTCCTGGCTCCCGAAGCCAGGGAACGGATTGTCCCCGCCGTTGCGCAGGGTGGCAGGAGCCTGGCGCGACCCCAGCGTTGTTTTCTCTGGCCGCGGTAGGTGGACGGGGAGCTGGAAGCGCTGCTGGAGAACGGAGAGGGTCTCTCCGACAAGAACCAAGTTCTCAGCTTATCCCGGCTGATGGTTCGGATCGAAACCCTGGAGCAGAAGCTCACCTGCCTCAAACTCATACAGGTGAGGAGGTCCCAGCGGAAGGGGAGGAAAGCGTGTCCTGTTAAAGCCTCGCAGCTCTCGGTAGGGGAGGAGGGGGAGGGTGGGAGGAAGGTCTTGTGCTTGTGCCAGCGCCCCAAGCACGAGCCGAGGGGTTCTGCTTGGGTTGTAGTCGGTGCGTAACCTCCACCCTTCGCTCGTTTTGTAGTTGGTGGAGCTCGGGTGGTGCTGCAAAATGCCCGTTTCTAGAAGCAAATTGGACGTAAGGGATTTAGACTGTACATGAGTAGTTTGCCGGCTTAAAATCATAGCTCTTATCTCCAAGGTTATCCTGCGTTTTTACCTCTGACTGCGCGCAGATGAGTTGCAGCCAGTTTTCTGTGCAATCCATTATCGTTAAGGTTTATTCCCCGGTGCGAGCTGTCCGCCAGGTAACGGTTGTACCGGCTCTGCTGCATGCGTTACCGCTCCAAACCCAGCAGATACGGGCACTTAAATGGCATTAGCCGTGCGCTGATCTTGGCAGGTGCCTAGTTCTGGCTTCTGCAATGAGTTTGACAGGTAACATAAGCCCGGTTGAGCAGTTAGCCCCGTTAGCCTGGGGAAACCAAAGGGTTTTCTGCCTCTGACCATTCCCATGGACTCTCTCTAACTTTGGCTCCTCCAGAACACGCACTCGCAGTCCTGCCTGAAGTCCTTCCTGGAGTGTCACGGCTTATCTCTGCTCTGGATTTGGATGACGGAGCTGGGTGATGGGAGAGGAAGCACCGCGAACAACCTGAAGTTGCAGCTGGAGGTCAGTAATTCCCTCGGGTTTGAAACTTTCCTAGCAGCATTGCTCGTTGCTCAGAAGCGTGATGATTTTATTTTTCTTTTCTTTAAAATACACATATTATATGCCAAGTGTTCCTGAAAACTAACTGCAGATATCCTCAAAACTATGGCCTAAAACTTCTGCTTTAAGAGAAATCCTTAATATATGGAAAGAATTTGCTCTTGTGGTTTTTCTTAGATTTCTGAGTTAGTGACATGAGCCAGACTTAAATAAAGATCGTTGCTGTTGCTGTTTATTCCGTACTGAACCGCACGGGGAATTTGAGGTATTGACGGTCTGAAATGGAACTTGAATATCTCTGTTTTCTATATGCGCTTCGGCATTGCATGCAAAAAGACATCTGGAAGCTCCTTTATTAAAGATGCTTCTACAAGAAGGTTGCTGTGCGGTTTGGAGAGGCGCACGCGGTCCTGCATCCCGAGCAAGAGAGCAGAAGCCATGTGAGCTCTAGAGCTCGGGCTGCCTCTTCTCCTGCTGCCGCCTTTGTTTTTCGGAAGCGGTGACAGTCCTGCCCAACCTTGCTTTCTTAGCGCAGCACGGTTTCTCTCCACGCTGATACGTAGCATTGCTGAAGGAGTCGTGTCCTACTCATGTGTTGCTCCTCTTTAACGCCGTGGGTTTGGGTGTTCCCTCTGAGAAACGGACACTGTTGGTATGAGAAGATGAAGAGCTGCCTACGTGTGCTTTTGTGAGCCTTCAGCTCTTGGGGTGGGATGAGGGTACCTGAAGATTTTTGGAGCCCAGCTCGATATCAGGCCTAATAGGACGGCTTCTGCGCTTCTCTCGAAGAGCCTGCGTCACTGGTGCTGAGGGACAGCAGATCTGTCCGCTCTGCAGTGTGTCCGATGGGAAGGCCACTGGTTCCACCGCCTACTCCTCATCTGTCCTTACTTAGACAAAGTTTTGGCTGTAAATACCTGGCAGACTTCAGCGCTGCTGAGTTAGGGCTCTCTGACGCTGAGTTGGAGCTTGCTGACTTGAGGGGTTGGAGTAGACCTGCCCATACTTCATCAGCCTTGTGCTCTGCAGGGCACGTTGTTGCCGATGGGCCACCTATGTTGTGTTTGAGGCACGGATTCAGCGAGCACCTCGAGTTTTCTCTCCTGGTGATGTGATGTGGCTTTTTGGTACTTCTAGCCAAAGCAGAAGTGCTTGACAGCTGCCGCATCAAAGTTCCTCTCGCCCAGGTCCGGCAGCTCTCACGTTGCTGCACGGGGAGGCACCGCTCGCAAGGCTACAAATGGATCTTTTGAGACCAACTGTACAGGGACAGAGTTAATCTGTTGCGGTAACCACTCTTAGGAGGGAGCTGAGCTATTCCCCTTTGGCACTGCAGTCTTTTCTTCTTTGGGGTAGGTAGGATCCATCCCACGTTACACACGTTGAGGCCGTTGCTCCGAGGGAGTCTCAAGTCTGGATTTTTGTACGTGTAGCGCCTGCCTTCCTTGCTCCCTGGCGTGCAGGTGCCATGGCATTGCAGAGCTGCTAGGCCGCTCGCCTCCAACGCGTCTTCGACCTCTAGCTTTGGAGAAGTCAACGGTCAGGTTAGACTCTGGTTTTCCCCTGGAATAGATTCAGGCACTCGCCCTCGTAGAGCTCAAACCCAGAGCTGCTCCCCCCAGGCCTAAAGAGGGAAACTGAATTGCTGCGGCGGTGGTGGCGTCGGCTCCGCTCCCCGTGCGTCTGGTCACGGCACGCCGTCAGCTTTGCTGGGGTTTTGTGCATTGGGTATGTTCTTTTAAAATCCAGGTAATTCTGTACTGAGTTGCAAATGAGGCTTATGGTGGGGGCCAGACCACATTTTTTTTTAAGAGAAACGGTCTTTTGGCCATCGGATGCCCATGGCAGAAATTAGCGTAATACCATAAAACCATCTTCTGTCCTTCACTCCTGGAGGGCTGGTTTTGAAAGTGAACAAGTCGAAAAGTTCTGTAGAAGGGCTGGCTATCCCTTGCTTCAAAAACAGGGATTTGGGGTCTGGTCTTGGGTGAGGAGTTGCTGGGTCCTGGAAGGGTTGTGCTCATTTAATATCTGGTGCTTCTTTCTGTGCCCGTGGTGCCCGTTCCCACTGAGAGGTTTTGTAAAAGGACTTTGAAGACGCTGGTAACGCTCCAGCTTCTCCTGCAGCACAGAGCACCTCTGTCAAGCGAGGAAAAAGCTTTCCCAGTATTGGTTTGCAAACTTTTTGGGGTCAGTCTCTTCTGTTTTGACTGCTGATACATCTTGACGTTTCTTTCATGTAGCATATCTAACTGCTGTGTTGTATTCATTGTCCTAGGAATGAGTATGGCCAGCCGTAAGCGTCCGAGTTCTTTGAAATCAGTTTAATTGCACCTAATTGCTAAATTAGTTTAATTGCTAAATACACGTGCTCACAGTTTTCCACCCACTCACGGTTTATTTGCTCTCAGCAGTTCACCGCTGCAGTTCAGCCTTGAGAAGGGACGCCGCTATCCCTGACCCATGGCCTGTCACCGTCACACCGATATTTCCGAGTTACCTCTCATTGAGAAAAGGAAATTGTTCCAGGTTGGAGATGGCTTTAAATTCTGATGGCTCTAACGTTGTGATTTTGTCTTTGCAATTAGATTATGAAGACGCTAGAGCTCCTGCCTATACCTACCAAGAACATGCTGGAGGAGAGCAAAGTGCTTCCCATTATTCAGCGCTGGGCTCAGACCAAGACTGCTGTCCCGCAGCTCAGCGAAGGGGACGGCTACTCGAGCGAGAACACCTCGCGGGCTCACACGCCGCTCAACACGCCGGATCTTTCCACCAAGCAGAGCGCGGAAGGTGACACGGACACCCCTAAGAAGCTGGTATTTCGAAGGCTGAAAATTATAAGTGAAAACAGCATGGACAGTGCCATCTCGGATACAACCAGTGAGCTGGAAGGAAAGGAGGGCAAAGAGGACCTGGACCAGCTGGAGGGTGCCCCGATGGAGGTGTCAGAGGAGCAGCAGCAGCAGGAGATCAAAGCTGCTGTTGACGCGCCGGTGGAGAGCAGCAAACCCCAAGCTGCGGAGCTGGAGGCTGAGCCTGAAGCAGAGGTCAAAGAGAGCAACGGTGCGAAGCTGGAAGAGCCCATTACGATGGAAACGCCATCTCAAGACGAAGAGGAAGGCGTATCCGACGTTGAGAGCGAGAGAAGCCAAGAGCAAACGGACAAAATTGTGGATGTGAGCGATTTGGCCACCAGGCTGCTCGACAGCTGGAAGGAGCTCAAGGTAAGAGGCACCTACCTGCAGCTGCCCCGCCGCTGCTCTTGCTAAGGAAAACGCAGAGTGGTTGGCGGTTCAGTACAAATGGGGCTAAGTTGTTGTCCTGTTGGTAAATGTTTGACAGCTCAGATTGTCTTTTCTACGCAAAAGGGCTTCTCCGGGTGCTTTCTGTATATATCCTTTCCTTGCAAACGGCCCTGTACGTGACTTCCAGCAGATTTCTAGGCGTCAGTGCGTTGCACGCTGAAACCAGCAGATAATTCCGTTTGGGCACCACAAAGACACCTTAGCCATCCAGTTATTTTTTGGGCTGTTCAGGGGGAGGGCAGCTCTAAGGGATTGAGGTTCCCTTCTCAACCGATCGGAAAAAGAGGCTAGCGACAGCGCCACAAGCGTTTTTGGTTGAAGTGGCCCAGTATCCGTCAACATTGAAACAAATTGACGGACCGTCTACTCCTAAATTCAATTATCACAGCATCGTCAGCGTTTCCTGTCCTGTTAACATCTGCTTTTCATCTGCAACGTATAGAGCCTCCAGAAATCGGTCTGTTGGCCATATTGTGTTCTCTCGATACCAGTAGTGCTGGGTTAACCTCTGGCTGCTTGCAGTTGGTGTTTAGATCAGGTAAATACTCAGATTTGTGGATGTTATTTGAGCCTTTAAAGACTGCGAGAGCATGCAGCTGCTCGCGGTTTCGCTCCCGTCAAGGTCTTCCTCGCGCAGATAACCTCTTTAAGAGAAGGGCTTGGTGGCTGCGGGCTGCCGGCTCTCCTCCAGACTCGGGCCCCTGTCCCCGCGCGGCGTAGGTGGCCAGCTTGGCCGCTCGGTCTTCAGCCAGCAGCTTTTTTTGATGGGACATAGGATGGTGTTCCAGTAACTTGCTATTCAATGCTGCAGGCATTTCCCGGGGTTTCTTTAGGTCTTTGGAAACTCCTCACCCATCTGCTGCTTCTGTGCATCGTATAGCTAAAGAGTTGATCTGCCCGTTGAATTTGGTAATGAGTAATGGTTTAGAATAAAATGCTGGGTGATACTAATAAAATAACGGGTGGTAGGCGTACTGCAGTGCCACGCGCAGACGGGGGAGACCGCAGCAAGCTTTGAGTCCGTGAACCTTTGCTTGTACCGTTCAGCGACCGCAGCTACAAACATTAACATTTATAAAACGTATCTAGAGATTTACATAAGTCTTAAGAGAAATCTTACCTTGATCTCTGCATTTTTCAGAAGAATCAGATACTCTTGAACATTTGCAGAGTTTGAGCATAATCATTTGTGCCATAAATCTTAGTGGGAGAAGAGGTGAGACTTGACTGTACAAACGACTCAAATGTGTTTCTACAGAGAAGTTAGCTCGTCTTTCTTTTTTTCGCTCCCTCCCCCCTTTACCAAGTGGACCTGTGATACATCGTTTACTAGAGTTTAATTTGCAGACTCTTAAAATCTGTGTGGGCCTCCTGATTTTCTTCATTGAAGCAACACTGTCAGGTCAAATTTATGGTTAAATGAAACAAAGTCCCACCCATTGCTCATACCTGGGATTGTTTAAACTGAAAGCTGAGCCAAGTCTTAGTCCCGCGCTGCTTTGGAGATAGACTTGGTTGGGACTGCCCGGATCCCGTCCTCTGTTTGCAGCCAGACATGTTCGCTTGCTGCGGTGTTTAAGCTTGAAACAGCACAGAAAAAATGTTTAAAAGCACTAATGAAAAGTGTGAAGTTTCACAAAACGAGTGACTTCTCCGAAACGTTGGCTTAGGACCAAATTTGCTCTGACAGTGTCGTTTTAACACTAAGGCTTGTGTTTTCTTCGGAGCTTGGGGGAGCTCAGCCTTGGGTATCTAGAGACCTTTGCTGAAGCCCGTGGTCAGGCTGTGGAGTCATGACCCGTCACCGTTGCTGTTTAAGACGTGGATTCGCGTCCTATCTGTGTTACAGGGTACTTATTAATTAACCTCGTGTCTTCGCAAGGGTGCTAATAGCCCGTCGCAGCGGGCGTTCCTGGTCGTAGGGATGGGGGTGCATCTCACGAGCCCTAGCTTTGTACTAATCCCGGCAAATCCAACCCAAAAAAGCAGAATCATGCCATGGGGCTGGGAAAACTCATTTTCCTTCTGCAAAGCGTTCGTGGGGAAACTGTGACCCAGGGATGAGTTCTGTCCTGGACTTGGTCATGGCACTAAGAGTTAACTGCTTCTGTCCGACTCTCACCTGTTAAGATGCCGCCGTAGGACAGTCCGGAGGTGGCCAGTGTCCGAAAGGAAAGACTGAGCTGGCAGGGCACTGCTTTAGGTGGAAGGGGGATGAGAGTCACCTTGGAAAACCCGGTCACCCCAGTGGCAAGAGAGCCGGGTGCCTTTTCCAGCACATCCAAGCTTTTTAAAAGCTGGTTTTGTTTTGAGTGGTGGAACATCTGCAGTAACTGGCATTGGAGGGGGGGGCGGGAGGGTCTGAAACCTCGTAACTTAAGCTATGTCCTCTCCAGTCTTGCTGATGACCCCCTTGTAATTTCAACCATTTCCATCTAGCTTCTCAGGGCAGCAAGGAGCTGGCCATGTGTCTCCTTTTCTCAACTCCATTTTCAACTCCGTGCTGAAGAAGGGAGAGGACATAGCGTGCATACGGTGAAGAAGCGGGAAGATGGTTGGGAAGCTGGATGATGCATGAGCAATATAATAGGTGAAAAGAGGACAGAGGTGGTTAACTCATTGATGCCGACGTTATTTTGGTGCGTCCATTGCCGGCAATGGACATCGCTCCGGGAAAATCCCAACTCCTGGCGTGAAAGGATTAAGTGAGCTACCTTTTTCTATACCTCTATACACAGGGCTTGTAAGTCCTTGGCTTACAGGGCTCGTACACTCCGACTCCTTAACCCGCGAGGAGTGTTGGCCACTGCTACATGCCCATCGCAACACACACTCACACTCCCCAGTGGCGTAAGTTTTCAGCCTGGGCTCGTGCACGCCGTTCCCGCTCTCCGAGGAAGCGGTGCGTACCTTTCCCCATGCTGAAAACTCACTCCGGGTGGCAAAGGCTGGTTGGTGGACACCCAGCAAGGGCACAGGTGGTGGTTCAACGTGGTTCTTCCAGGCGCCTTAGCCCGCTCCAGCTGGAGGATTGCACTCAGGTAAGGCTCCGTGGACCGATCCATACAGCCAAACCCGTGATGGAAGCGACGTGATGGCCAACAGACACGGTGCTCTACCCTCTTGGCATCCCAGGAACAAGCGGTAGGGTCAGCACCGCCAGGCGTGGCAAGCTTTTCTCAACGGCCATTTGATGGCTTACGTTTCAGTAGCTAAGGCTGAGGGGCAGGAGAGCACGTTTGGCTTCAAGCGTAGCTTGTGCTTTAGTAGCGTTGGTGTTTCAGGGTGGTCTGGCTGTCGGGGTTTCCTCGCCGTTTATGCCAAAGCAGGGCCTTGAGGTCCTGCAGCTCCACTACCCAAGCCGTAGGCTTCTTGTGATGACCCGTTACCCATCTAAAATCTGTCCCGTCGTGAACCTGCGTGCTCTGCCAACTGACTGATGCCACGTGAACACGACCGGCATGGCAGTGCTGGCTGCTGCAGAACGTCCCACCATGCTCGCGTGGTTTGGGCACCGCTCTGCTGCAGGTGGGACTGAGCTTTTGGCACCTTCCTCCACCCCGGGATGGGCAGAGGATGCCCTCACCTTCTGGGGAGGGGGCACGTGGGAGTTGTAGCTGTGAGGATCCCCAGACCTTGCCCTTGTGAGCTGGAGAAGATAATTTTTTAAGAAAAACCTTTTGAAAGAGCCGAGTATCTTGGGTTTAAAAGGTTTTAGTTGGACACTTCTAGTCTTACGAGTATTTAGCAGTGACTTGGAGCTCAAGGCTGAGGTGTTACCCCAACTTTGGCCAAGGTGGACTTTCTCTTTTGCGATGAAAACACGCATTCTGTGAGCTTAATTATCAGCCTGAACGGGGATAGCAGAGCTTGGGTGACCCAGGCAAACTGAGCTTTTGTCTTCCCCTGAGATGGTCTTTCCAAATCACGTCTGATACGTCTTGATGGGACAGCCCTGTGAAGCTGCTCTTGCCTGTCCTGTTCCCAGAGAAGCCGTCCTGGAGCGACGGGCTCTTGCTCCGGCACGCACATGGCATGCTTTAATTAGGAGGCTTATAATTTGTTAGAACTTACAGCAAGAAATAGTTTGAGAAAACAATAGGCACTGGTGAGCGGCCAGGCTGTTGTTTGTGGTGGGTTCTTTTGGCCTTCAGGCAGGGATGTCGTGGCATTAGTCCTTTCTCTTGCTCTCCTCCGTCCCTTGGCATCGTGCTGGAGCTTCGTGCTCGTGCAGAGGGGATGGGGAGCTGCAGAGGGAGGAGAGGAAAGGAGCATCGCAGGAGGGAGGAAAGCAAAGACGAGGAGATCCAGCCCTGGCTGGTTGAGCATTGGGTATCCGGCCTGGCAGGGGACGGATTCGTTTGCGTCATGTTTCTTCAACAAATCAACAACATAAGTTCAGAGTACTCCAGAGCAGAGTTAGGTGAGACAACACGGTCTGCAGGTCGACTTGGCTTGGAGCGTGTAAGCCCTGGCAGACGTGGTGAGCTCCGGTGGGCTGCGGGTGGCTTTCCAGCTCTACGTCCAGGTGTGGGATCCATCCCCTCAGCCCCAGGAGAAAGGTGCCTGGTCCCCGGTTGGGCGGCAGAGGTTTTGAAGCACGGGTGCGCGGCTGGGTTGGCGCAGGTCGGCGTAGAGGAGCGATCACCCCTTTGCCCGCTGTGCGTGCGTTGGCATGAACGCAAGACGAGCCTCTGCCCGGTTGCGCTGTTGTTTCTCTGCGCCCGTCGTTGGTGTCCATTGGTCTTCTCCAGTTTAGTCCCATTAAATCAGGAATAATCAGCAGCTAAGGGACAGATTTCTGGAGAGGGTTTTGTTAGGCACAATCTTCCTTTCCTCCCGCTGCATCCTTTGAGTCTTGAGACCGTTCTGTAGCTCTCTCGCCTCTCCCAAGCCAAGGATGGCTTTGTGTCTGCAGCTGGACAGCCTAAATCCCGTGGTTTTTTTCTTTTCTTTTGTTTGTAACAGACTTGTATCACTTTTCTTTCTGTATTTAATTTTCTGTGCAACTCATTAAAAGTTGTTCTGGACAGTAGAGAGCCATTTGGACTCTGTTAGCGGCGGTTGCATTGATTTAGCAGTTATGCACGCTCAAAGCCAGCAGCTTCCGTTTCCAAAAATAAAATAGGCTTTTCTTCGGAGTTCCCCCTGGCTTGCGTCTGGTTTGACCACCATCTGGTTTTCATGGAGCAATTTTGACATATTCCTCCGTTTGTTGCTGGTTCAAAGGCTCGGCTGCCTCCATCTTCCCTAGACTGATGCTGGCGGCAACGCAGCCCATTGAGTAGATCCGGAGCTGCTCGCCACCAAGGCGTAGCTCGCTCCCCCGTTCGTAATTATCTTGTATTTTGAGCCGTCTGCACCTTCGTTAGGGCAATCCGATTTGATGGGGCGGATCCTGCCGTGGGTTCACCCGTTTTCCCCCTGCGATGCCTCCTGTTCCTGTGGTCGCAGCCGTGTCTTTCAGAGGCAGATGCTTTCTCCTGCCTGGGGAGGGCAGATGCTTTCCTGCCCCTTGCATCTTCAGCCATCTTTGACCTTGAAGCTTAGGCTCGGTTATCTCTGTTGAGTTGAAATCGCTGTATTTCTTAGCTTCAGCAGCTGCGCTTTCGATGTCGTGGTGAACCTAAAACAACACACGGCAGTGCTGTATTTGTCAAGTCGACTTACTTGAGGTGGCCCCTGACCTCCTCCTATTCCCATTGACCCTTTTTTCCAGTAATTTCCCGTTGCATCTCCTGCTATTTCATGGGACGCGTCTTTTTATGAGCTGGGGAGGCTGGTCTAGCTTAGCTCTTCCCTCCGCTTGCCTGCTGCGTTGTCCTGGCTGGTGCATCCATCATCTCGTGGCTTGGTGGCTCCTCACCACACCTTCTCTCCTGCTGATGGGAACGCCGCTCGCGCCAGGCGCCGGGTGATTTTTTTGAACGTGCTGCTCTGTGGTGTGTCTGAGAATGAACTTTTTTGGGGGGGTGATGTGGGAGAGAGAAAATAAATAGAGAAAACCGATCGCTGGTGGGTGCTTTTGGGTCTGCAGAAGCTGCCCTCGTGGTCCACTCCTTCCCTCACGAGACAGTAAGAGGCAAAATGCCGCTGGACGGCAAGTAAATAGCGTTATATAGGCTTTATTATCCCAGCCAGCTCCTTCTGCATCCCTCCCCACCCCGAACGGCGAGCTGCTGCCTTGTGTCTTTGCACTTCGTTAAAAACACCCTATATTTGGGGTCTTTTGTTCCATAGCAAACGTGTAAATCTATAAGCACAGTGAAAAAAGGGCATATTTACAGACTCTTAATGCCTCTCCTCACGGCACACGTATTTGCGGACACTTCAAACTGCACGTGTTTGCTGTGTTGTGTCCAGGCTCCACGGAAAAGCAAAATAGGTATTTAAAAAAATAAAAATCTTGGCCAAAATCACTATTTTTTTCTAACCTTCAGCAGCACTTTTGAAGTGGTTTTGTCTTGCGAACAGACCACAACAGGGTTTCTTATACTTTCATTTATTTCACCAAAGGAAAATATATTTTCTTAGCCCATGGGGCATGTTTTTTTTTTTTTCTAAAACAATAAAAGTGAGACTTTCAAACCTGGGCTCTCTCGTTAAATCCAGTGCTGGAGGTGGGCACATTGCTAACGAGTGATGCAATCCGGTGCAACCGGGCAGCCCAGCGGAGACGGCGGTCAACTAATTTCCACCTAGCTTTAAAAGATCAAGTGGGATTTCATTTAGAAAATTAACATTATATAAGGTTGAGAGTCAAGTTGAGCTAAAGCTTCGTATTTCCGAGCGGAGGGAAGCTTTACATACCCAGCTAGAAGCAGCCTTCGCTCCCCCAGTAACCATTTTATGCGTCTTTTCCTCTCCTCTGCCTCATCCGTACCCTAAATTAAGGGATATTTTAGTGCTCTAGGGCAGGTCCCCAGTGTTTTTCCCCTGAGGCATCAAGGTATGATCGGTACATGTGGCATCACATCGAGTATGAAGAATTAACGCCCTTCAGAGGCTCTCGTAGTCATGGAGCGGGGACCTGGGGAGGGGGCTTCACTGGGGTTTGGGCTTTGCTCCATCTCTGGTCCTAGGAAAGCCCAAATCCTGGCCTGGGAAAGCCGGGGTCTCGACACACTCCACCAGAACAGCTTATTTGTATAGCGCTGAGTGTATCTTTTATGAATTAATCATCTTTTGGGGGATTGCAGCTGCAGTCACCATCAGGGATGCCCCGGATTTTCTCTCTCTGATTTGGTGTCTTCGGTGTTGTTTCCTTTCACCTGACCGTACCGGTTGTAGTCAGCCAGAAAATAGCTGGTTCATCACATTTTGCTTCAAGTAACTGCGTGTTCCTGTGAACTACTGTATTAGTTCAGGAAGGGAACAGAGCAAGGGCTTGCTACAAGCTGGAATTAAAAGAAAACGAGCTTTTTTCCCAAGCTACCAGAATTTGGACGGCCATTAATGCTGTGAAATGTCTCTCTACATACTATAGGATCATTAGCATCACTAATACGATAAAGTTTCATTTACACTTTGAGTGTCAGAATATTTCGATTAAAAATACAATCAAAACCACGGTGGCACTAGTAAAACTGTAGTGACACATGGTTGTTTAACGTGGCATCGAAATAACCATTGCTGGGTGACCCGGTGGCGTTTAACCGCGGCAGTCCCAGTCCCAGCACGTGCAACACCAGGACCCTCGGGGAGTTTTAATCTTCCTTCCCAAATCCCGTCCCATTTTGTTAAGTCAATGGGACGGTATTGATGAGTTACTCCGGCTCACGTGGGTTTTGGGGTCTAGCAACACGTGGTGTGCTGGCCGTAGGTATACGAGAAATGGTTTCTGGCTCAAATAACTCAACGTTGCAGAGAATTGCCTGTCGCCTCAGCAAAATGCACGAGCAGAGCGGCCTCTTCGGCGCTTGCTTTCTTTGCGGCTCCCCTTCTCCTTTCTCCCGGCGGTGCCATCTCTGCCTGGAGTTGCAAACAAGGCGCGGAGCAAGAGGCGTAACCCCGGGGCTGCCGGTGGGTCGGAAGAGCAATAAATAATTAAAGGTGCTGTAACACCTCTTGTAATTTCCCCTTGCAAAGCAGTGCCTCTTCTTCAGCGGCGGCTGCAACGCGTAGTTGTCCTGGGCTGAGGCCCTGCCTTTGCCCCGGGGGCCGGTGCAGGTGACGGGTCGGTGGCAGTTGGGGACCGAGCCAGCGTGGGCAGAAACCTTGGGGGACGGTGGTGCGGGCAGGGGGCTGTGTGGGTGCAGCTGAGGGGTCGTTACGGCAAATAATAATGGCGGAAAGTAAATGTGGGGGGGGTTAACGCGATACACTTAAAGGTCAGGCAGGGTGATTAAAGGAGGTGGCCAGAGGATGCCCTGAAGACCCTTGCAAGGCACACAAAACCTAGTTAAAAAAGCAGCTGCGTAACATAAGCCTCGCAGATGAGCAGAGAACCGCTCCGGTTTCCTCGCCAGCAGGCTTGGAGCTGAGCGGGGTCTGCTCAGGCTTCCGAACCACGACCTGCCTTGAACCACGGGCAGAAGGAACACGGGTTGGTTTGAAATACAGGACTTAGTACCAGGAGTTGTGCCAGCGTTCGGGTATTAAAAGGTCAGAATTGCTGCAAGCGATGAGTAACAGCCTGAGCGTGTTCAACGGGGACTTCCCTGCGGGTGGGATGGGCCATGGAGGGGACCAAACCCAGGCGGGAGCTTGGTGGCACAGCAAGGGCTGGGCTTGAGGGTCTTGGAGATGCAGAGGTGCGTTGGGTGGGCATCATAGCCCGCTTTGCTTTGAGCCCTCGGTGCCCCCCTGGCGTGAAGAGCACGCAGGTGGTGGCTGTGGTCTCAACAGGTCCTCCTCCCTGCCCTGGTCCCCGTGGGTCTGCTGCCCCGGGGTCGGGGGGTTCTGCAGGTTGGCGTGGCGTGGGTTGAGCTGGGTGGGCACGGGCGGCGTGCCTGGGCTCCAGAAGGAACGGGTTTGGGAGAGGGGAGCTCTGGCAGTGCTTCTGCGTCCCGCCTCTCCGCTCTGCCCTCTCCTCGTGTGGTGTTCCTGCTCTGCCTCTTTTGATCCGTAGCAAACGTGTGAATAAATAAGAACAATCAGAAAAGGGCGTATTTGCAGACTCAGGGAATCACAGAACCATTTAGGTTGGCAGAGACCTCCAAGATCATCGAGTCCAACCGTTAACCCAGCACTGCCAAGGCCACCACTAACCCATGTCCCCAAGCGCCACATCTACACGGCTTTTAAATACTCCCAATGCCTCTCATGACTGGAAGGGGTCACAGCACACGTGGTAGCGTATGTGCAGATGCTTCAAACTGCACGTGTTTGCTGCGTTGTGTTCAGGCTCCATGAAAAAGCACAAATATTAAAAAAAAAAATAAGATCTTGGCCAAAATATCTTTTTTTTAACCTTCAGCGGCACTTTTGAAGTGGTTGCGTCTTGTGAACAGACCACAACTGAGTTTCTTGTACTTTCATTTATTTCACCAAAGGAAAAAATATTTTCTTAGCCCAAAACATCAGGCTAAGAATATATTTTTCATATGTGTATACAAAAAGCATAAATATATTTTTATTAGCCGAAACGTGGATATAAAAAGCCTCTGGGTGCAGGGGGAGCTGCTTAATGCATGGGAAAAGTGAGTTTCTCTGGTAGTTGCAGGTTATCTGGGACATGATGCCTGTTCCTGGGACTGTCCTCGTGCCTGATGCTCAGCCGGGTGATTCGGCTTGATATAAAAAAGAATCACATAATCACAGAAGGGTTTGGGTTGGAAGGGACCTTAAAGATCACCCAGTTCCAACCCCCTGCCACGGGCAGGGACACCTTCCACTAGACCAGGTTGCTCCAAGCCCCGTCCAACCTGGCCTTGAACACTTCCAGGGCTGGGGCAGCCACAGCTTCTCTGGGCAACCTGTGCCAGGGCCTCACCACCCTCATGGGGAAGGATTTCTTCCTTAGAGCTCATCTAAATCTCCCCTCTCCCAGTTTGAACCCATGACCCCTTGTCCTGTCACTCCAGGCCCTTGTCCAAAGTCCCTCTCCAGCTTTCCTGCAGCCCCCTTTAGGTACTGGAAGCTGCTGGAAGGTCTCCCCGGAGCCTTCTCTTCTCCAGGCTGAACAACCCCAACTCTCTCAGCCTGTCCCCATAGCAGAGGGGCTCCAGCCCTCTGAGCTTCTCCGTGGCCTCCTCTGGCCCCGCTCCAACAGATCCATGTCCTCCTTGTGCTGCAGACCCCAGAGCTGGATAAGAAGCAGGGTGTGGAGTTGGCTGCCGTAGGAGAAGGGATGGATGTTGGTAGCTGATCTCAACAGCCTTCAGGAGGTGCTTGGTCGAGGGGGTTCACTCAGACCCAGGAGATGGCCTCCTGCTCGTTTCCCTCGGGGCGCTCCAACGTCAAGCGTTGGCTCTGAGGAACATCATGGGAAACGTGGTGGACCCTGTCCCCAGTGAGGCTGGTGGGTGCTGGGAGAAGCTTGGGGATAGTCCATGGGAGCCCACGAGAAGGGTGAGCAGATGATGGCCACCAGCACGGTCTCTGTTTCTCCACCGTGGTGAAACTGCAGCTGTCTTGCCTTGAAGAGCAGGATGGGTGCAATGGGAGGTCTTCAGGCGCTGATGGTAGACAGGCCCGTCACCGCGGTGTCGGTAGAGGACAGGTCCGATGCCCGCGTTCAGCTCTGTTTGCCAGGGCAGGGATCGGCGGCCTTGGACACCCTGACAAGGCGAGACTCAGCTGGGATCTGTGCTGGCTGTGGTCACTGTGGGAGCACCAGGGCTGACCAAATGGCTTGTTGAATTGCAAAAATTGGGGGTTTTTTTCGCTATTCCAGCAGAGCTGCGAGTTCAGGTGCTCGTAGCACGTGGGTGGGATGGGCAGCTCAGATCCTGCAGCGCTTGGCCCAAAAAGCCACCTAAACTCATCAGACATGAGATGCTGATCAGAGGCAATGTATAGAAAGCACCACGATAATTTGCCTAAAACCAGAACTTTGCTTCAAGAGACACGGGTTTTTGTTTTAAAATTATGATTGAATTGCTAAATTATTAGTGCCGTGTTATGATTCATGCAGCCCCGTGGATGTCGGGGTGGTGGTTGTGAGTGGCTGAAACTCTGACCCTGCTTGTGGCTTTTTTTGCAGGAGGTCTACCGGATCCCGAAGAAGAGTCAAGCGGAGAAGGAGAACAGTGGTACGTACTCACGTTCGCCCGCGTATCGCTCTGCTCCTGTGAAACCACTTAATTTTCCCAGTCTGGGCTGTCAAGAGACGCTCTGCCTTCGTAGCTCGGCGTTCCTACTCCTTGAAACCAGCTCCTGTAAACAGGGAAGATGATCTGAGCTGTGGGTGAGGGGAAACGTCGCCCTGAGGCTGATACGGGGCAGCCTGTAACTTGTTTGAATGAAGACTCTGTTGACTAACGGAAGCTACTGGAACTGCAGGAGGGGAGAGCTAGAAATAACTCTGAATTATAAAAATTCTCTCCCTTTTACCCATTTTCCCCACCAGCTGACCGTGGGAGAGAGACAGCCGGCCACAGGGATCAGACTCCTACTCCGAAGAACCCCATCCTGAGCAGAGAGCGGGATCCCGAGAGGCAGAGCCAGAGTAAAGAGAAGAAGAGACGGAGAGACTCGTTGTCCCCTCCATCCTCGGCGTACGAGCGAGGCACGAAGAGGCCGGAGGACAGGCAAGTTGTCTGGCGGCCGTGGTGGCAGGGCTGAGGAGCTGACCGCTGGGCTGGGAGTGTCGGATCTGCGGTTGGCCTGGGTAAAAACTCCGGGAAAATGGTCCTGGTGATCTCTGAAAACACCCAGGGATGGGGAAGGGAATTTCCTCTTGGAGGAATCCCGCGTGTGTGGTGAGATGCGTTCCCTGGCCGGAGTTGGGTGGCTCGTTGGCGTTAGGTGGCCTCTCCTCTTGGGTAACCTACACCTTCATCTTCGTGTAACCTACACCCTCGTCTTGAGGTAACCTACACCCTCGTCTTCAGGCACGTTTTGGGAATTAGATGGGTGACGAGGGAAGCTGTATCCGGCTCTTGCACAGAAATTAGGGATGTAGCCCTCCTAGTGCAAAGACATCTTCTGAGTCCTTCAAAACCCGTTCCCTTCTCCTGCTCCACCTCTCCCCAGTGCACTGGGGATTATTCTGAGGTTACACTTGGAGCAAGCCCGTGCCTGTACAAGAGCTCGCAGTGCCCAAGCCAAGCGGTTTCTGACACAAAACAACTTCCTTGACCAAGCGAATGTCCCCCAAAAGCGCTGAGCGCAAGGAAGGAGGTCCAGGTAGGTACGACCCCACCGAGCGGGTGCCACGTCTCCTGCCTTCCCCTGGGAATCACCCTGCCTTGGCTGAGAAGGCGGCTGTTAAGTTTTAAAGACCTTGCGGTGGATTTATGTTGTGTTTCTTTTTTGTGGGTGCTTCGTGGCCCGATGGATTCCCACCTACCCTGCGTGCATTGTGCAAGCGATGGATACAAGGGAGTGTGGGGGCTTCAAATTTACTTACGTCTTCTAAAAAAAGGGTTTTTAAGCACAGGTTGTCTAGGGAAACGAGGCACGAAGTCTATAAGCTCCAGTGGAAGTATAAAATACTTTAAATTACAGTGTGCACAGATGCTGAAGATAAAGCAGAAAATAAAAGCAACCAATTTGTGTTGCAGTAGCATGAGTTGTGCTCCTCCGCGTGAAATACTTCTGCTGACCAGGTCTGGTGATGGATGTGTAGGAGTAAAGACAAGGGCTAGATAACTGAAGCGTCGACGTCTTTTGTCTTGATGAGTCGGCCAGTTCAAGGAACAAGCAGAAAGAGAAAGTATTTTTTACTATTAGCCGTCGTGCTAGATTTTAAGTGAGAATCGGATCAGCGCAGCGACCCTGGCAGCCCTCCAAAGCTGCCTTTTCCTTCTCCTAGAGACTCAGACCGTCGCTTGTAGAGCGCCTGCGCCGGCTCCCAGGGTTATTCCCCAGCGCGCCGCGAGCGTGCAGCCCGGCACAGCCGAACCCTCCGGGGCTGGAGGAGCGCTGGAGGTGATGGTGGTGGCGGGGCTGGTGAATCAGCGGCTGCTTGCTACCAGATGCTCGCTTCCCTCCCTTGGAAGTTGCTTCTTAATTAAGAGAAGGAAAATATTACATGTCTTGCATTTCAGGGAGACTTCAGCTCATGTTAAAGGCAGTAAGAATACCAAGGAATTTCCTTTAAAGAAGCCAGTTTTCTGTTGTCCCTCTTAAATAGGATCTAAAGCTGCTTAGTAATTAGGGAACAATTGGTGGTGAGTCAGCCAGACGAGGAAACTTTTGTCCTCGTATTGAGCTGTGCTGGGAAACTTTAAAACATCTGGATAAAAAATAAGGCATGAATCTATAATACTGTAGTGTAAATCTATACTCCTGTAATTAGCCATTTGGAGGATGGAAACATCGCTGAGGTCTGGGGGTAGAAGCGGAGTTGAGTAACGGCGGTGTGCTGAGAGATATGAAGAAGGATGGAATAAATAGTATATATTTTGTGTTATTTTAAACAGAACAAGCTCTTTGCAGGCGAGGAGTCGCCTGCTCTGGCTCTCCCCTCCTGCAGCCGCATCCTCGTCAGTGAGCGGCGCTCGCCGGGAGAAGGACCGGGGTGCCGGCTTCCTTCTCTGGGGATGCTCTCCCCGCTCTGACTGTCCCCCTTTGGTTTTTTTTATATGAAGGACTGAGCGAGACAAAATAATAAATAGGGGGAGAGAGGAGCAGAGTAAATACAAGAGCATCGCTGGCTTGCTCTACACTAAACCCTCGATTTTCTTCTCCCCATCCCTTCACGCCGGCTGCCTCTCGTGTAAACTCTCCAGGCAGTGCCAGGAAAGACTTTAATTCTTGAAATCGAGCTCTTCACGTCACTAAGGTTCGCATTAAGAGACCCTTGCGCTGGGAAAGCGAGGGAATGAAGGAACATCTTAAGCGCATGGGTTGGTAGCAACGTGCTTTTGATACGTAAATGGAACGCCGGAACGTGAAGCGGGTATATAGAGAATATACTGGATGCTTTGTAGAATCTATTCTGTTAGGGCTGCAAAGCATTTTTGCTTGTAATCCCTGTTTTACCACACTCATAACTTCTCAAAATATCCACCTTTGATCTGAAATTTTCCATGGTTGAGGTCTGATCAAAGTCCTTAGGCTTTTTTTTTTTTCCCCCTCTTCTTTAACTCCTTGGAAAAATCCCTCCAGCTGCTCTGCGTCTCGGGATGAAAATTCTTATTCGTAAAAAAAGAATTAAAAAAATCCATCCACACTTTATTATTTTTTAAGCTGAATCTGTGGTCTAGTAAATAGCGTAACTCTAAACAGAGACGTGCTGTTTGTAATTCCCTTGTTCTTCGTCATGTCTGCAAACGCGCAGTGTGTGCAGCTCTGCCAAGGCGGGGGGGCCTCAGACGAGAAGGATGGGGTGCTTTCCCCGTCGCTGAGCTGCCCTGGTCTTCGGGGGTGAAGGTGCTGCGGCGCAAGCTGCACCTTCTGCTTGGAGAGCCTCTTCCAAACCCTTCCCCGTTGGTCCTGCTTTGGGAAACGGTGGCAGAGGGTCTCCAGCACAGGTACCCAGCCTGTTCGGGGGCACCCTGCTTATTCTGCCCTCTCCTCGGGTTCCCTGTTGGCCCTGGAGATGTTCCCTCCCTTCCCCGCGTATCCCAGTGCTGCCTAGCAGGTCCTCTGGAATATTTCTGCTGCGTCTTTGCATCTCCGTTAGCTTCAGCACTGAACTGAAGCCGGTAAATCCAGCGGGACCGCTTAGCTCACCCTCTGCCCTGGCTCCTTGCTCGTGGATGAGCAGGACCAGTGGGTGTTTCTCCTCTCTGTGAGCTGCCGTGGCTGGTCAAGCGGCTGAAATAAAGGAATGTTTTTAGGAATCGATGCTGCTGTTGGGCATTTGGGTCCCCCTGGCGCTGCCACCGTCTGTGGTGGCCCTTTCGCTGCTGGAGCCCTGGACCTGCAGGTTTCTGAGGTCTCACAAAGCCTTTTCTTTTCTTTCTCTCCCAGGTATGACACACCAGCGTCTTCGAAGAAGAAAGTCCGGCTTAAGGATCGCAACAAGCTATCCACGGAGGAGCGCAGGAAGCTGTTCGAGCAGGAGGTCGCCCAACGGGAGGCCCAGAAACAGCAACAGCAACTGCAAAACCTGGGGATGACGTCCCCCCTGCCCTACGACTCCATGGGCTACGGCACGCCCCACCACAGCTTCATCGGCTACCCGCCTGGCTACCCCATGCAAGCCTACGTAGACCCCAGCAACCCCAACGCTGGCAAGGTGCTGCTGCCCACGCCCACCATGGATTCGATGTGCTCGCCGGCGGCGTACGAGCACCCGCAGACTTTGGTCGGGCACACGGTGGAACCAACCCTAACTACTCCTCAGCCGGTACCAGTAGTCCAACATGTAGCAACGACGATGGAGGTTACAACTCCTCAGTATGTAGCACAAAGCGACACCGTGGTCCATCAAGAACCCAGCGTGGCCGTCCTGCCCGTGGCCGCGCCGGGACCGGTGCAGAGCCAGAGCTACGGGGTCTGGGACTCCGGCCAGCAGACTGTGGCTGTCCAACAGCAGTACTCGCCCGCCCAGTCCCAGCCAGCCATATATTACCAGGGCCAGACCTGTCAGACTGTTTACGGTGTGACATCCCCCTACTCGCAGACGACCCCACCGATCGTACAGGTAATTGCCATTTCACACAAGGCACGGCACGAAACGCCCGCAAAACGAAGGGTGCCAGCCTGCCGCTGGCAAAGCCCTTCATTTGCTCACTCTTTGCTAGCGCTCTTAGTATTAGAGCACCCTACTTTGCCCTAATATTCAGCTGCAGTAGCACCTCTCATAACTTCCCACCCGAGAGTACAAGAAAAGCACATTTAGGGAGAGTATTTTCCGTGTACAGACGCCATACATCGTGGGCGTTGGGGCCACGCAGGAGTTTACAGCCTGGGAGGGATTGGTTTTCAACATGTTTATACAAGTTACGTTATTGTTTCATTGTTGATTCTGGTGAAGGGATGTTTCTGGGTAAGAGCTTCCGCTGTCACTGACCAAGTAAGCAGTAAAAGGTGGAGGTGTGAGCTCGCCTTCCCGTGACTTTTGGAAGCAGAGTCTGGAGCTGCCAGCTCTTGTATGACCTAAACCAAACAAAAAACCCAACAGATCAACCTTCTTTATCTGTTTTCTCTGAATTACACGTCCCTTTCCATCAGGCTCAGCCTTGAGCTCCGAATGACCATGCTGAAGTTGCTATCTCCTCCTACTTTGTCTTTGTTAACAAGGGTGTTGGCATTCAGCACCTTGCCAATGCCTCGTTCTTCCTAAAAGCAAGACGTAGGCAACTGTACGACTCCTGGGACAGCAAACAGGCCAACTGCATGTGAAGACCGTTTGCTCGAACCCCGCCTCAGTCGCTGGTTATTGCTGTTTGGTTTGGGGGTTACCTTCCACTGCTCCTCGAGGGCTGTTGTCCTCCCCATGTTTGAATCCCGGCAGGGGAAGCTGTTCCGTGTCCTCCAGTAAAGAGTTTTGTGGTAAAGCAAGCTGACTTGTGATTCCCCGTGCTCCCTTTCAGAGTTACGCCCAGCCAGGTCTCCAGTACATCCAGGGCCAACAGATTTACACGGCTCATCCGCAGGGAGTCATAGTGCAGCCGCCGACAGCGGTGACTACGATCGTGGCAGCCGGGCAGCCTCAGCCCATCCAGCAGGTAAGGCTTGCTGGGTCAGAAGCGGTGGGGAGCGTTCGTCTACGTCTGCTTTGGGTTTTGTGTGATTCCCCATGGCTTCTGGGTGCGGTGAAAGCGGTGGTGGTACCAGCCGGAGGAGTTTCCCATGGGCAGCACGCTGGCACCCTTCGGGATGCTGATCTCCAGGCTGGGTGTGGGCATCAGACACGTTTTTGGGGGTTTTGAGCCCAGATCCTGTTGTGTTCAGGCTCTCTGCCAGCGCGTCCGAGAAGGCTGTGTATGGGTGGGTGCGTGGGAGCTCCGTGAGCTGCTGTGACCACTGAAGCCCCTCCATCAGGAGCAGCGGTTTTGGCATCCGCCACGAGGATTTAAGAGCACGGGTGGCAGAGCAGCTGTGTTACAAGCTCGGGATGTGGTCGAGTGGGTGCTTGGGGCATTTGAAGAAGAACAAGGGAAAGACGTTGTCCTCGTCACTTCTTGGGCCAACACTAATGTCGTTTCAAAGTCTTTGTTGCGGGGGAAGGAGCTGTGAGGGCTGCTCTGACCACCCTCGCGGCCGCTCACGTCTTTCTCTTCATCCCTTTTGTGCTATTTTCAGCCGGAGCTTGTGGTGACCAATAACCTCCTGGACTTGCCTCCACCATCCCCTCCAAAACCCAAAACGATCGTCCTCCCACCCAACTGGAAAACAGCCCGAGATCCAGAGGGGAAGATCTACTACTACCACGTGGTAACAAGGTGAGCGGGATAACGGGATGAGCGGGATAACGGGGTGAGTGGGATAACAGGGTGAGCGGGATAACGGGGTGAGTGTGACGGCTGCTTTGGAGTTGGAGTTTGAAAGCTCAAGAGAAGGAATTCGGTGGAAGAGAAATGGATGTTCAGCCCTCGGTGTCTCGTTAGGCACCCGGCGGGGTGCTGCTCGTTAGCTGGGGCGAGGGGAGGCCGAGATTGCTCAAAACCTTTCCGTCACCCCCATAAACGAGGCCCAGGGACAGAGCCCCCTCTTCTGCGAGCAGAAGCGCGACGATGGCAAGCGATTTCCTTGCAAACGATGACTCCAGCCGTGCGTGGAGTTGTAACCCGGCGTGACAGCGTGGTGGGGAGGAGCTCCGCTTCTGGCATCCGATTGCAAAAAAAACCACCCATCAAAGCAACATCTTTCTCCCCAGCATCTCGGTCAAGTTGGATTTAGTTCTTTTGACATCTTCTTTGGTTCCCATCGCTCTGCTAGAGTACGAGGTGCCCCACGTGGTGCTGAAATGGCAGCAGAATTAACAGGTAGAGAGAGACCTTGTCTGTCCCTCGTGCTCCGAGACCCCCGTGCGGCTCTGGCAGCGGTGCCAGGCAAATAACCCTGGTCTGGGGAGGCTCTAACGCGCGTGCGAGCGTTGCGGTGGGCACGCTGTATGAACAGGAGGCCTGTGGCGGCTCGGGGATCAGCCGTGATCCGTGGCGTGCGGCATCAAAGGGTTGGTTTTCTCACCCTCATTTTTTCCACCTTCAAGGCTTCGGTCTGTTCTGCAGCAAGAAATGGAGTTTCCCGGTGTTTTCCCACACCTTGGCGATTAGTTTTGGAAGGTACCAGGTTTTTGGGTTGATCTAAAATGAGTATCATGAATTTTAGACTTCTGAAAAGGATTTTTTTTTATTTCAACCTCTCTGTGAGGTCTGTGTGGGGACTCACCTCTCTGAAGGGTTACGCCTGAGTATTTTCTTGTGAGTCCGGACTGTCTTGGCGTCAGTTGTTGTTACTGGCACACGTCGCTCTGCGTCAGTCCATCTTTTCAGTCTCCTGTTTGGACTCCTTCCTGCTACCTTACACATCGAGACTTGCACCAACAGCAGAGCAGGAGACCTTCAAACCCCGGGAAGGAAGAGAAAACAGTCGAGCAGGGACTTGTGATTTGCGCCGTGGTTTGGAAGTCTTGCGATGAGATGAGGAGACCCAACTGAGCCTTCCCCCGTGGCGAGGAACGCCTCCTCCTGCATCTTCTGCAGCTATGCAAGAAGCCACTAATTGAATATAATTAATCTTGAACTTTTTCGAGGAATACACGCTGGAAGATTTCTTTCAATCCTTCTTTTAGTTGTATATCTTCCGGCAGGACGAGGCCAGTAGAGGAAAGGAAATGTTACTTGTTGATATACTTCCTTATTTTAATGTTTTTTTCTCTTCTTAGCAATCAAATTAATAGCGGTCCAAGGTCAGGGATATTCAGCAGTATCTGGGGAATTAAGGAGCATGATGAAGCACGTGGGGGCTCGTTGAAATAAGACTTTCATGCTTCCCCCCAGCATGTCCTCAAAAGTAAAAAGCCCTGAAGTGGGACAGGGTTTCTGATACGGGTCAAAAACCTCAAGAAACTCAAACCAGCGGCTTCTTTTGATGCAGGCTTTCAGGATTTCGTTGTATTGAGCTGAAGAGTGCATGTCCCGGCTTCATACAGAGTTTAGAGATGGAAAACAGATGCCACGTTAGGTCATCTCCAGAGCTAACATGGGCTGCTGGAGATCTGTCCCCTTTGCATCCCTCTTGTTGAGTCTGCTTGCGAGTCCTCTCACCTGCTGGAGGGTCCTGTACTTGCCCTAGGCCTGCAAAGACAGCCGTCTGTCCTGCTGGCCCCCATTCCTCCTCGTTGTGTCCCCCCCGGCTGTGCTTTTCCTCCCTGGCTCTGTCCTCTATTTGCTCGTATATCCCCTCTTCCCGCCTTGAGGAAATCCAGACCCGTTCTCCCCATCCTTCCCCGGTTTGAGCGTGGTGGGGCTCTTCCCAAGCGTTGGCCTGACGAGCCCAGGCAGGCTCTGGTGGCTTCTTCCATCTCAGCCGTGGTGTTTCTGCAGAAACGGCGCTTCCCGCGTGCAGTGAGCCAAGCAGAGCTCTGGCCCTGCGTTTGGCCTCCCCTAGCGTGTGGATGAGCTTCGTGTCATCTGCCCATCCGTCCTTTCGGGCTCCTGCTCGTTCCTGTGGCTTTTCTCAAGATCTTTGGTCTGTGTCCTTTCCACCGTGAGATACCTGGGGCTGAATACTCGGCTTGAGGTGCCAAGGGCCGACCCGTGCTCTGCAGGAAGGAGTACCTGCCCCGAGGTCTCCACTGTGACGGCTCCCGTCTTTCCACGCCAGAGTCACGGACCTTTATTTCATGCCTGTGACGAGCTTCCCTTGATCCCTGAGTGCCGCCAGTGGTAGAAAATCGTGCAAATTCCCCTTTTTTAAGTTCTTCTTGCTTGGCTTTAGCCTTCTCCAACTTGGCAGCCCACTCAAACTCATCATTAATCAAGATTCATGCGTTACACCCATGTTGAGAGTTTCGATGACTGATGGAGCCCAGATGTCCCTGTTGATGGGACAATCAATAAGCAGGTACCGGTTACTTTTAAGAGGGTGACAGTGGTCTGTCTGTCTGTCTTCCTCCAGGCAAACCCAGTGGGACCCTCCTACCTGGGACAGCCCAGGGGATGACGCCAGCCTTGAACACGAAGCTGAAATGGACCTCGGGACCCCAACGTACGACGAAAACCCCATGAAGGTAAGCATGGGGTCAGCGAGGGAAACTCGGCGTTAACGTCCCTCCGACAGACCGCGGGGACAATCCTGTCCTGCAGAGCAGGAGCAGCAAACGCCGGGGCTCTTGTTGAGGTTGGTACGGACTTGGGGGGTGACGGAGGGACAGCAGCAACCCGAGATGAGCCGTAGTGGCTACGTTGACCGTGGGGCCACTGGTTTTTTGTGCTTTGAAATAGTGGTAGAGGATTAACGGAGTTAAGTTGTTCTTTTCTTGCCACTCTGAAATACCTGATGAAATATGCCGTGCCGCCCGGTAGCCGCTGAAGAGCAGCTTCCCCTTCTTGCTGCCGGGTTTCGCCCGGGTGACAAATAGCCGAGCAGAGGTTTTCGTGGTGCTCTCACCTCCTCGTCCTTCGGGGCGCTGGCTTGGCCAAGGCCCCGCTGCTCCTTTGCTCGCCTCTCGGGCTGTGCCGCCTGCGGCTTGGGTGAACGCGGGACTTCCCTGGGGGGCAGCTGATGTTCTGCCCTGGGTGCCAAGCGTCGCTGCAGCCTCATGTCCGGAGATGAGCTTGGAACCGGCCAAAGGAAGGGGCATGGCGGGGATAACGTTGAAATCGGAAAAACAAATGGTGCAGAAGCAGAGGAGCTGGGAGCTCCGTGTTGCTTCCACCACCAGCTGCCTTTCTGCTTTCCTGGCGAGTGCTGCAGCGTCTCCATCACTCCCGCTGTCGGAGGTAACGCCTGCAAGGATGGGGCCGCTCTCCAAATGGCGCTGGATTTCCAGTTAGGTCCCTCTGCAGCCACATCTGCCCCGGCGCCCGGCGGGAGGGGACTTGGCTGAGCCTCCTTGGAGGACACGTCTGCCGTGGGTGCGGGTTTCCAGCTCTGCCAGCCCTTGCAAAGCAGGGAGGGCAGACTCTGAGCAGCGGCTGCTGAGCCCCTGTAGATAAATCACCCCACGTGCCTTTCTGAGTCCCTAAAAAGAAGAGAGAAGAGCCGTGGAAAGAAAGGTTTGTGGGGTTATAACTCAGGGAGCAATTCTGTTGATGCTTGGGTGATACCCACAGACCCGGGGCTGATTTTGCTGTAGGTACGGAAGGCGCCGTCTGTCCAGGAACACCTCCCGCTCTGCTGCCATCGCCTTTCCCACGTGCTGCCAGGATCCTAAGGGTTAATCCAATCCCTGCAATGCCTCCAAGCGCTTCAGTCAGAATTCCTGGAGGGTTCACTTAAACTACGTTATTTGCGACTATTTATCTCCCTGTAAAAAAGTTAATTAGAAAACGAGGCTGAGGAGCCTTTACTTCTGCAGAGGAATCCAGAAAAGCCTTTTAAATGGTTTTTGTCCCTGGGTCGGCATCACGCGTTCCCTGCCGGCGTCTCCTGCAGTTCTGGGATCCTCAGCGGGCAACGGAGCAAATAGTCACAGCACTGGGAGGATCCGTAAACGCGCGAGTGTCCTGGAATCGCTGGGGCTTGCTGGATCGATCCCTCGGGTGAGCTTCGGGTTCGGTAGCGTGCAGCGACCTTGCGCTGCGCTGCTCCGGCCGACACCTCGCTTTATCGCGCTCAGCCAAAGCATTAAAAACTGGACTCGTGCAGCTTTATGAACACTCCAGATGGCTCGGGCTGAAAGAGCAACAAATATTCCTACTGTGCCTGTTCTCTACCGCGCGTTTTGCTTCGATGGGCAGGGTTTGCCCTGTGCTTGCCTTGGGCTGATCCCAGGTTATCTGCACTTGCCCGTTGCTTCTGGGTTCGGGTTGCAAACTGCTGCTGGAGAACGTGGGCGTGCAAAGCGAGACACGAGAGCCCGTTTCTCAGACAGACCTTCATTTCAGGCTTTAAGGTGAGGCTTTATCAAGCTGGAATAGCCGTAAACTGCATCCCCGTGGGGGGATTTGCTGCTGTAGCTGTACGAGCTGGAGCTGGATGGTGTGGACCAGCCTAGAGGTATTGGGGAACATCCCTTTGATGAGAACAAGGGGGTGAGAAGGAGGTTGGGCTCTTCTGAGCAAGAAGATAGAGTTGTGCTGGTGCTTTGCAGCTCGGGAGTCCTTTTCCTACGGACTTTCGAGGGTCTCGGCGGTGCCTGTGACGGCAGAGGGAGCGGCGAGGAAAGATGCTTCTGTAAATGCGGGCAGGCGTTTACGTGCCAGATTCAAAACCTTTGGAATAAAAGCGGTGCTGAGGATCGGGGCGGTGTGATGCTCGAAGGGCTTCGCCTCAGGGCAGACGTGAGCTGGCTGCTTCTGCCGGTTTTCGCTGCTCACTCAAACCCCCAAATCCCTATTTTCAGGTGCAAAACTTCTCTGGCGCCGTCGGTGAACAATTGAACACCGCGCAGGCAGCTTTGGCTGACCTTACGGCGACGTGGTTCTTACTCGCTTCAGAGCTTTAAATCTTTTCCTTCTCGGCCAGGATCGCCTGAAGGTCGGGTTTTTCCCGGTCGTGGAAATAACGTTGAATTCCCACGTGGTCGTAGCTCGCTCACCCGCCGCCTCCGTAACGACGCTTCCACCCTGAAATTGCAACCGCATTCCTTGGATTTTTTTACCCTCCTCCTCCCCACCCCGCACCTTTTCCAAGGGGGATTAAACCCGCCGGCATCGCGGCTCCGGCCGTCCCACAGCTGCTGCTGCTATTCCTGGTGTCCCCCGGCCGCGGGGCACCGCTCGCCCCGGCAAAACGCCGGCAACCGGGGTATTTTATTTCCTCCGGAGCGTGTTCAACGCGCTTCCGAGCATCATCTGCTCCCTTCCCGACTCCCTCAAAGCCCCGGCGTGGCCGCGGCTGGTGTCAGCGGGGGGGGAGCTGGCCCGGGGCTCGCACGCCGCTGGGGCGATTTTGATGGAAAGGCGCAAGAGGCGCGCGAAGCCACGCTCGGTATTTCCCTTCGAAGCACGTTTTCAAACCTGCTTTTCCCCCTGGAAAAGGGGTTCCACGCGAGGGTGGGCTGGCGGAGCGCTCGGGGAGGCTGGCAGTGACACGGGGCTGGGTGCCGAAGTTTTTGTGTCCTTTTAAACTGGAAAAAGCCCAGATTTATTGCACGGATGCGTTTGTGTCTTTCCGGGGGGTACCAACGAGCAGAGCACGGAAGGGTCGGCATCGGCGGAGCGGATCCCAGCAGCCTTATCCCGCGCTGCCGGAGGAGAGCGTCCTTCACGGGCTCCTCTGGATTTCCCAGCACATTTGGCTTCTTGCTCCCCTCCCACCGTCGCCCCATCCCAGGCCGGGTTTCCCCCAGCAGCCTCGTTCCACCTCTCTCCTCCGGAGCGTTGTTGCCTGAAGCAGCGAGGCTGATAAATGCGGATACCCCCGTTTTGAGGGTCTTTTCCTGCGTTAGAGTTTTCCTGGCGGGCGGCACGGCTTTGGGTTACGGGAGCACTTTGGGGGGGCTACGGGGGACGTGCTGTGGGCGCATCAGTGCAGGCTAAAGCCCTTCGATAAGGAGGTTTTTGTGTTAAAGATGAATTTTAGCATAAGGAAAAATTAGCGCCTTTGTGCAGGAAGTAGCTTAGAAGGAGAGTTTCTATGTCTCCTCCTCGTGCCCCCCCCCAAATTTTGGCACGGATTTTCCCCCCGTCCCGCACGCTCCGGCCAAGGGGAGCAGGATTTTGCCTGAGCTGGCTGCCCGGTGTCCCCCAAAAGTGCCATTTTCCCCTTCTGGATCACCCCCGTGGCCGTGGTGGGAAGCGATGGAGCCTTTCCACGGCTCGAAATCCCAGGAGCTTTTAGTCCCAGGCTTAATCCAACCAGGCCGGGCTTTATTTCTGCATTTACTTTCTTTATGCATTCATTTACACGCATCTTTATTTGGCCTTTGCAGCGCTTCCCTGCAAGCTCCTCCAAAGCCATCCTCCGGCTCTGCTTCAGCTAATTAGCGCTGAGCATTTCTAACATCCTTTGAGGGCTCAATTAAAATCCCGTCGTTACCAAACTGACCCGCGTAGGAAATAACTCCTTGGGCTGGCTCGGGGAATTAAGAGAAACTGGGGGGTGCTGGAGCTGCCGGGGCGACAGCGATGGAGAAGGGCTTGGCGATGGAGAAGGGCTTGGTGACGCCACCGTGCCGGTGCCGCGCCGGGAGCCGGCGGGGAGCCATCTGCTCCCCATCACCGGCCTTTTGATGTCGGTAGCCGAGCCGCGGGCAGGGAGCGGGGAGCTTTGATGTGCGGCCAGCACCAGCGGTCGCTCGGGACAGCCCTCGGCAATAAAACTTCCCCGTCAAGGCTTGATTTAAGCTCCGGCGTTGGTTTGCTTACGGGACTTTGCAGCTCTGCCCTCCAGCCTCAGCCAGGCGCGTCTTTGGGGTCTGAAAGGGATGGGTGGCTTCTGCTTTTTTCAGTGTTAAATACTTAAAAAATTGGGTTTTTTTTAATTAAAAGAAATAGCAGGACACCTTCAAAAAGCAGAAGGGGAAGGCAAATCTCCCCCGGCTTTGCAAGCCTTTAACAAGCCCTTTTGCTCTCTCCATCCTTAAAATCCGAATCGTGATAACCCGCGGTACCCAAACCTCTCCCAAAAGCCGGCGCCGGAGCAGAGATGCTGCTTGTTGCTTTCTTCAGCCTCCGGGGAGGTCGCGGGGCCGGAGGGCAAAGCCCGCAGGGACGGGCGTGCGTGGGGAGGTGCGTGTCGAGCTGGCGGCGAAGGGCTGCTCGCCGGGATGCGGCGGGTGCGGTTTCTGCTCCGTTAACACGGGCAGCAAATTAAATCAGCCAGCGCTGGTGCTCCGTGGGATTAGTGCTCGGGGGAACAGCCGGAAATTCCTCTGAAGTTCACTTTATCCTTCTACGATCGTCTGTAGCTGAAGATAATCTTCGGTAAAGGCTGTAAATGCTCGCCGGTCGGGTCCCGGCCCTCGCGGCGCTGTCGGCATGAGGGCCGGCGGTGTGCCGGCACGCCGGGCGCGCCTCTCCGGCAGAGACGGTTCTGCCGCAGCCGATAGCTGCCACCGAGCGCCTGGCTTTGATTAATGAGCTGAATAAACGAGCGTTGCTCACACAGCCCCCGGCGCGGGGTTAGGATAGTGTCCCCCTGGCCTGGGTGTCCGGCCGTGCTGGATTCGTCCCTGCGAGTCGTCGTGGTGCCGGTAATTGGGCTTTAACGTGCGTGAAATAAATGGGGAGGGGGGGGATCCGCTGCTTCCCCCCCTTTGCCTCCAGCTAAACATGATACCCCCCACCGCAGCGCTCGCCGCCCCTCCAGGCCGGCCCGACTGCCCCGCCACCGGCGTGCGCCCTTTTTCCAGCTGCTTTTCCAAAGAAAACAAGGGCGAGGAGCGGCCCCTGCGCCTCCCCGGGGGCTGTGCTCCCGGCCCAGCAGCGTGGCTGGAGCGCGCCGGGAAGCGTGCTGGGACCAGGCCGGGAAGCGCGCTGGGACCGGGCTGGGGAGCGCACCGGCACTGTGCTGGGGAGCATGCCGAGACCGGGCTGGGAAGCACTCCGGAATTGGGCTGGGGAATGTGCCAGGACCAGGCTGGGAAGCGCGCCGGCACCGGGCTGGGGAGCGCACTGGCACTGGGCTAGGAAGCGTGCCAGGGGGAGGGTGGGGAGCGCGCCAGCGCTGGGCTGGGAAGCTCACCGGGACCAGGCTGGAACCACGGCTGGGTTGGGGTGAGGAGTACGCTGGCATCGGGCTGGGAAGCGTGTCGGGACCGGGCTGGGAAGCTCACCAGGACCAGGCTGGGAAGCGTGCCTGGTTTGGGGTGGGGAGCATGCCGGTATTGGGTTGGGAAGCTCACCGGGACTGGGCTGGGAAGCGTGCCTGGATTAGGCTGGGAAGCGTGCTGGCATTGGGCTAGGAAGTGCACCAGGACCAGGCTGGGAAGCGTGCCTGGATTGGGCTGGAGAGCATGCCGGGACTGGGCTGGGAAGCTCGCCGGGACTGGGCTGGGAAGCTCCCCAGTGCTGGGCTGGGAAGCTCACTGGGACTGGGCTGGGAAGTGTGCTGGCACTGGCCTGGGAAGCTCACTGGGACTGGGCTGGGAAGCTCCCCAGTGCTGGGCTGGGAAGCTCACTGGGACTGGGCTGGGAAGCTTGCTGGGAGCGGGCCGGGAGGCGCGCGGTGCCGGCCTGGCGGTGGGGCAGGGGTGGGCAGCAGGAGCGCTGTCCCCATGGTGGGGACAGGGGGAGCGCCCTGCTCGCCCCGGGCAGCATCCAGTATCCCTTCATCCCCCCTCTCCAGTCTTCCAAGAAGCCCAAGACGGCGGAAGCGGACACGTCGAGCGAGCTGGCCAAGAAGAGCAAGGAGGTGTTCAGGAAAGAGGCGAGTTTCCCCGGCGCCCCAGGGGTTTGTCACTGTCCCGCGCCGCTGGCGGGACCCGGGGGGACGCTGGAGGGGGGTGTCGGGGCTCAGCGTCCCACGCAGGTGACGCTGGAGTGGGGGACCCCGCTGCTCGGGGACACGGGGGGGTCACCGGCTCCCTGGGGACATGTCCGTCACCCCGGGGCCGGGGCGGTGGGCGAGGGCAGGGCTGGATCCAGGTCTCTGCTCCCGCAGATGTCGCAGTTCATCGTGCAGTGCCTGAACCCCTACCGCAAACCCGACTGCAAGGCCGGGCGCATCACCACCACCGAGGACTTCAAACACCTGGCGCGCAAGGTGAGGGCGCGGGGCAGGGCCCGTCCCCCCCGCTCGGCCCTGGCGAGGCCGCACCTCGAGTGCTGGGGTCAGTTCTGGGCCCCTCACTCCAAGACAGACCCTGAGGGGCTGGAGCGTGTCCAGAGACGGGCAACGGAGCTGGGGAAGGGTCTGGAGCACAAGTGCTGTGAGGAGCGGCTGAGGGACCTGGGGGGGTTTGGCCTGGAGAAAAGGAGGCTGAGGGGAGACCTTCTCGCTCTCTGCAACTCCCTGACAGGAGGTTGGAGCCAGGGGGGGTCGGTCTCTTCTCCCAAGGAACAGGCGACAGCACAAGGGGAAACGGCCTCAAGTTGCGCCAGGGGAGGTTTAGGTTGGATCTTGGGAACCATTTCTTCCCCGAAAGGGCTGTCAGGCCCTGGCACAGGCTGCCCAGGGCAGTGGGGGAGTCCCCATCCCTGGGGGGATTGAAAAGCCGTGTAGATGTGGCGCTTGGGGACATGGGTTAGTGGTGGCCTTGGCAGTGCTGGGTTAACGGTTGGACTCGATGGTCTTGGAGGTCTCTTCCAACCTGAACAATCCCGGGATTCTGTTCCACGACTCCATGACTGTGTCACCCCCGCGCGGCTTGAGGGGAAAAGGGCGACGGTGGGGGAGCGTTGGGGGAGCAACAGCCGATACTTGGGGGGCATTTGGGGAACAACAGCTGATATTTGGGGGATAATATGAAATATTTGGGGAATAACAGCACAGCAGCTTGGGGAATGTTTGGGGAATAATAGCAAATACTTGGGGAATGTTTGGGCAATAACAGGAAAACAGTTTGGGGAATAATACGGAATATTTGGGGAATATTTGGGGACTAATAGCCAATATTTGGGGAATGTTTGGGCAATAATAGGAAAATAGCTTAGGGAATATTTGGGAATAATAGCGAATATTTGGGAATAATAGCAAATATTTGGGGAATATTTGGGAATAATATGAAATATCTGCGGGATATTTGGGGAATAATAGCCAATATTTGGGGAATGTTTGGGGAATAACAGCAAATGCCTGGGGAATATTTGGGCAATAATAGGAAAATAGTTTGGGGAATCCTATGACATATTTGTGGAATATTTGGGGAATAATAGGAAAATGGCTTGGGGAACATTTGGGGAGTAACAGCAAATATTAGGGAAATAATAGCAAATATTTGGGAAATATTTGGGGAATATTTGGGCAATAATAGGAAAATAGTTTGGGGAATAATATGAAATATTTGGGGAATAATAGTGAATATTTGGGGAATGTTTGGGAAATAACAGCAAATATTTGGGAAATATTTGGGCAATAGTAGGAAAATAGCTTAGGGAATATTTGGGAATATCAGGAAAATAGCTTGGGGAATATTTGGGGAGTAATAGCAAAATAGTTTGGGGAATAATATGGAATATTCGGGGAATGTTTGGGGAATAACAGCAAATGTTTGGGGAGTGTTTGGGCAATAATAGGAAAATAGCTTAGGGAATATTTGGGAATAATAGGAAATACTTGGGGAATAATGGGAAATATTTGAGGAATAATAGGAAATATTTGGGGAATAATAGGAAATACTTGGGGAATAAGAGCAGAACATTGCAAAATAAAATAATTAAAAAAATCAAAGTATTTGGGGAATATTAGCAAAAATTAGGGGAATATTTGGGGCATAGCAGCGAGCGTTGAGGGCGCGGTAGCAAAGCGGGCTGGGGAGTCGCCGGGTTCCGGGGAGGACGGGGACTGACGGCGGGCGCTCCCGGCCCCGCTCTGCCCCGCAGCTCACGCACGGCGTCATGAACAAGGAGCTGAAGTACTGCAAGAACCCGGAGGACCTGGAGTGCAACGAGAACGTGAAGCACAAGACGAAGGAGTACATCAAGAAGTACATGCAGAAGTTCGGGGCCATCTACAAACCCAAAGAGGACACGGACCTGGAGTAGCCGCCCCCTCCGCGCGCCGGCGCGGCCGCACCGCGGAGCCCCCGGTTCTGCCCCGATTCGCCGTTTTAAACCACCGACCTGTGAATTTACTGTTTCTGTTTTGTTTTGTTTTTTTTTTTTAAAAAAAACCCACAGAAAAAAACCAAACAAAAAGGAGAATAACCGTGGTTCCCTACGGCGCGAGGCGGTTTGCGCTGCCGGGGCGGCGCGGAGGGAAAGCCGGGCTCTGCTAAGCCGGGCTTTGCCGGCTGCCCTGCCCCGGCGCTGCTGCCGGGCGCACGCGCCAAGCTCTGTATTATATTTTAACGTATATGTGAATATATTGATAATTTGGGGGTTTGTTTTGTTTTATTTGTTTTATTTTTTTTTTTTTTTTTTGCTTTTAGCCCACGACGTGCCGCTGCCACGGGAACACTTTGTGAGGATAGTTTCGGGGGTTTGGTGGTTTGTTATTTTTTTTTTTTTTCCCGGTTGTTTCCTTGGTTTTATTTTTGGTTCTGCGAGGTTTAATCTGTTTTCCTGTAAATATTGCGGAGCGGGGCTGCCCCCGGATTTCTGGCAGGCCTCGTGCTATGTTGATAAGATTGATTTTACTGCTTAAATCATTTTACTTTATCCAATTTTTACGGAACTTTTTATGTAAAAAAAAAAAATTAAAAAAAAAAAAATTAAATAAAAAGAAAAATGACAAAAAATCGACACCGGCCCCGGCCCCGACAGAGGTTTGGCACGGCCGGGGGGCGGCTGGGGGAGCTGGTGGTGGCACCGCTGGGGACATGGTGGCCCGGCCTGGTGGTTCGGCCCCTCTCGCTCGGGGACCCCCCGGTCACCCTTAGTGGCCCCGTGAGCCCCCAGCCCCCGTGGGGGGAGCGGGACGGGGTTTTGGGGTGACCAGGCTCAGGGCGGGGGGGCGCCTGCGCCCGTTTTGGGGTTAAACCGGCTCTTTTCTGGCACGCAGCGTCCCCCGGTGCCACCTGCCTCGGGGTCTTTGGTGGGGTGTCCCCCCAGGGCCACCCACCCCCCTGCTGTCCTCACGGGGCGCTGGGGGACACACGGACGCCTGAGGGGACACACAGCCCAGGGACACATGCTTGGGGGGTCACGCGGACACCTGAGGGGACACCTCCCGGGGACACACGGACGCCTGGGGACACATGGACACCCGAGGGGACACGTCCCAGGGACACGCGGACGCCTGAGGACACACAGCCTGGGGACATGCACTTGGGGGGACACAAGGACGCCTGAGGACACGCGTCCTAGTGATGTGCTTGGGGGGGGACACAGGGACACCGGGGACACACGGACACCCAAGGGCACACATCCCGGGAACACGCACTTGGGGGGACACACAGATGACTGAGGACACACATCCTGAGGGCACACGTCCCGGTCACGTGCTTGGGGGGACACACGGACACCCAAGGACACACGGACAACCAAGGACACACATCCCAGGGACACCCAGGACACACATCCTGGTGACATGCACTTGGGGGGACAGACGGACACCCGGACACCCAAGGGCACACATCCCAGGAACAAGGACTTGGGGGGACACACGGACGTCTGAGGGGACACATCCTGGGGATGCACGGATGCCTGAGGACACACAGCCGCGGGACATGCTCTTGGGGGGACACATGTCCTGGTGACATGTGCTTGGGGGGACACACGGACACCCGAGGACACACATCGGGGGGACACACGGACACCCCAGGGGACACATCGCAGGGACACACGGACACCTGAGGGCACGCGGACACCCCAGGACACACATCCCAGGGACACATGGACACCCCAGGACACACGGACACCCAAGGACACACATTCCGGGGACACATGGACACCTCAGGACACACATCCCAGGGATACGCGGACACCCCAGGACACACGGACACCTGAGGAGACACATCGTGGGGACACACAGGCACCCCAGGACACACATCGCGGGGACACATGGACATCTGAGGACACACAGACACCCAAGGACACACGGACACCCTGGGGGACACATCCCGGGGACACACGGACACCCCAGGACACACCTTGCGGGGACGCGCGCTCGAGGGGACAAACGGACGCCTGAGGACACACAAGTGACACGTTTAATGCGCCCACCCCGGGACCAGCCGCGTCCTCCGCCCCGGGGCCACCGACCCCCCCTTCCCCGACCCCCCGAAAAGTACAAAACCCACTTTACCCCCCCCCCCCCCCGCCCCGGGATCTCCGGCAGGACAAGGCGGGGGCACCCCCGGCCCCGCGGCGGGTCCCGGCGGCGCTCGGGGCCCCCTCACACGGCGGAGGTGGCGTCCCCCGGGGCGGCCAAGCGCCGGGCCGCGTCCTGCCGGCCGATGGCGGCCAGGGCCTGGCAGAGGGTCTCCAGCGAGGCCCCCTCGGCGCCGGCCCAGGCGCTGAGGAGGCTGCGCGCGGGCGCCCGGCCCCGCCCGAAGGCGCCGATGGCGTCGGGGCCGAAGCCCAGGCGGGCGGCCAGGCCGCGCCAGTCCCCGCCGGGCCCCCCGCTCTCCAGCAGCCGCTCCAGCTCCTCCTGCCGCTGCGGCGGCACCGCGCTCAGCGGGTGCCCCTCGGGGCGGGGGGCTGCGGGGCAGGGGCAGCGTCGGCACCCCAAGGCGCTGCCCGGCGCCCCGGAGAGGCGCTTACCGGGCTATGGGTGCTCCCCCACCCCCTTTGGGTGCTCCCCAGGGCATGGGTGCTCCCCATCCCCATCCGGCTGCTCTCCAACCCCATCCGAGTGCCCCCCAACCCCATCCAAGTGTTCCCGAACCCCATACAGGTGCCCCCCCAACCCCATTTGGGTGCTCCCCCACCCCATCCAAGTGTTCCCCAACCCCATCCAAGTGCTCCCCAATCCCATCCAGGTGCTCCCCAATCCCATCTAAGTGTTCCCCAACCCCCTTTGGGTGCTCCCCAGGGCATGGGTGCTCCCCAACCCCATCCAGGTGCTCCTGACCTCATCCAGGTGCTCCCCAACCCAATTCAGGTGCTCCCTCACCCCCTTTGGGTGCTACCCAGGGCATGGGTGCTCCCCAACCCCATCCAGGTGCTTTTTCAACCCCTTTTGGGTGCTCCCTGACCCTCATTTGGGTGCTCCCTGGGGCATGGGTGCTCCTTGACACCATCCAGGTGCTCCCCAGCCCTGTTTGGGTACTCCCTGACCCCATCCATGTGATCCTAAGGACATGGGTGCTCCCTGACCCCCATTTGGGTGCCACCCAACCCCATCTGGGTGCTCCCCGGGACATGGGTGCTCCCCAACCCCACCCGGGTGAGCCCCAGGGTAGGGACACTCCCCAACCCATCTGGATGCTCCCTGGGCCGTGGTGGCACCCCAACCCCACGTGGGTGCTCCCTAGGTCACCCCAACCCCCTCCAGATGCTCCCCAAGGTACGGATGCTCCCCAGGGACAGATGCACCCTGACCCCCACCCACCCACCCACGACCATGGGTGCTCCCCAACCCCATCCCGATGACATTGGGGGACACCCCCCCGCCCCCCGGGACGCGCCGCTGGGTGGTGGGGGCTCACCCTTGCCGGGCTGGTGGGGCTCCTGCAGGCTGGGGGTGTCAAGGAAGACCCCGCTGTCACTGTGCAGCTTCTCCCCCTCGGGTGACGCCACCGAGTCCCCTGCCCGCGCCTTGGCCAGCTGCCGCTTCTGCCTGCACGTGTGCCAGCTGCCCACGGCGGGGGGGTCACCCAGGGCGCGGGGGGCCCGTACCCCGCCCCGCGGCCCCCCCAGACCTACCACTTGAAGGCCACGTAGGCCAGGAGTCCCACCACCACGGCGGCCAGGAGAGAGCAGTAGACGGGGATGATGTCCTTGCCGGTGGCCTCGGGCGGGGGGGGCACGAAGGCGGGGGTGGCGGGCAGGGGGTCCCCCGTCACCGGCTCCCCCTCCGTGCGCTCCAGGTCCTCGTCTATGTGGGGGGGGGGGGGGTCCCCCCAAAGGTTAGGGGAGCCCCGATCCCCCCCTGCCCCAGCCCACCCCTGCCTCAGTTTCCCCTTGCAGGGGAACCGGGCTCATAGGGTGGGGGGGACACCCCAAATGTGTTGGGGGGCTGCAGTGGGGGGGGTGGTGTGTCCCCAATTCACCCCAACTTCCCGTGCCCCCCTCGTGACGCGCAGCGCCCCAGACCCACCCGTGGGGAAACCGAGGCACGGCCACCCCCCAGCCAGGCCCCGCCGCGGGACGGGGGGTGGCAGCGGGGGGTCCCCCCCCCCGGGGGGCACTCACGGGTGCAGAGGGCGTCGCGGGCGGGGGTGCAGGGCCGGGCGGGCAGCAGCGGGCAGGGGGTGCAGGGCTGGCAGGGCTCCTCCGCGCTGCTCACGGCCGAGAAGGTCCGGTCTGCGGGCGAGGGGTGCTGAGCGGGTGCGGGGGTGCGGGGGGGTGCGGGGGGTGCGGGGGGGTACTCACTGTGGGTGCAGGGCTGGCAGCGCGTGTCGGCGTGGCCGCAGGGCTCGGAGACGCCGAAGCCGGGGGGACAGGGGGTGCAGCACCCCCCCGCCGCCGTCGTCCTCCCGCTCCCGCACCCCCCGCCCCGCCCCGGCACCTGCGGGCACAGGGGGGGCTGCCTCAGTTTCCCCTCGGCTCTGCCCCGGGGGGGGCCAGGACCCCCCAAACCCCCCGGTGTGTGTCCCCCCCATGGCGGGGGCTGGAGTGGGGTCCCGGTGGGGGGTGATGGGGGGAGGTGGGGGCGTGGGGCGCTCGGGACACGGCTGCTTGTGCCCGGGGGGACAGGACAGGGTGGGACGGAAGAAAGAGGAGTAATTAAAAAAAAAAGAAATAATAAACTAAAATAAATAAAATTGAAAGAGCGAATAGAAAGAATAAAAGTATATAACCAAATACAAGATAAGAATAAACATGAAATGAAATAATTGACATGAAACAAAAGAAAAAGAAATAAAGTGAAATCAAATGAAATAAAGTGAAATGAAGTGAAATGAAATAAAGTGAAATGAAGTGAAATAAAGTGAAATATAAAGTGAAATAAAGTGAAATAAAGTGAAATAAAGTGAAAAAATAGGAGATACAGTAGAATAATATAAAAATAAAATGAAATAAAGTAAAATAAAATAAAATGAAAGAAAAAGAAATAAAGTACAATAAAGTAAAAGAAAGTAAACTAAAACAAAATACAAAATAAACCAAAACGAAATAAACCGAACCGAACCCCGCCGAACCGAACCACGCAGAAACACAACCGAAGGACACGCAGGGAGGCGAGAGGCAGCACCCGGGGGAGCGGGCGGCCCGGCGGGTCCCGGCGCGGCAGCGGGGAGCCCCGGGGAGCCCCGTCCCGGTCCCAGCCCGTCCCGTCCCGGTCCCGGCCCGGCCCCAGCCCGCCCGCACCGGGCACAGCAGCAGCAGCAGCAGCAGCGGCGGCGGCGGCGGCGGCGGCACCAGGACCCGCAGCACCGCGCGGCCCCGCCGCATCGCGGAGACCCCGGCCCGGCCCCGGGACCCGCTCGCGCCGAGCCGAGCCGAGCCGAGCCGAGCCGAGCCGCTCCGATCTGCTCCGATCCGATCAGGCTCCGCTCGGTCCCGTCCGGCTCCGCTCGGTCCGCTTCGGTTCGGCTCCGCTCGGCCCGATCCGGCTCCGCTCGGCTGCGCTCGGCTCCGCTCGGCTCGCTTCGGTCCGCCTCGGCTGGGCTGGGCTCGGCGCGGCCCCGCAGCGCAGGCGGGCGCGGCTCGTCCCGGGCCGGGCCGGGCGGGGCGCTCCGCCATTGGCTGCGAGAGGCTGGGTGGGGCGGGGCTCCGCGCGAAGCCCCGCCCCTCTCGGCTCGGCTGGGCTCGGGTCCGCTTCGGGCGGGACTCGGCTCGGGGAGCCCCGGTTCGGGCCCCGCTCCGCGTGAGCCCGGTGGCCACCGGCTCGACTGGGACCGGACTGGTCCGAACTGGGTCCGGTCACGCTGGGACCGGGGGTACCGGGGGGACGGTGCGTCCCCCCGCCGCCTCCCCACGGCCTGTCCCCTCCCTGCCCCGGGGGCAAAAGTGTCTGGAAGTGGGAGCAGCAGCTTTATTGACCCCGGTACGGGGGGGGGGGGGTGCAGCACCCTGGCGTGGGTGCAGGGGCTCGGCGTGGGTGCAGGGGCTCGGCGTGGGTGCAGGATCTTGGCGTGGGTCCAGCACCCCACGTGGATGCAGGACCCCACGTGGATGCAGGATCCTGGTGTGGGTGCAGAGTCTCTGGGTGGGTCCAGGACCTCGGCGTGGGTGCAGGGTTTCGGTGTGGGTGCAGGACACTGGCGTGGGTGCATGGTCTCGGCATGGGCGCAGCACCCCGGCGTGGGCGCAGGGTCTCGGCGTGGGCGCAGGGTCTCGGCAGCTCCCCGCTCTCCTCCTTACCAGCCGCGGACGGGGTGCCAGAGCTCCACCACCTTCCCCCCGGCGTGGACGTAGTAGACGGGGTGCATGGCGGCGGTGGCGCAGGCCTACGGTGGGTAGGGATGCTGAGCCGGGCGTGGCGGGGCGTGGCGGGGCGTGGCGGGGCCGGTACTCACATGGAAGGGGATGAGAGCCAGGATGGTGCCCAGGGGGAAGCGCTCGAAATCCAACCGGCCATCGACGGCTTCCACCTGCCCGTGCTCCTGCGTCAGCCGCACCAGCCTGCGGGGACACGCCGTCACGGCCCCACCCGTGGCCCCCGTCCCCCCCTGCCCCCCCCACGGGGCTCACCTGAGCTGGGGGTGCCCCTCGATGGCGGCGCAGCCCGTGGGTGCCTGGTCCTGGCCGTGGAGGCTGAGGGCGGCCCACCCGCAGTCCACCAGCAGCTGGTTGCGGTGGGGGTAGTGACCGATGACCCTGGTGAGGACACGGATGGCCACCTCCTCCGGGTGGCAGGAGCCCAGCAGGGTCTGCTGAAGGTCTGGGAGAAGAGGGTGCCCAGCTCAGGTTGGGGGGGCATCCCACCCTGGGGGGGGTCACCCCGGGGCGGGGGGGTCCCCGATCTGCTCACCGTAGAAGAGATAGTTGCCCGGGTGGAGCTCGGTGAGCTGGGCCATCTCCGGCACCGGATGGCTGCAGGACGGCGTGGAGCCGATGCTGGCCTGGGGACACGGCACCCCCGCCTGCCGCAGCCTGCCGGCACGTGGGACCCTCTGAGCGGCCAGGACACGGCCGGCGGGCATCACCTCCAGGCACCATGGGAGTGGGACCTGAGGTGGGTCCGTCACCTCCAGGCACCATGGGAGTAGGACCTGAGGTGGGTCCGTCACCCCTGGGTGCCATGGGAGTGGGACCAGAGGTGGGTCCATCACCCCTGGGTGCCATGGGAGCAGGACCTGAGGTGGGTCCATCACCCTCAAGCACCATGGGAATGGGACCAGTGATGAGTCCATCACCTTTGGGCACCATGGGGGCAGCACCGAGGTGGGTCCTTCACCCCTGGGTGCCATGGGAGTAGGACCTGAGGTGAGTCCATCACCCCTGGGTGCCATGGGAGCAGGACCTGAGGTGGGTCCATCACCCTCAGGCACCACGGGAGTGGGACCAGTGATGAGTCCATCACGCTTGGGTACCATGGGGGCAGGACCTGAGGTGGGTCCGTCACCCCTGGGTGCCACAGGAGTGGGACCAGAGGTGGGTCCATCACCCCTGGATGCCATGAGAGCAGGACTGGAGGTGGGTTCCTTACCCCCAGGCACCATGGGGAGCAAGACCAGAGGTGGGTCCATCACCCCTGGGTGCCATGGGAGCAGGACCAGAGGTGGTGATGCCTCAGGGAGTCCCAGATGTGCCAGGAATCCCCCCCAAACGTTCAAGGGAGCCATCCAGATGTGGCAGAGCCCCCCTCCAGTGTGCCAGGAAGACCTCAAGATGTGCTGGGGCACCATCCAGCTGTGCCTGGATGCCACCCAGATGTGCCAGAGAGCCCCCACAAATGTACAAGGGAGGGCACCCCCCAGATGTGCCAGAGCACCCCTCCTGATGTACCCGGACCCTCCTATCCAGATGTGCCAGCCCCCCCCCCCCCCGATGTGCCAAATATCCACCCATGTGAGCCAGAGTTCCCCCCAGATGTGTCCAGGAGCCCCCAGATGTGCCAGCTAGCCACTCAGATGTGTTGGAGACCCCCCCAGATGTGCCTGGGACCCCCCAGCTGTGCCAGAGCACCCCGAGATGTGCCCGGGAGCCTCAAGATGTGCCAGAGATCCCCCCATGTGAGCCCCAAATCTCCCCAGGTGTGTCAAAGCACTTCCAGACGTGCCAGAACACCCCCAAAATGTGCCAGGACACCCCTAGATGTGGCCAGGACCCTCCAGATGTGCTCAATCACCCCCTCAAGTGTACCAGAGCACCCCCAGATGTGCCAGAGCACCCGCGGGGTGCTCCAGGGCACCCCCAGATGTGCCTGGGACCCTCCCAGATGTGCCTGAGCAGCCCAGATGTTGCCCCCCCCTACATTCAAAGGCCAGGTGGCAAGGGGGTGCCACGTCCCCACACTACTGGGGTGGCAGCCGGGGACGGTGACACCCCTCCCCTGCTCTCCCTGGCCCCCCGGGACTGTGGGGTGCATTGGGGCGTGGGGGGGGCAGAGCAGCCCCCCAACTTTGGGGGGGGGGAGCTGGAGGGGCAGCGGGTTTCCCTCCGTGCCTCAGTTTCCCCACGGCAAACCAGTGGCACAACGGGCTGGGGTGGGACCGGAGACCCCCAGGACGGGTCCCCAGGGGAGGACGTCCCCGTGCGCGGGGGGATGGGGGCCCAGGGGACCCCCCCGACCTCCCCCACCAGCGGGAACCATCCGGCAGCAATTCCCTCCAGGATGCAAAACCCCGCTGAGACAAAAGGGTGATGGGGCCGGGGGGGGACAATGATACAGGTCACAACCCCCCACCAAAGCCACATCAAAGGTGACCGGAGCCGCCAGCATCCTCCGCCGGCTCCCCGGGGGGCTTTGTAGGGCCCCCTTTATGGGGGTGATTTGCATTTACAACCAGCCGCCGGGGTTTTATGGGGGGTGGGGGGGGGGACACCCCACGGTGGTCAGCCTGCCCCCCCCCCCCCCATCCCCTTAACGCTGCCCGTGCCCGGGTTTGGGACACTCACGCGGTGACGAAGCCGAGCACGGCGGTGGCGGTGGCCCTGGCGATGGCCTGGACGGCCGGGACGTCGCGGCAGCCGTAGGTGTCCCCGCAGTGAGCGTAGACCCCCACCAGCGTCACCTCCTCCGGCGCCTCCTGGGCGATGGCCCGGGCCAGGGCCAGGGCGCCGGGGTCCGAGGGCCGCACGCCGGCTGCCGGCAGGGAGGAGGGTGGGGGTGCTGGGGGGGTGGGGGGGCTGGGGGGGGCGTGGGGGGCTTGGGGGGGGAGCTTTGATACCCCACATTGGGTGAGATGAGGGAGATCAGGGCGGGATGTGGGGCGTTACCGCCACGGAGCATCCTGGGGGTGGGGGGGTGAAGATGGGGGATGTGGGGGGCTTAAATACCCCATCAGGGGGCTGGGGGCTTATGGGGCACCTCTGCCCCACGGAGCATCCTTGATGAGTGACTTTTGGGGGGCGTCTTAACCACCCCATCCTGCTTGGAGATGGTGGGGCTGGGGGCTTGGGGTTCAGGGGGACATGGGACATCCCTCCCCACGGAGCATCCTGGGGATGGGTGGGTAAAGATGGGGTTTGGGGGGGGTGGGGGGCTTAAATGCCCCATCAGGGGTCTGGGGGCTCATGGGGCATCTCTCCCCATGGAGCATCCTTGAAGAGTGACTTTTGGGGGGGGGGTCTTAACTGCCCCATCCTGGTCGGAGATGGTGGGGCTGGGGGCACGGGGGGACACAGGGCATCCCTTCCCATGGAGCATCCCTAAGAGTGACTTTGGGGGGGGGTCTTAACTGCCCCATCCCGGTTGGAGGTGGCGGGGCCGGGGGGACACGGAGCATCCCCCCCACGGAGCGTCATCCCGGGGGTGGCTGGGTGAAAACACCCCCGGGGAAGACACGCGAAGCCCCGTCTCTGCATCCCCCCGCCCTGCAGCACCCCAGGCGCTGGCAGGATTTGGGGGGGGGGGGTGTTGTACTTTCGGGGGGTCGCCTACCCCTGCCGTTCCCGCAGTCGAGCTTGAGCCAGACGAGCCAGCGCTGGCCGGCGGGCAGCGGGCGCCCGCGCAGGAGGGCCAAGGCCTGGGGGGTGTCGAGGAGGAGCTGGAAGGCGCGGAGGCGCTGGGCCAGGGCCGCGCACTCCTCCAGCCGCCCCCCCGGCAGCGGGGAGGCGTAGAGGATGTCGTCGAAGCCCCCCGCCGCGAAGAACCGCGCCTCGGCCAAGGTGGACACCACGATGCCCCGGCGGGTGCCGCCCGTCGCCAGCTCGGCGCCTTCTCTGGGGTGGGGGGGGGTGATGGGGGTGAGGGGGTGCTGGGGGTGCTAGGGGTGCTAAGGGGGGTGCTAGGGGGGGTGCTGAGGGGTTGTTGGGGGGATAGTGGGGGTGGTGATGGGGAGGAAGGGGGGGGATGCTGTGGGAGAGGAAGGGGGTGCTGGGGAGGATGCTGGGGGGATACTGGGGGGGAAGGTGAGGGGTGCTAGGGAGGAAGGTGGGGGGATGCTGGGGGAAGATGGGAGGATGCTGGGGGGATACTGGGGGGGAAGATGGGGGGATGCTGGGAGGATGCTCAGGGGGATGCTGGGGGACTAGTAGGGGGAAGGTGAGGGGTGCTAGGGAGGAAGGTGGGGAGACGTTGGGGGGATGCTGGGGGGAAGATGGGGGATGCTGGGGGGGATGGTGAGGGGGAGGGTGGGGGGATGCTGAGGAGGATGATGGAGGGATGCTGGGGGGATACTGGGGGGATACTGGGAGGATACTGGAGGGATGATGGGGGAGATGCTGGGGGGAAGCTGAGGGGATGTTGGGGGGATGCTGAGGGGGGATTCTGGGAGGGAGGATGGGGAGATGCTGGGGGGATACTGGGGAGCAAGGTGAGGGGTGCTGAGGGGGAGGCTGAGGGGATGTTGGGAGGGATACTGGGATGATGCTGGAGGGATGATGGGGGGATGCTGGTGTAGAAGGAGGGGGGTGCTGGGGGAATAATGGGGGGGATGCTGGGGGGGAAGGCGGGGGGATGCTGGGGGAGGGATTCTGGGGGACACACTCACAGCGTCTTGTGGGTTTTGACGTGGGGGCGCAGGCGGAGGCCGAGGGCCCGGCACCGCTCCTGCATGCGCTCGGCGTTGCGCCGCACCCTCGCCTGGTCCAGCGCGAGCGCCGGGGTGGGCAGCTGCTCCAGGGGGGCTCCCAGCCACACGCTGCTGGGGGGGGCAGGGAGCGGGGGGACCTGCCCTGCACCCGCCCTGCACCCAAACCTGCGCCCACCCCACACCCAACGTGCACCCACCCTGCACCCACTGCCCCCTCCAAACCTGCACCCACCCCTCACCCAACCTGCACCCCCCATGCAGCCCTGCATCCCCCCCCTAAACCTGCACCCATCCTGCACCCACCTTGCACCCAAACCTGCCCCCCCCCGTAGGCAGGGAGGTGCCTGCTGTGGGTCCCTGACCCTGGGGGGGGGCCTGGGGGCCGGGGGGCTGAGCGCTGAGGGGTGGTTTGGGTGGGGGTGGTGCTGGGGCAGCCCCGGGGGTCCCCCCCACTGGGCACAACCCGGGGGGTGCCTTGCTCTCAGCCAGACACGGGGACTGGGACACCTGGGACAGGGACACCTGGGACTGGGACATATGGGACTGGGACATATGGGACTGGGAAACCTGGGACAGGCACATATGGGACTGGGAAACCTGGGACTGGGACAGCTGGGACTGGGAAACCTGGGACTGGGAAACCTGGGAGAGGGACATATGGGACTGGGATATATGGGACAGGGACACCTGAGCCCCCATGGGAATGGGACACGTGGGACTGGGACAGCTGGGATAGGGACATATGGGACTGGGACACCTGAGTCACCTGGGATAAGGATACTGGAAACAGACATATGGGACTGGGGCATATGGGACAGGGGCATATGGGACAGGGACACTTGGGACTGGGACATATGGGATAGGGAAACTGGGAAGAGGGACACCTGGGACTGGACACCTGGGAGAAGAACATATGGAACTGGGACACTTGGGACTGGGACATACAGGACTGGGATACCTGGGTCACCTCGGGCAGGGACACTGGGAACAGGGACACCTGGGACTGGGACAGCTGGGATAGGGACATGGGACTGGGACACCTGAGTCACCTGGGATAAGGATACTGGAAACAGAGACATATGGGACTGGGACATATGGGACAGAGACACCTGGGACTGGGACACCCGGGACAGGGACCCTGGGAACAGGGACATATGGGACTGGGAGACCTGGGGCTGGGACACCTGGGTCACCTGAGACTGGGACATATGGGACAGGGACACCGGGAACAGGGACACATGGGACTGGGACCGATTGGATTGGGACACCTGGGACTGGGACACTGGAATCGGGGCCACCTGGGCCCAGGACATGGGGACAGGGACGCCCGGCCGGGCCCAGGTGGGATGGTGACCCCGAGCCCTCCGGTGGGGTGGCCTTGGTGTCCCCACCAACTGTCCGGGGTGCAGGTCCCGGTGGCACCCTGAGCACCCATCCCTCCCCCTGCCCACCTGTCCTGCCGTCCGTCCATCCCTCCGTCCGGCGCTGCGGCTGCTCCCGGCTCGGCTGCGGTGGCCGTGCTGGTGCCCGCTCCACGTGACGCCGTGGGCACCCGCAGCCAACCTTGGCCGGGGACAGAGGTTGCTGCCGGCCGTGGGGCCCCCCCGGGGGCGGCAGGGGCAGGGGAGGACACGGGCACCGCGGCCGGGGACGCTCGGCCTCCCCGGGACAGCGCGGGGACAGCCTGCCAGCTCCCTGGGGACAGCGGCCGGCTACGGAGCCCTGTGCCCCTGGGGGGATGAGGAAGGACGGCTGAGACCTTGCGTGCTCGTGCTGCATGTGCACGGGGCTGCTGAGACCTCCCGTGCTCGTGACACGTGGGCGGGCGGCTGCTGAGACCTGGCACGTTCATGACACGTGGGCACCGGGCTGCTGAGGGCTGAGGCCGCACGTGCTCGTGACACGTGCGCACATGGCTGCTGAGAGCCCAGCCGCCCCGTGCTCGTGACACGGGGGTGCACGGCCGCTGAGCCCCCCCACGCTTGTGACACACAGGTACACGGCTGCTGAGACCCCCCATGCTCGTGACACGTGGGGACACGGCTGCTGAGACCCCCCCCACTCATGACGCACGGTTAGACAGCTGCTGAGACCCTCCCTGCTCACGACACACGGGCACAGGGCTACTGAGATCCCCCACGCTCGTGACACGTGGGTGCACGGCTGCTGAGACCCCCCCCCCCAACACATGGGTACACAGCTGCTGAGACCCCCCACACTCATGACGTGTACATGGCTGCTGAGACCCCCCGTGGTCATGACATGTGGGTGCATGGCTCTTCAGGCCCCCCCAGTCTCGTGACACAGGGGTACAGAGCTACTGAGACCCCCCCTCACTCATGACACATGTGTGCACAGCTGCTGAGACCCCCACACTCGTGACACGTGGGTGCATGGCTGCTGAGACCCCCCATGCTCGTGACACATGGGTACGCAGCTTCTGAGACCCCCCCCACCCACTGGTGACATGTGGGTGCGTGGCTGCTGAGACCCCCCACGCTTGTGACACACGGGCATAGGGCTGCTGAGACCCCCCGCGCTCATGACACGTGGGCGCACAACTACCGAGACCTTGCCCCCCCCCGGCTTGTGCCACATGGGTGCGCGGCTGCTGAGACCCCCCCCAGCTCGTGACACGCGGCTACACAGCTGCTGCGACCCCCCCACTCGCGACACGGGGGTGCGGGGCTGCTGAGCCCCCCGCACTCGTGACACGTGTGTTCCCGTGTCCCAGGCTGGCCGGGTCCTGCCGCGGGGGGGGGGGGGGGTCCCGCTGGCCCCCAGCCCGGAGCACAGCCTGTGCTGGGGTGGCCCCCAAAACACCGCGGGGGGGGACACCGGAGGGGGGACACTGGGGGGCCCCGCGCAGGGCAGACGAGGGCCTCGCACACGTTTCTTTCCCATAGATATATTATTATTTTTTTTTCTGTAAAAGACCTAAAAATGGATAGAAAAAAAAGAACGGGGGGGGGGACGGGACACACCGGCCGGCTCCTGGCCAGCGGGCATGGCGGGGGGGGACGTGGCACCCCCCTTCCCAGCGAGGGGTCCCTGCCTCCTCCTCGCCCCCATCCCTCCGCGAGAAGGGGGGACGGGGCAATTGAGGGGGGGGTGGGGGCAATTCTGCACCCCCCGCCCCCCCGGGGGCCGGGTAAGGCCACGGGCGACGGGCTGAGCAGGCCGCCTGCGGGCAGCGCGGGGCTCTCCGCCCCCCCGGCTTCGCGGGGCGCAGGGGTCCCCCCCTCTCCGGCCCGGGGGGTCGCGGGGGCGGCGGGGGCCAGCCTAGGACCTGCCCTCGGCGGGGTTGTACTCGGTCTCGCCGGCCGAGACCTGGGAGATGCGCCGCGTGGAGCGCCACAGCCGCCGGTGGAACTGGCCCGGCCGCACCTGGGCGAGGGGGGTCAGCACCCGCCGCCGGGCCTGGCCCCATCCCCACCCCCGCCCAGAAGCCCACCCCCCTCCCCTCCATCTCACCCCCATCCCCTTCCCCATCCCCATCCCCTTCCCAATTGCCATCTGCTTCTCCATCCTCATCCCACTCTCCATCCCCATCCCCTTCCTGATCCCCATCCCTTTCTCCAGCCCCATCCTTATTCCCTTCTGCATCCCCATCTCCTTCTTCATGCCCATCCTCACCCCCTTCTCCAACCCCTTCCAGATCCCCATTTGCTTCTCCATCCTCATCCTCTTCTCCATCCCCATCTCCCTCCAGATCCTCATCCGCTCCTCCATCCCCATCCTCATCCCCTTCCAAATGTCCATCTGCTTCTCCATCCCCATCCCCTTCCACATCCCCGTCCTCATCCCCTTCTCCCTCCCCATCATCATCCCCATCCCATCCTTTTCTCCACCCACACTCATCCTCTTCCCCTTCCAAATCCCCATCCCTTCTCCCATCCCTATCCGCACCCCCATCCCTTTCCCAGCCCCTTCCCCACCCCCTTCCCCTTCCCCTTCCCCACCTCCATCCCCTTCCCCTTCCCCACCCCCTTCCCCACCTTCATCCCCTTCCCCTTCCCTTCCCTTCCCCTTCCCCTTCCCCTTCCCCTTCCCCTTCCCCACCTCCATCCCCTTCCCCTCCCCTTCCCCTTCCCCACCCCACCCCACCCCAGTCCCCCTCTGCTCTGGGGCGTGAGGAGGACAAGCAAAGGTCCCCAGCCCAGCAGACACCGAGGCACGACCCCCGCCCCCAGCCCCACCACCCCCTGGGGTGGGGGGTCCTCGCTCACCTCAGCGGGCTGCCCAGCCCCCACCACGATGAGCTTGCCATCCTCCAGCCCCACCAAGATGTGACTCTTCTCCTTGGTGACGGACACGCTGTGGACGGGCACCCGCATGGGCACGGGGGGCACGGCTGCCTGGAGACTGCGAGAAGACAAGCGGTGGGATGGGACCCCCTCGAGCCCCCCGGGCACCCCAAGGCGGGGGCTGGGGTGGGCCAGGGGGGGTGGCAGCCCTCACCTCTGGAGGTCACGGATCTCCAGCCCACACTGCATGGTCCCCAGCACCACGAACTCCTCCGTCAGGCACATGGCCGTCACCTCCTCGTCCAGCGGGACGGAGGAGAGGTGCTTCCCGTTGACCGAGTAGAGGTGCAGCGCAAACCTGTCCTGCAAGGCAGAGCAAAGAGGGGGGCACACACGCTGACGGTGACGAGGAGGGGGACGCGGGGACACCCCGCCATACCTTCAAGCAGGCTCGTTGACCCACGGCGGTCTGGGCGACCACCTGCCCCTCTGGCCCCACGGCCAGGTGGGAGAGGACGGCGGGTGGTGAGCTCTCGCCGGGCGGCCGCAGGGACCGGATGAAGAGACCCCGGCGGATGGTGTGGATGATGATGGTGCCATCCTACGGGAGGAAGGGGACGTGAAGTGGTGATGGTGGCACTGCCCACCCCGCCACCCCCCCACCACCACCCCAGCTCACCTTGGAGCCTGACACTGCCATGTCCAGCTCGGTGCTGATGGCCACGCACGTCACCTCGGCGTCGTGGCCGTACAAGACCTGGACGGGTTTGGGAGCCAAGCCACTGGAAAACCCACCCTGGCGTTGGGGACATGGGGACCTCAGTGACCTGGTGGCAGCGCCTACTGTGAGTTACCCCCGGCCAACGCATGGGGTCAGGGTCAACCCCCTACCTGCTGTAGGACCTGCCACACCATGCAGGTGGTGTCCCGGGACCCAGAAATGAGGTAGATGCCGCAGAGGTCGAGCGCCAGGCAGGTGACAACATCTGTGACACCCAGAAGGACACCATGAGGTGCTGGTCCCGTCCTACCATGCTTGGCACCATGACCCCAACGGCACCACGACGTGTTTTGGGGTGTGGAGATGCTGCTAACCCTCACGCCATCCCAGCTCTGCGATGGAGCCTGGACTGTCCCCAGAAGGTGGGAGACACTGCGAGATGTCCCCTGCCTGCTCCCGTGTCCTCTGCCTCCCCCCATGGCCCTACAAACTCATCGGGGTGTCATTGGACCTTCATCGTGAGAGGAGGACGTACCTATGTGCCGGGTGATGTGTCCAATGACCTTCCCTTTGGCCAGCGAGGTGACGCGGAGGCTGTTGTCCCAGTGTCCCCCACTGAAGAGCAGCTTCCCGTCAGGGGACACGGCCAGTGTGCGGGAGCAGAGGTCCGCACCGGGGGCGAAGGGACCTTGCAGGAAGCGCTGGGTCCTGGTGAGGAGGGACATGGGATGGTGGCAGAGCCATGGGTGGACTGGTGGCACCTTTGGGGACCATCACCGAGGACCATATGTCAACTCACTTTGCGTTGGAGACGGTGGGGTCTTTGGTGAAGCTGAAGTAGTTGGAGATGTTCTTGTCGTAGGGCAACCAGTTGTGGGTCCCCAACAAGCCGTTGGCACTGACGGTGACCTGGGCAGAGATGGAGATGGAAGTGACACAGCTCCTGCCACCGAAGCCCTCCTGGGGTTCGGTCCTGGTCCCCCGTGTCAGCAGCACGCACCCGTGCCTCAGTTTCCCCACACTCACCAGGACGTCGGGTGATCCCTGAGTGATGAAGGAGTGTGCCTGGTTCTTGGGGACCACGGCTTGCACCAGGGCCACCCCATCGCTGATGCCCTGTGGGGAGACAGCAACCTGTGGGCACCCTCCTGGCCACCACTCCCCCCCAGCCCTGGCCAGGGAACCCCTGGGGTTGTCCTCACCTCCACGAAGAAGGACTTGAGCTGGTCCAGGTTCTCGAAGACGTTGGGCGAGCGGGTGTCGAGGCGGGCCAGCCTCCGGGCAGCGCTCTCCGCCGACAGCCGGGCAGGATGGGGCTCCTGGGGGGGGTGAGGGGACCCATCAGGAGGGGGGTGGCCCCCCAAAAGGGGCTATTTTTGGGGGCGAGGGGTATGAGCTACCTTGAGCAGCTGGCAGGGCGTCTGCCCAAAGTTGCTGATGATGCCCTCCAGAGCCTTCCTCTGCGTCTCGTCGGCGATGGCGTCCAGGTCCACGGCCCCTGGGGATGGGGATGGTCACGGGGGGCCACCTGGCAGGTGCCCCCCCACCTCCCTGCCCCATGGCTCACCCTCGTAGGTGCAGTAGTAGAAGACGTTGAGGGCCTCCACGGCAGCCGGGCCCCGCTGCTTGTACCCGAAAATGAGGTCGATCCACTCGTGGAGGTGGGCTGAGACATACTCCGACTCCTGCCCAAGGATGGGGCGTCAGGGAGGGACAGGAACCCCCGTTGCACCCCATAATGACCCCCCCCCCAGGGGTGGGAGCGGAGGAGGGGTTGGGAGGGGCTCCACCATCTCACCAGGGCTTTGCGGTGCTGGTAGATGAAGTCCTCACGGGAGCGCGCCCACCGGGGCAGCACCACGTCGCCCACCTTCTCGTTGGAGAGCTGCAGGCAGCCCAGGTCGAAGCCTGTGGGCAGGGCGGGCAGGGGGTGAGGGACACCGGCCCCCGCTGTGCTCCCACGGGTGCTGTCCCCGTGGTGGGGATGATGGGTGCCTCTTACCGTTCTGGTTCTCCAGGAACTCGGGGAAGTAGAAGAACTCGGGGATGAGCTCCTTGACGTCCACGGGGTTCTCCATGCGGGCTTGCCACGCCGCCGGCACCGAGTGGAACTGCCGGTCCGAGCAGTCGAACCTGGTGGCACAGGACACCTGGTTGGAGCCTGCTCGTCCCCCCCGACGTCCCCTCCCCGGGGTCCCCCCCGTTGGGAGCCCACCTGCCGCTCTGCAGCTGGATGTGGAGCGTGGTGAAGGGCTCGGTGCGGATCAGGTAGTGCATGACGCCCGCCGCGTTGGAGTAGTGCGTGCCGTAGTGGAACTTGTCCACAGTGCCTGTGGGGTCCTCGAAGCTCTCGTACCTGGGGAAGAGGTGGGGGGGGTCCACTGGGAGCCAATCAGGCGGCCCCCACGTCCCCCATCCCTCCTTTTTGGGGTACTCACTTCTCTTTCACGTCCCGGGCGTGCCGCTCGTTGGCCACCCCGATGGGCTTGGACAGGTCCCGAAACACGGCCGGGTTGGTGAGGTCGAGGGTCTCCGAGATGTAATCCCGCAGGATCCAGGGGAACTGGGCGGGGGTGGGAGGTGGGTGAGGGTGGGGGGGACCTGAGCTTGCTGAGGGGATGGTGGGGGGGACGTGGGGCTCACCACAGGGTACTGGGAGAGGTCGTTGTAGGTGCGCCCCGCGATCGTGTTCAGCTGCATGAGGTACTCGAAGTTGGAGATCTCCCGCAGGACCCATTTCTGGAGCAGAGGGAGGGTGGCTGAGATGGGCTGGGGGGGACAGGAGATGGGGCAGACACCCCTACCCCATGGCTGTCCCCATCCCATGGTCATCCCTGGTCCCAGAACATCTCTGGTCCCACAACCATCCCCATCCCATGGCCATCCCAGGTCCCATGGCCATCCCTGGTCGCACAACCATCCCAGGTCCCATGGCCATCCCTGGTCCGTTCATGGCCACCTTGGGTCCCACAGCCATCCCAGGTCCCATGGCCATCCTTGGTCTCACGATCATCCCAGGTCCCATGGTCATCCACATCCCATGGCCATCCCCATCCTGCACTGGTACCCTCCCCTTTGCCATATGGGAAGGGGAGATATGGGGTGGGGGTGGTCAAGGGGGGGCCGGTACCTGGGTGAGCCCTGAGGCTTTCAGCAGCTCCTGGGGCGACCGGCTGCCGAAGTAGATCTGGTTGGGGGGACGCAGGCCGAGGATGCAGGAGTACACCTTGTTCCTCACCTGGGGGGACGGGGGGGCAGGACGTGGAGTGGCCAGAGCCTGGGCAGGGCCGTGGCCCCTGGGGGGCTCTGGGGGTGGGGGGAAAGGGTGCCACCACCTTTTTCTTGAAGTTGAGGAAGTAGTTGGCCTGGTCGATGAAGAAGAGCTCGAGCGCGGAGCGGCGCAGGTTGTAGCGGCGCAAGTGGACCTCGCGCAGGTGGGACAAGGGGCGCTTGAAGTCGTAGCCGATTCCTGCTGAGATGGGGGGGGGCACAGAGCCCCGCAGGCGTCACCGTCCACCTGGACCCCAATTCCCGAGGCAGGGATGGGGCCCTGCCTCGCCCTGGGGCTGGGAGGAGCCCGCCCCCAAAACAGCCAGCACCCAGTGAGATGGGATGGGTGGGGGTTCCTCACCCCACCTTGCTGCGGGGATCCCCCAAGGAGCACGTGCTGTTACCTCCCTCCGTCTCCTCCTTCTCGCTGCTGCCGTCGTAGAAGTAGACATGCTGGGTCGTCACCTCCAGGCGGCCAGGGACGACGGCCACCGTCGTGATGAGCTCACAGTCCTCTGAGACCACCAGCTTCTCCCGCTGGTTCTGCTCCTTGGGCTCAGCCCTAGGTGACACAGGGGGGTGAGGAGACGCCGGTGACACCCCCAGCCTGGGTTAGCCAGCGCCACGGCAGGGGATGGGGACACTCACTGGTTGTCCAGGACGGGGAGGTCCTCCTCAGCCAGTTGGTCATCCTCCAGCTCGCTCACCTTGGCCTCCTTGGCCATGGCGAGTGGGAGGGACTCGGCGGGGTTGTGGAGGTGGTCAGCTCCTGAAACGAAAAGGGGGTCAGCAGACACCCCCAGCCACCCACGTCTGGGCGATGAGTCCTGCGAGGGTTCCCCATCCCACCCCCCAACCCCAACGAGGTCCATGACAGCTCCCAGCTCAACCCCACCACGTGCATCCAAGCGGTGGCACGCCCTTGCGCGCCCATGGGGGGACCCCTGGGTGCCCCACTCCCATCAGTCTCACCCAGATTGTCCCGCAGGGCGCTGGCCTCCAAGTGTTGGTCAAAATTCAGGTTGGGCACCAGCTTCAGCCTCATCCGGGAGTAGGTCTCGGCACTTGACAGCTTCCAGCGAACCTCCGCTGGGTTCCTGGGGGGCAGGCAGGGGTGAGGCACCCTGGGGACCCCCAGCTGTGCCACTGCTCCCCAGGGACCGAGGCGGGGGCTCACCGGTCAGCCCAGGCGGAGCGGGGTGAGGAGAGGAGGCGGCACAGGGACCGCCACTGCTTCAGCACGGTGCCGTGGTGGTTGTTGGCCTGCTTGAGCACGTTGGTGTGCCGGGCGTTTTCCGCCTTGGCGCGCTTCGCCACGGGCTCCAGCACCAGCTCCTGCCGAGGGAGCGGGAGAGTCAAGTGACAGCAGGGCTGGGGCTGGGGGACATTCCCGAGGCGAGGAGCATGATGTCCCCAGGGCAAGGAGAACATCCCCAGGATGATGTCCTTGGGGTGAGGAGCACATCCCTGGGATGATGTCCCCAGGATGAGGAGCACATCCTTGGGATGATGTTCCTGGGATGAGGAGCACGTCCCCAGCACAATGTCCCCAGGATGGGGAGCACATCCTCAGGATGATGTTCCCGGGATGAGGAGCACATCCCCAGAACACTGTCCCCAGGATAAGGAGCACTTCCTGAGGGCAATATCCCCAGGGTAAGGAGCATGTCCCCAGGATGACACCCCTGGGATGAAGAGAACATCCCTAGGATTAATGTCCCCAGGGAGAGGAGCACGTCCCTACGATGACATCCCCAGAGCGAGGAGCAGATCCCCCGGATGACATCCTTAGGGTGAGGAGCATGTCCCCAGGATGAGGAGCACAACCCGAGGGTGACGTCCCAGGGGTGAGAAGCAGGCACTACCTTGAACATCTTGTGGCTGGCCGCCTTCTCCTGCTCCCGTCGCTGGGAGCTGCTCATCATGGCATCGTAGCAGGCGTTCCAGAAATTGGACATGTGGTCGTGGCTCTTGGCGAAGGTGTCCATCTCAAACTGGGCCATGGTGGGCTGCACCTACCGAGTGAATCGGGACGAGAGGGGAGGCGTTCGCAGGGCTTGGCGCCCACCAACCATCATCCAGGCTATGAGCATCCCTGCCCTGGAGGTCACCCCTGCAGGCTGTCCCAACCCGGTGGTGACATGGGGATCCCGCCACAGCACGGACCCATCTCTAAGCCTGGGAAAGGGGTTCACCCAATGGTGATGCCACCCCATGCCCTGCTGCACCCACGTGCTTCTCGATGAAGCCCCTCCACTCCGGGGTGGTGCAGAAGTGCTGGAAGTCCTCGTAAAAAGTGGGGCTGCCGTTGGTGGGGGGCAACGAGGGCAGGAAGAGCTGCAGCTGCAGGGTCTCGTAGCACTGGTCCATGAGCGTCCGGACGATGGGCACCAGCCAGGAGAAGGTCTCCGACTTGGCGTCCAGTGAGCGCCGCAGCGGGGTCTCCAGCTTGCCCAGCAGGTAGCAAGCCTCGTCCTTTTTGGGGGCCGAGGCGGTCTGCAGCAGGCTGTGCAGCTTCACGTACGCCAGCGAGTGCAGCTGGGGGGGACACGGGACATCAGATGGGGCCACCTGCCCTGCCCCAAGGGCTGGGGTCTCACCCCCAGCCTCAGGAAGGGGTGACCCACCTGGGGATCCTGCAGCATGATGTAGCCCACCAGGATGCGTAGACCCGTCTGGGCCATCTCCTTGAGGTCGGAGGTGCCGTTGGCCAGGTGGTACCAGACGCCCAGCTTGTCCAGCAGACTGCTCACCCCCTCGTAGATCTGGGGGGGGCACAGTGAGCCCCCTGCCCAGCCGCGCACCCCCTCACCTCTCCAGCTGGCCGGGCGCAAAGCCACCAGGTCTGTCCCCATCACCCAGCCACCCTCGGCGTTGCTTGACGTGGGCTTGGGTTATGGGTTGGGGTGAGGATTAGGGTTTAGGGGTAGGGCAGAGCCCCAGCTCATAACCCCGATGACGAACCAGTTAGGGGTTGGCCCGAGGGTTGTGGTGGAGGCTTAGGGTTCAGGGTGAGGGTGTAGGGTTAGGGTTAAGGGTTGGGATTGGGGTTAGGGTATAGGATTGGGGTTAGGGCTGAGGTTTATGGCAAGGATGTTAAGGGTTAGGATTTGCATTTAGGAGGTATGGTTACGAGTTAGGGTTATGGTTTAGGCTTAGGGCTCAGGGTATAGGGCTTGGGGGCTGGGTTTATGGTAAGGGTGTAGGGTTAAGGTTAAAGTTTAGGATTAGGGGTTAGGGTTTAGGATCAGGGTTAGGGTTTACAGCAAGGGTTAGGGTTTACAGGTTATGAGTTAGGGATAGGTTTTAGGGTCAGATCTTAGCATACAGGGTTAGAGTATAGGACTGCGTTTATGGTAACAGTGCAGGGCTAGGGTTAAGGGTTAGGACTAGGGGTTAGGGCTGGGGTCTAGGACTGGGCTTCAGAGCAAGGGTGCAGGGTTAGGGCTTAGGGTTAGAGTTGGGGTCTGTGGCAAGGGTGTACGGCTAGGGATAAGGGTTAGGGTTAGCGTTGGGTTTACTGGTTATGGGTTAGGGTTAGGGCTTGGGTTAGTTTCTAGGGTTAGGTTAGGGTTAGGGTTGGATTTACTGGTTATGGGTTAGGTAGGGTTAGGGTTAGGGTTAGGCTTAGCATTGGATTTACTGGTTATGGGTTAGGGTTAGGGCTTGGGTTAGTTTCTAGGGTTAGGTGCACAGGGTGCAGGTTAGGGTCAGGGTTAGGGTCAGGGCTAACACTGGGGTTAGGGGTTAGCATCAGGGTTCAGAGCTCAGGTTTGCGCCCAGGACCCCCTGCTCGTGCCCATCCACCTTCTCGCTCCACAGAGCCTGGTTGTTGTGTCCCTCGGAGAACAAGAAGTCCTGGAGCAGCCGCAGCAGCTTGAGGGCGTTGTGGGTGAGAGCGGGCAGGGCGGCCGGCCCCGACTCCTTCAGGTCCGTCAGCGCCGACTCCAGCATCATCTCCAGCAGGCTGCGGGAGAGCAGGTGGCTCCATAGGGTGGCCCCCCCTTGGGGTGCACCCACCCGGACCTGGATGGGACTCACCTACGCTTGATCTCATCAGGGGGCCGCACCAGCTCACATGCCGTCCCCAGCTTGGTGAGGACGGAGAAGACCTGCCCGCGCTCCCTCCACGCTGCGTCATCCCAGCCCTCCACCCCACGCCAGGTCACCGAGAAGACAATGTTGGTCAAGAGGTTGCACAGCTCCTCCTCGGGTGTTTGCTGCCAACGGAGAGGAAGGGTGAGAGGTCTGGGGTCCAGCATAGCCCAGGGTGGTGGGCACGATGGTTTGGGGCTCACCTGGGGGTTGCTGGTGTTGGAGACGTTGTCGCTGGGCAGCGTGTCCTGGTAGCTGCTCTCATCCAGGACGTTTGAGAGGCTGGAGCTCTTGCGTGCTCGCATCCCTGGGAAGGGCTTGAAGCTCTCCAGGGGCGAGGGGGTGCCAGGGCCGCTGGCGGGGGTCTGTGTGCCGCTCTCGGCCGTGGCGATGGAGCTGGTACTGGCCAGGTCAAGCCCCAGGTCAAAGGGTGAGGTGGAGAAGGGTGAGAGTGGGTGGTAGACACCATCGAAGGGAGGACCATCACCGGGGTTGGAGGATGAGCGGCTGGCCCGGTCGGAGGAATCAAAAGACTTGAAGTTGTAGGAATGGAAGGACTTGGTGCGGCCGCTCGGGGAGATGGAGTGGTCGGAGAAGCCCTCAGAGAGCTCCTGGTCCGAGGCCTCGTAGTTCAGTGGCAGGAAGACATCCAGCTCCTGCAGCTCGGCCGGCGGCGGGCTCATCCCCTCCTTGCCAGGGAGGTCCGAGAGGCGGAGGAGCTCCAGGCAGCCCCCGTTGCTCGCGTTGCTCAGGCTGTGCTGGCGGGACTCGTAGGACTCCTTGACGTAGAGCTTGGTGAGTGTGTCCTGCCAGCCGGCCAACCTCGCCAGCTGCTTCACCATGTCCTGCTGCGCGTAGATCAAGTGGAAGAGCTGCAAGAGAAAGCAGGGGGGAGACCCGATGACGTTGCCCCAGCTCCTGGATGCCTCTTGGGGGTTTGGTCCCTCCAAGGGGCAGGATGTTCGGGCTGGCTGCCGATGGTCCTGAGATCTCGGATCTCCCATAACCATCACGGGGTGCTGGGGCTGCACCACCTCCATGCTGGCATGTCCACGTGCCGGCAGCCCCGTGCATGGGGTGTTACCACCATCCCCATGGCCCCCACGTTCAGGCATGGCTGGGTGCCCGTGGGCGGCTCCAGGGAGCTCAGCCCCAGGGTGACCACTCGGTCACAGCCCCTTGCACCCATGGTCCTGCTCACCTTGCGGCAGATATCGAGCCGGACGGTCAGCTCAGCCCGGTGGGACAGGTAAACCACAGCCACCAGGTCCTTGTAGTTGGCGGGGTCTGCGGGCAAGGAGAGAGAGCATGGTGGTGGGACATGTCCTTCTTCCCCAAAAGCCACCAAAGGTCCCCAACCCTAAGACCAGCTGAGCCTCATGGGAAGCCATCAGTGGTGACCCCACGGCACGTGTTTGGGATGGGTGGCCAGGGCCAGGCTGGTGTTGGCAGGGCACACGGTACCTGCCCCGAGGACCTGCTCTGAGAGGCAGCGAAAGAGCAGCATGGAGCCAGGGACGTCGCTGAGGCAGGCGATGAGCCCCTGGTACCCGATGTCCTTCAGCTTCAGGCGGTTCTTGCTGCGCTCAGGGACCTTTTCGTACTTCAGCATCTTGTAGAGGACCTGGTGAGACAGAGGTGGTCACCCCACTGCAGCAAAGCCCTCGGCCACTAGGGATGGCAAAAGGTTGGTGGTGGGGACCTGCCTTACCTTGAAGACCCTCTCCCGCACTTCATCTGAGAACTTCTTCTGCACCAGCAGTGAGAAGAGGACCTCCACGTGGCCTGGCTCAAAGAGGAAGGCGAAGAGCTGCTCCTGGGCAGGCGAGCCCTTCAGCAGGCTGTGGATCACCTCCAGCGCCCCGCAGACCTGCAGGACACGGGGCCGGTTGTCCACTGCCCTCCACGCACCCCACCAGGACCTCAGCGACTTCTCCCCACCTGCTGCCAAGAGCCAGGCCAGCCCATGGCACACCAAGGTGTTTGGGGACATGGGTGGCTTGGCTCCGCACCTGCTGCTCGTCCTGTGCCCCGGCCACGTAGCTCAGCAAGCTCTGCATCTCATCCCCGGAGAAGCTCCTGCAGAAGAAATCCTTCACCAGGCTGAAGAGGGATGTCTGCACTGTCTTGATGTCGTCGGTGGCCGTGGTCTTCTCCCTGGAGGTGCTGAGGGACAGATACGCATGGGTATTCCCGCTGGTGACGTGCACAGCTGCCCTCCTGTCCCTTGTCACCCATCGCCAGCATGATCCCAAACCCCACCACGAAGCCTGAGGAGCTCCAGCACAGCCCAGTGTGGACATCCCTTCTGGCCAACCCTGCCCACCGGGAAGTGTCCACCCCATGCATTTGGGTCTCTGCAGGGTGTGAGCACCCCCAGTGCCCCGGGCGTGTGGAAATGCATCGGGTCAGACAAGAAAAGGACATCAGCTTGTTGCAGAAACCACCACGCTCCTGGTTGCTGCTGGAGAGATGCTGGGGGGGGGATTTTGGGGCTGACCGGTTACAGCTCTGGGTGGAGGCTTGGGGATGGGGCACGGCCATGGGGAGTGGAAGGTCCTGCACCCACCACCACGCTCCCACACTGGAAGGTTATCCCATGAGGTGCTTGCAGGGGGGATATTGCCCCAAGCAAAGGGTGTCTACCCCAATCTGCAGCTCCGGGGGGTGAAGCCCACCACCACGTCAGCGTTCAGGGGTCCTGGCTACAAGTGGCAGCTCACCCGTAGTACGTCCGGATGGAGTCGAGGATGTACTGCACCCCGTACTTCTTGCGGATGCGCTGCTTGTGGTCCTTGACGATGTTGGCCAGATACTGGATATGACCTGCAGGGAGAAGGTGTGAGTAGCCGTGGAGGCCGCTTGGGATGGAGAACACCCCCAAGCACCTCCAGTTCCCACCTAAGCGGACGGCAAAGTCACTGTTGCTCCAGATGTGGAAATCAAAGAGGAGATGCTGGTAGAGGAGGTGCAGCAGGAGCCCGCTGCCCTCGGAGGCCACCTGCTCCATGAGGATCTGCGAGGCCATCAACGTACTCATGTCCAGCAGCGGGCCGGAGACCTGCCATGGGCGAGAGGGGAGACTTGCAGCCCCAGCATCCCCCTTGGGGACCAGCCCCAGGGACCATGGGATGGAGCCTTCAGCAGTCCCCACACCTTCTGCAGCAGCGCCCCGATGATGGCTGGCCCGTGGCACTGCACCAGGCTCTCCTGGTTCACCGGGTGGTTCTGGATGAAGTTCTTCACCAGCAGCAGGAAGGCAGCCACGCTGTTCCTCTCCAGCCTGCTCTCTGCAAGGCACAGGGCAGAGCCCCACCGGTAGCTGTCAGCCCCGTGCCCACCCGAACACCTTCCTACAGCGCTGCCTGCAAAGGGCATCCTGGAGACCCCACCATAAACTTTTCTCTGCAAACGTTTCAGCCTGTTCCCCTATTTCCCCCAAATTTAAGCTAGCAGAAACCGCCGTTGTTCTGAACGTCTTGGAAATAAGCAGCTGGGTGTTAGGAGAAAGCCCGTTTCACCTACGCAGGAGAAGGCTCCTGCATGAACCCAGCCCTACTATAAGACACCAGAGACTCCACGCAAAGGCAAACCAGAGGTAAGCAGGCTGGAGCCACTTCCCAGAACTGCTTGTTTATGACTAATTTGGTCATAACAACATTAAAAGATGGTTTCTCCGTTAGCCCATAACTCCTGGTGCCCAAGGCAAGACCTCTCCTGCCCATGGTAGACACCAGCCCATGGTAGACACCAGCCCGCTCCGGGCAGCGCCCACGTGGCAGTGGGGTTACCTCCAGCCACCTGAGCAGGATGGCTCCGGCTCCGCATCCCCCGAGGTCCTCACCTGAGGACCTGCCCAGCGGGATGAGCATGCCTTGGGCATTCCTGGAAGACGTCAGCTCTGGCCCCACCAGGTCGTTGGTCTCCTGCTCATCCTCGGGCTCCTCCTTCTTGGACACCACTTGCTCGAGCAGGGGCAACAGCACGCCCATCCCACCCACGCAGTTGACCACGTCCTGCCGGAGGGAGGCGAGAGGCTTTGCTGGGTGCTGTGTGGTGATGGCAGTGTAGAGGAGGAGGTTGCACATGCACCCAGGGTCCATCCTGCCTGCTCATGGGCTCAGCCCAAGCTGGGAAGAGCCAGACCCCGTGGCTAGCAAAGATCGGGGTGTGCCCAGACCCATCCCACAGCACAAACCTACAACAGGTCCCCAAAAAGCACCTGTTCCCCTGCAACGACCACCCATGGTGCCCACCCTGGACACTGAGGACCTACGGGACAGACAGGTCCTTGGTGGACCCATGGGTCAAGCAGGTCCTTGGTGGACTCAATACCATGTAGCAGAGTCCCTGTAGGGACCAGGGGAACAACCATGGCCATCCGACACCCCGTGGGGGTCCTGCCCTGGCCCTGTACCCAAGGAGGGGCCCAGCTGCCTCCATGCCATGGGGCGGATGGGCCAGGACAGACCACCCTGCGCCCAGCGTACCTTGATGTCCCAGTTGACCACCTTGTGCCCCGTCAGCCTCCCATCCAAGCCGTGGCTGGGAGAGAGGTCCAGGCAGATGTTGTTCCTGCAGGCCTAGAAGAGAGCACCATGGGAGCATCTTCATGCTCCTGGAGATGTCACCTATGGCAGAGGGTCTACCAGTGCTGTCCCCATCCCCAGGGGGGTGGCTCTCCTCACCTGTGGGGTGTAGTACAGCAAAAGCTTGCTGCTGAGCTCCACCAGGTCACCTTCCAGTGTAAATGGTGATGTGACGTTTGGCCCTGGGGGAAGAGGATTGGGGTGAGCTGGGGCATGGTGGAGGAGACTCTGGTTGCCACCAGCACCCCTGTGGACGTCCCCTGCGTCCCACCCCAACGTACCTGCGCAGAAGAGTGCCTTGACCTGGGCTTGCTGCAGAGCCTCGCAGAAGATGGCCACGGAGCCCAGGTGACCCTCCAGGGAGGTGGGGCTGCCCCATTCGGTGTCCTGGCTGCCAGCCGCCGTGGTGGCTACCACTCCTTCCGTGGGTGGCTGACTGGGGGTCCAAGCATGGGGGCCCAGGGTGGCAGGGACGGACTGGGAGCGTCCGAGCGTGGGGCGCGGGGGGAAGACCAGCTCCGGCCCGTGGGACGGTGGCGGGTGGCTGGCAGTGGTGGCGGTGGTGGTCCGGTGGCCCGCGGAGCCGATGCAGCAGGAGGTGAAGGACTGGAAGGGAGAAGGAGTCGTGCTCAGCCCCCAGTCCCATGCCATGGGGAGGGGGGTCCGGCCCGGCGCCGGGGGGGGCCCCTACCTCATGGAGGGAGGGGAAGCGGAGCTGCGCTGTCTTCCGCAGGTGCCCGTCGGCATAGATGCTGACGACGTTCTGGCCAAAGGGCCGGCGGCCGGCAACGTGGACAACGTCAACACAGTGCTGGGGGGACAGGGAGGAGGCGTCAGGCATCCTGGTGTCCTTGTTGCCCCCCTGATGGGGACGGGGATGATGCTCACCCAAGCTGAATCATTGAAGGCGAACTCCGGCAATGCCACCGTCATGTAGTCCTTCTTGGTGCAGACGGCCACCACCAACACGCCACCGGCGGTGAAGAACGCCTCAAAGCCCGTCCCGCCGGCCGTGAAGAAGCTGGTGGAGGAGAAGCATGGTGGGGATGGTGGTGCTGCCCCTCCTCATCCTCACCGCGGCCCCCCCCAGGTATCTCCATGGAGCATCACCTGTAGAGCTGCCTCCTCTTCGGCCTCACTGGTGGCTCGGGCTCTTCCTCACTCAGGCACAACCAGGCGTGGAAGGCGAAGGCACCACCGGGCCACTTCTGGACGGCGGGCACCATGATCCCCGCCATACCGGGCGTCAGGTCGAAGCACTGCAGTGCCCGGGGGGGTCCCTCGACCCGTGCCATCCCCGAGAGTGCCCGGATGACGGGCGCCGTGTAGGGATGGGGTCCCCGACCCCTCTCACGCCGCAGCAGCCGCAGCAGCTGCCGCAGCTCCCCGGGGCGGATGGAGAGGCTGCCCAACGCCTGCAGCAGCTCCAGTAAATTTTCGGAGCAGGCAGCCGGCAGCGCCGGCTCGGTGGCCAGGGCACCCAGCAGGCAGCCCACCATGCCCGCCTTGACGCAGGTGAGGCGGCTGGGCAGGGAGGCTTCGCAGAGCCGTCGCAGTTGGCCTGAGAGGAAGATCTGCAGCTCCCGGCACGCCAGCGCCGGCAGCCAGGCCAGCAGGATGAGCAGGGGTTGCTCGTTG